>OX940805.1:23144935-23474935 GCA_954870605.1 Acer campestre
CATCGGGTCGGGGTGGCCCGACATCGGGTCGGCCTGACCCGATGGAATTTTCCATCGGGCCAGGGTGACCCGACGTCGGGCCACCCCGACCCGATGGTTTTTCAAAAGTTTGAAAAACCATCGGGCCAGGGTGACCCGACGTCGGGCCACCCCGACCCGATGGTTTTTCAAACTTTTGAAAAACCATCGGGTCGGGGTGGCCCGACGTCGGGTCACCCTGGCCCGATGGAAAATTCCATCGGGTCAGGCCGACCCGATGTCGGGCCACCCCGACCCGATGGTTTTTTCAAAAAAATTTAACCTTATTCGGATTAAAGAAAAAAAAATTGGGAGGTTGGAAAAATAATTTTACAAAGTAATACTTACCCTTTCAAACAACTTCAAACCATTCCCCAATGTTTGTAAAACTTCAAATATGTAAAGGAAATGTGATGTATAGAAAAAAAAAAGGTTATATGATGTAGAGAAAAATAAATGTTAGATGATGTAGAGAAAACAAAAAGGTTAGATGTTGGTCAATTGTTAGTTTTTTTTTTTAAGGGTTGGTAAATGGTAGGTTGGTGGTTAGTAAATGTAATTAATATGGTTAGTAAATGTAATTAATATAGTTAGTAAATGGGGTGTAGTTATGGTAAAGGGCATTGATGTCATTTTAGGGCAATTTTGCAATTAATTTAGGTATTAGGGTAGATTTGCAATTCAGTCCCTAAAATAGGGCAATTTTGCTAAAAACCCAAAAAAAAATTCTAGCTCCCCCCCCCCAACGTTTAATCCTAGTTATGACTCTGTCACCCTGTTCTTATCCAGAAGCCAAAAGAGTAGAAAGAGTCACAATTATTAACCCATGAAGTTTAAAAATATGTCATGTGTACTTGTCTTTAATTAATTATGTACTTGAGAGTTAATGGTGGCACCGGTTCGGTTTGGTTCCGGTTTCGGTTTGGAAAGCACCCAAAAGCGAAACTAAAACCGAAAAAACCGGTTTGTTACCGGTTTGAAACCGTTGGTTTGGCGGTTCCGGTTTTGGCCGGTTTCGGTTCCAGTTTTGGCCGGTTCCGGTTCCGGTTTTTTTTTTTTTAACCCAATTAAATAATCAATATTTTAATTCTTCCCAATCATAATTCCAATTTTCAATGAACAAATTATTAAAATAAAAATATATTTACAACCATTTTTTCTTTTTTTTTTTTCAATTTTTTTTTCAAATCCCAATTAATATTAATTCTTCCCAATCATAATTCCAAATTTCCAATGAACAAATTATTAAATAAAAATATATTTACAACCATTTTTTCTTTTCTTTTTTTCAATTTTTTTTTTCAAATACCAATTAATATTAATTCTTCCCAATCATAATTCCCAAATTTCCAATGAACAAATTATTAAATAAAAATACATTTACAACTATTTTTTATTTTTTTCAATTTTTTTTCCTAAATCCCAATCAATATATTTACAAACATTTTCCATTGAAGTATTTAAGTAGTTCACAATGTTTAGAAAAAAATAAATTGACATTTATTAATAAATACAACTTTACAATTTCACAAAAAATAAAATTAAATTAGAAATTGGCCTTGAAGGCTTGAATTCAAATATACAATATTACAATGTAATAAAGTTAAAATAAAATAAAAAAAAAATAAATAAAAATCGGCCTTGCACTTAATTTTTTACCATAATTAAGCTGCCTACGTATCCTCCATCAATGTAGAGGAATCAAAGGTCACGTAGTTTCTTTTACCTTTAATTAGTTGCTCGGTGTTGGAGGTTGGATGTTGGAACGGAATCTATTCACTGCCTTACGTTCCCGTCGTTTGTTCATCTTCGAAGAAGTCGTTCGTTATCTCTGGCTGAAGTTCTTGTTGTCTATATTTGGCCTTTGTCCAATCATCAACACACGCCTGCATTTCAAGTGATTGTGGACACATAGATGATCGTCTTGGGTCAAAATATTTCTACCTGCACTAAATTCTTGTTCCACAGCAACTGTAGAAACCGGCGTTCCAAGAATTTGTTTGGCAATAATTGCCAAAATTGGATAATCTTGTTGATGACTCTTCCACCAAGCCTGGATACTAAATTCTTCATCTTTAAATTTATGACTGTCTTGTAAATACCGGTCAACCTCGGATTCCGTTGAGGATGAAGAAGATGTTCGTAATTTTTTGGTTCTTTCGGAAAATAGTCAATCCCCTAAACCCCTTAATGTAAATTTTTGAGAATAACTAGTACCACCAGATGTGGGTTGGGGTTGTGAAACTGGGCACATTCAAAGACGGACCATATATTCTAAGATATTCATTGTATAATTCATAAAACAATTCCTTAACGGAATCACAATACTGAAGAACATCAACTTCTAAATCTAAACATTTATAATAACTAGCTAAATAAACCTGCAAATATTCAAATTTAAAGCGTGGATCTAAACACGATGCAAGCAAGTAAATATTTGGAATCTGCCCATAATACTGTAACCATTTTCTCCTCATGGCATCAACACATGGACTCAATTGAGGATCAACATCACAATCATTGAATGCACTAACAATATTAACACATTGAATAAGAAATGAATGAGTAGTGGGATAGTAAACACCAGATAAAGCGACGGTAGCATCATTGAAAACACGTAACAATTCAAGAATTTTTATACATACATCCCAATGGTTCAATTGAAGAGAAATTGAAGGAACATTATAAGTAATAAAAGAAACTACTAATTCCTTATATTCAACACTTTCACAAAGCAACTTATAAGTTGAATTCCAACAAGTGCTAATATCTCGAGAAATTTTTTGGGATGCATATTATTCGCAATGCAATATTTTAACCATTGTTTCTGGGTTTTGTTATGCCTCCAGATATAGTTAATACTATCTCTAATTGGTCTAATAAAAGTAGAAAGCTCTGCTAATCCAGCTTGAACACATAAATTTAAAACATGACATGCACAACGTTGATGAAATAATTTACCCCCAAAATAGGGATTGCACAATTTTTGTAACATAGGAATAGATGCAGTATTGCTTGCAGCATTATCAAAACCAATAGCAAAAATTTTGTTTAGGATATTATACTCTTGAAAAATGATTTTAAGGAGTTGAAAAATATTTTGAGCTGAATGCGAGTCATCAAAAACACGAAATGCAAAAATTCTTTTTTGCATGTCCCAGTTATTGTCCATATAATGACATGTGACACCCAAATATGAATGACTACCAAAATTGTCGCTCCATATGTCGGCACATACGGAAACGCGACCTTGAAATTCAGAAAAATATGTTTTCAAATTGTTTTTTTCTCTTTTGTAAATGCTATGTAGTGTACATGTGAGAGTGGATCTAGGAACACGTTGCATTGCAAGATTTAATGCATTTTGACAATAATTAATAAAACCTACTTTCTCACTAAAACCAAAAGGTAAGTGTTCAGTTGCAACCATTAATGCTAATTGTTCTCTATTGTTTTCAGTCGTGTAACGAAATAATTGATTAGAAGGGGTTGCGTACCTGGAGATTTGGGATTGGTTATTCGCTACCGTGTATTCATATGGGTGATTTTTTTTTTATATGGGACCATAACGTGCCATATCCGAAGTTTCTTCCAACCTTATATTTTCTGCTGCAGTGATTGCACTGGATTTGGAAATCATTATCTACCTTAGTTTTCTTCATATGCACTTTGAAGAGTTCGGACTTCATTGGCTTTTCTTCTTCACCTTCACCTGCAAAAAAAGCATCCGAAGAGGCTGTGGGGTTAGAATTAGATAGATTTTCAGGGGGGGTATTTTGAGCGAGGTCGAGTTCGTTGAACTCGGGAATTGTTAGAGGAGGATTAGGAGCAGAAGGGGGATCGGATCCAAATCGATCTTGAAGGAATTGGTGAAAATTCAAATCGTCGTAACTGACAGCTTCACCAATATCTTCCAACAAGTTTCTCATTAGAGCCTTTCCTTTGTCCTTATTTCTTGAACTATCTCCCCCACCTTGCCATTGAAAAATATGAGTAAAAAATATAGAGTAAGCAAGTAAAAAATATGTTTAAATATTTATTATAAAAAATAAATATAAATAATAAAATATAGAGTAAAAAAAAAAGATGATTGAAAAATATATATATATATATATATGAGAGAAAAAATTATATTGTTGGAAAAATATATATATAGAAAAAATTATATTGTTGAAATAAATATTGTAAATCAATTTGATAATTGAAAAAATAGTAGATAGTAAAAAATATAAGAAATAATTTATATATGAATGGGAATTAAATAAAATTGTAGAGAGAATTGAGATTGAGAGGAGTTGAGAGAATGAGAGTGGTGTGAAGAATAATGAAATATGGGGGGGGGGGGGGGGGGGGGGTGGTTATTTATAGTATAGTAGAGAGGGGTGATTATACAAATAAGAGAAATAAAGGGGTGAAAAAAAAAAATGGCCGTTGCCCAATCAGAAAATTCAGAACGGTCAAATTTTTTTTTACACGCTGCCACGTGGCAGCGTGTGATTGGTGGATATTTTTTTTTAAAAGACGCTGCCACGTGGCAGTGTCTGATTGGTTGTTTTTTTTTTTTTTTTAATAAACCGGCGGTTAAAACCGTCGGTTTTGGGGTAAAAACCGTCGGTTTTGGGGTAGAAACCGTCGGTTTTGGGGTAGAAACCGTCGGTTTCGGACGGTTTCGAGGACTCCCAAACCGAAACCGGAACCGGAACCGAAACCACCGGTTTCCAACCGGTTTTCAAACCGACGGTTTTGGTTCCGGTTCCGGTTTCCGTTTTCGGTTCCGGTTTAGCCAATCCGGTTTCGGTTATACCGCGGACAAAACCGACGGTTTAACCGAACTGTGGTCACCTCTATTAAGAGTAGGTCTGGCAATGGTTCGTGTTATTGCGAATTCTTATCGTATCATGTTGTGTTGTGTTAAAATCGTCTCACTTGAAAACGACTGTTAGCTTAATGGGTTTAAATATACAAACCCAAAACCATTCGTTAAATTAATGGGTAACCTATCCCGACATGTTATTATGGTTTAAATTAATGGGGATGTGGAATTTACTGGGAATTAGCTGTAACTAGTCATGACCTCGGTTCAATTCGGTTTCAATTTTCGGTTATGAACCGTTGGTTTCGGTTTTGGTTCTGGTACACCCCATTCCGACGGTTTAGTTCCCTATTAATAATATATAAAAAAATCAACATCATCATCCATCGACCATCATCATTTGTCAAAACCCAGAAAATCAAAAACACGCCACCACCACCACCCAAAATTAAAAAAATCAACAACTCCAAATGCATCCAACAATTTCTATTTGAATTTGCAAACCTTGAAGGGCATCAAAGGGAAGAGATCGAAGAGCAAAGAAGAGATCAGAGATCGAAGAAGAGATCGATGACGGGATAAAAAAGAGATCGAAGTGATCACAAATAGAAGAAGAGATCGGCGAAGAGATCGGCAACGGGATGAAGAAGAGATCGAAGAGAGAGATATCCGATGGAAACGGATTTAATTCTATTTGGAGAAGCTTCTCCCTATAAGCTTTTGTTTTAAATTTTACTGACATCTACTGAATTTAAAATAGACAATCTCAAAAGTTCAACCAAATATCTCTAAAAAAACTCAAAGAGGTTTGTAGACATTTTAAGACGGTAGAAAACCCAAACCAAACGTAATTACATTTATAACCTTTATCATTATAATTTGTTAATTATTTTTATTTACTTTATTTATAATTATATTTTTCTACTTTTCTACTGTCAAAAAACCAAAAAGAAAAGCCATCACAAATTCACAATCCATTCCTTAAGAAAGAGATGCCCAATATTATTAATTAGAAAGAGAGTTTGAGAACAAAGATCACACTTTACAAGCAGGCCGGGGTTGATGATAAGCTTGTCAACCAGATGGAGTCACTTTCAACTGCATTGTCATCGTCATTCCTATGCCATGTCCACTGCGCATGTGTTGCGTTCACCACCTCAAGTTCTCCATGCCCAAAGCTCGCTTCTCTGAATAATGATATTTCTGGTTTTGGATCGATATACCTGATCCACCACACAAATTTCATATCAGTCAGCCAACAAAATATTACCCAAAAAGAAAAATATCAAATTTCATATTCAAATGACGTGACTTACTTGCTAGCAAGACCTTCACGGTTGCCGCCATCACCGATTGTTATATGCACCGGCCCGCAATTGTCAGCTTTATCATCGTAAACACGAGTCTGATCACACCAACACAGAACCATTATTATTATTCAGTGATGTTATAAGTAAATTAAAATGGCAATGAATATAAGAAGAAGAGCTTACAAAGCGCTCGTAAGCATGAACATGCCCAGCAAAAACAACATCCACACGGGCCTGATAAAGCAAACCTTCCATGGCAGCTTTCATGTCCACCGATTCAGACTCACCCTGATGAGCCGTATTAGAATTATACCACGGCGCGTGAATCAGCACCACAATCCACGGTGTCCTTCCTCTATCAACCTTCTTCAAATCCGCCTCCAACCACTTATACTGATCAGAGTTCTCATCAAAATCAGTGTACGACCCCAACATTACCACGTGGACTCCGGCAACATTGAACGAATAGTAAAGATTCGAACCCGACCCACTTTCTTCAAACGGCATCCGCCACCTGGCATTGTACGCCGTGAACGGCTCCCGATGTACAATCGGGAGCTTCTCCACTTCGTGATTCCCCTGCGTCACCATCCACGGCCGTTGACTCGCAAGCGGCTCCACCAGACGGCCAAACGAGTCCCACAGATCTTGATTGACATCGGCGTACGATAAGTCTCCGGGGAGTAAGAAAACGTCGTAGTTTGATTTTGCCACGTGTTGCAAAGTTGAGTCGGTCCAACCAGTTTGACCGAGATCACCAGTAACGGCGAATTTGACTGGAAGCTGAGCTGGAGGGGTTTTGAAACTGAGTTCGTGGGCCGTATCTGAGCCTCCACAGATGTAGTAGTATACTGTATTGGGCTTTAATGGGCCGATAACAACGTCGTGGATGTCACCGGATTTGTATAGTAAATAACGATACGAAGAGACAGTCCCATTAGCAGAATCGGAGTATACTCCAGGAGATGTGCCGTATTTTACTGTTGCTGGAGATGGAGTATCATGAGTAATCCATGAAATTTTCATTTTGTCTTGACCAACTAGAGATATATGCACCTGCAAAAACCATCAATACAACACTTGTAATTTATTTTGAAAACAATAAATTATAGTTTTGGAATTTTTAGACATAAATTCAAAAACATTATTTTTCATTTTTGAAAATAATTATTTGAAAACGGTTACAACAGCAACTAGAGACAATTCGAGAGTTTTTCTCTAGTAGACATATGACTATGGAGTTTTTCTCCTGTAGGCACATAAGTGTGAGCATACTTATAGCACATTATCTACCTCATCACTTTTTGTCAGAAAAAGCAATGCAATTGGGTTAAATAATGCTTACATGGTAAAAAGTGATGAGTTGGATAAGTGTGCTATAAGTATGCTCACACGTATGTGCCTACAAGAGAAAAATTGTATAACTATGAGCATACTTATCCATCTCATCACTTTTTACTATAAAAAATAAAGCACTTGGGTTAAATAATACTTACATTGTAAAAAGTGATGGGATAGATATATGTGCTATAAGTATGTTTATAGTTATATATCTACCAAGTAAAAACTCGACAATTTAGACTGAAACAGTTATTAATTTTGCTGTGAAGTAAAGTTAAATTATGGGTCATAGCAGGCTCAGCCCAAGCCCAACTAGCAATCAGATCATAGTAATGCCAGCGGTTCCAAATTTTCTCAAAAAAAACTTCGTAAACAATGTGTATATAAGCTGTTAACATCTAGCATTACTCATCTGACAAGGGTCTCATGCATTTGTCAGGTTTTAACAACCTTGCTAGTAATTTGTTTCTGGAATTGAATTGACAGGCCATGCAAAATTGAAGCTTCCTAAAAGCCAAGTTGAATGTGTCATATGTGATGTGACTATCGAATATTAATTTTTTAAAAATAAATAATTGCTAGTAATCCGAGATTTAGAGAAGAGTATACGGCACGGATGTCCAACATGGTGCCGTCCAACATCTTATAGTCGACTATCAAATGTTAATTAACATTGGATTAATCACATAAACCATTATAAAACAACATTCTACTTCCTGTTAACATACGTACGTTTCTTGTCAAACCAAATCTGAGAATAAACATTGGATTAATCATAAAACAAGATAGATTATACTTCCTAATTAGTATATATACGTACGTTTCTTGCCAAACAAAAATTGACTATGTGTCAAACTATATCCACCATATCTGACTTTAATCTCATTATTGATTATTGCCTAAGATTGTGTGCACTTTGCTGACATTTTCCTGTACTCAACCAACCAATTAATATATAATGGTTGGTGAAATTGGTAATCTAATTAATTTCATTCTAGACCACCTAATCCCCACAAAAGGAATTAACGATCAATATCATGTAATCTATACATCGCACCAATAAAGAAATGAAAGGAAAAAAAAAAAAAAAAAACAATAACAAACACGCTATTCTTCATTTTTTCCAGATTAATTAAATACAAAATGAAGAGAAAATTAATATTAAAAAAATAAAAAAAAATAAAAGAAATATGATAACTTTTAAAATTTTCTTTTTCATATAAAATATATTAAGAAAGTACAACAGCAAAATAATTAACTTTTGAAAGGAAACTAAATCAGGTTAATGAAAGAAAAAAAAAAAAAAAAAAATCAAACCCATGAAATAATACGAAAATGGAAGATATGGTTGTTGTTGATTACCTGTTGAGGAGAAGAATCATCATCGTCATCTGATTTACTTATAAAAAGATCTTCACGAGGAGGTGGTCGAACATATGATGAATGTGCACCGCCGACAAATAACCCAACACAAAACACCATGAAAATGGCTACTAAAGTGCACCACGAAAGTTGAACTTTAACAGCCATGGCTTGCGCCAGAGAAAAATAGCTTCAACTGAAGAAGAAGGTGAATAAGGAGGAGGAATACTCTGAGTTCTCTGGCTTAATTTCACTCGTGAAGAAGAAGATTTATATTAGATTTAAGATTTTCTTTCCTAGTATATCAAAATAAAAATAAAAAAGATTAATTTTCTTCCTGGTATGGAGCAATATTCCTGGTATGGAGCAATATCGACACATCCATATACATACATATATATATATATATATATATATGGTTATGTCTAATTATGACATGTGTGAGCTGTTATTAAATTATGGTTTCTTGAGATACATGTCATTGCAGATAAAATCCTGAGGTCAAATTTTATAAATAGCTTTCTAATTTATTTTGTTATGCAATTAGTTTGTTTTTTCTTTATCCACAATTAAGGTTTCAACTTTTATTGTCGACATTAAGGTTTAAATGACAAAATTGCCCCTACTTTTCTTCCGAATACTAACAAATTCAACTTTGAAATGAAGAGAAATATAGGTCTAGAGAGAGAGAGAGAGAGAGAGCACAATCCCAAACACCACGTCGTGATAATTATGACCTTCCGAGCAGTACCAATAATATATAGGACTTGGATCCTATATTCCTATCCTCACCTCATCTCATCTCATCTCATCTGATATCGTGACACATAAACATTGCGATGAATAAGTGGTTAAGACGTGATTTACTTTTCATAATCACTTTATTAATAACCAATCACATACTTTAAAAAGATGAATATATATATATATATAAGGTGATGAGAGGATTCAAGTCAAAAGTATATTTCAAATCATCCATCTTCTTGTAAATCAAAAAATATAAATTTATTGCATATTAATTAGCAATTTGGCAGAAAAGGTAAATGTTTGACATTGTCATGTATTTATTTGTTAGTGATTGTTACAACAATTAATTTGAAAATATTTTGTAATTTGACACAAAACTTACACATAATTATGAATTTTGATGGGTCAATTTGACACAGTTACAATTATGTTATTTGACATGGTTCAAATTAAAATTAGACATCACAATGCATAATTTGACATAATTTATAGAATTTGTATATTATTAATAAAAATCATGATCTATTTATTCTTATAAACTACTATTTATAACACAACCGCTCTTAGAAAAGTGTGGAGAGACTCCTCTCATGTAGTGGGAGTCACCATTCTGAATCATACTTGCAGCAATTGATCTCAACAAGTCCAAATAGGTACATGAGTCATGACACGATTGGTGTCAAATTTAAAATAATAATAACCTAATATATATAGGATTTGGATCATCTATTGATCTATTTTTTTTTTATATATAATATTTTTAAAGCATGTGATTGGTTGTTGATAAGTGGTTGTAGAAACAAATCACATTTTAACTACACATTGATTGCAATACTTATGTGTCATGAAATTAAATGATGTCAAGAAAAATACCTGATCAGCAAAGGATTCAAATTAATATACAGTATATATATATATATATTGCACAAGAACTTTTAAATTAATGTGATATATATCATACTCGTGTCATGTACAACAAATTATTGCTATCCGGATATGAATATAAGATTTTAAGAATGAAAAACACATCTTGGACAATAGATTTGTTAAATGTTTTAGTTGAAATGTAGTGATTTAAGAAATGAGAGAGAGTGAAAGAAAGTATAAGATAAAAAGAGAATTTAGACAATTTTATGAAAGAAGGGTAATTTTGTCTATAAAACCCCAAATTGACTAAATTTAACACAATTTTTTAATGAGTAATGTTACATTGTCCAAATCTGATGCCCAAATGATGTGGCAACAATGTAGACCATTCATTTAAATTGTATTAGATTTGCATGATTTAAATAAATAGTCTACATTGTTGCCACATCATTTAGGCATCAGATTTTGACACCGAATTTGGACAATATAGTAATACTTTTTTGGGAATGTATCATTTTCCCCCCTATATTTTGACGTATTAGTAAATCTCCCCCCTGTATTTCGATTAATGGCCGTTTTCCCCCCTAAATCCAAAGTATTTGTCATATTCCCCCTTACCGTTAGATTTTCAGTTAAAAAAGTTAAATTTCAAGTTAAAAGACATTTTTGCCCTTGAGCATGTGATGTTAGTGAGAAAATACATTTATGACCTCAAACTTAAATTAAAAATAACAATAAAAATAAAAATAAAAATAAAAATAAAAATAAAAATAAAAATAAAAAACTTAAATTAAATAACTCAAGTTCCAGTTCATCGAGTTCATCGACCATCATCATCAGAAAATTCACCAGATTCCATAGTTTACAAACCAAACAATAATTCACCAGTTTATCAAGTTCAAAACCCAGAAATATACCACCCAACCCAATCACCAACAGCTCCACAACCAAACCCAGCCACCACATATTCGAAACCAAATCCAACCCAACATCTCCACCATAGCCACAACCCAACATCATCCACCATAGCCACCATCAGATTCAACAACCAAAACCACCAAAATCCAGAACCACCACCACCATCCCACGATCTTGTTGGCAGCCCACCAGAAACCACCACCATCCAACAACCCAGTAACAGCCAAATCTCTATCAAAATAAAGAAGATGGAGACGAGAAGGAGAAAAGGAAAGAAGACGATCGACGGCGAGAGGAGATCGATCGAGCACCGATCTTCGCGTCCGGGAGGAGATCAAGCGTCGGTCTTCTTGTTTGGATGACGATCGGTGCTTGTAGAGGTGGTGGTTGGAGTGATTTGGTGGGTTAGGGTGGTGGCTAGGGTTTGGTGTATGAGTGGTGGTGGCTAGGGTTTGGCTAGGAGATAATGGTGGAGAAGAAGAACATGGTGATTGGTGGAGAAGGGAAGATCTGAAAACAAAAGGAAAGTTACAACAAATTAATTTCGTTTTTTTAAAAATAAAAAATGTATCTATTTTAAATGAAAAAAAAAAAAAAAAGAAAGGAAGGTAATTTTGTCAACCACACATTAATTTCGTTTTTTTTAAAATAAAAAATGTATCTATTTTAAATGAAAAAAAAAAAGGAAAGTTATTTTGTCAACCATACATTAATTTCTATTCTTTTTAAATCATAAATATTTATTATTGATTTTACGTTTTTGCCCTCTCATATTTATTGTCAATTTGTCATCCATTTTTCTTTGTTAAAGTTCCCTTATTACCCTTTCGGTCAAAGTGAAGATAACAGTCAACTGGGGATTGTAACTGAAAATCTAACGGTAAGGGGGAATATGGCAAATACTTCCAATTTTAGGGGGGAAAACAGCTATTAATCAAAATACAGGGGGGAAAATGATACTTTCCCTACTTTTTTTTAATCGTTGACACTTTTAAAAATGAGTATTTTTAGTAGGATAAATCATAAATAGTCATATGGTCGTGTCACGGGTTTATAGATGGAAACCGCGACATATGACACGTGTAACCCTCAGAATATTCCGAGCACCTTTTCTAAAGCTGGAATTTCTATCTGCTTTGGTTTATTATTATCTTATCTGCAAGATTCCTCACGGTTTTAGTCATTAATCATTAATCATTAATCATTAATTGTTATTGTCTGTTTATGGTATTAAATTTCGACCACCGTTTCTCTTCCTGTTTAAAACCTTATTTTATATAGAAAACTTAACTGTCAGAATAATAAAATATATAATTAGATGAACAAATATCGAGTTTTTTTTTATTATTTTAAAATTATTATAAATTAATTCAAAACTTAGGAAAATATATAACGATTCAAACTCACAATTTTATTTAGTATATTTTAGCTAACACTATGTTTGGTTTGATGGAATATGAGAGAAAGGAAATGAAATAATTTGGATGGATTTCTAATATTTTGTTTAGATTGTTAAATGATAAAAAAAGGAAAGGAAAATTAAGGAAATTGAAGGAAAATGAAGGAATAATTTCTTCTTATTTCACCCAATTTTGGAGGAAAAGGAGGGAAAAGAATTCAGAATTAATGATTTTTTCAATATCCCAAAACTAACCCTATTAATATCGGGTATTCATATTATTGAAAGAATGATATCTTCGTAAATAGAATAAAATGAATTCATTTATTTCTCCCCCTCCAAATAAGATTGATTTCCTTTTCTTTCTTTTATATTTATAATCATCCAAACAATAATCATTAAAAACATTTTCTTTTCCTTTCCTTTCCTTTTTTTCATTTACCTTTTATTTCCTTCCATCGATCCAAACATAGTGTAAATGAAACGAGTGTTAAAAGTTCAAACCTTGATTTTAATGATTAAAAAGTGCTAAACTATTTCTGTTTTTTAATTTAATATTACAATAATTTAGGTTTTGAGAGAGAAAAGACTCGATCCACGATCTCGTGATCTAAATGTGAGAGGCATCTCATTAGTCTAAATTCATCTCCTCTAAGTGCTAAATATTTCAGAATTTAGGTTCCCTAATTCTTTGATTATATACAAAGTGATTAATCAAAAAGCAAAACGGGCAAAAATATGTGGAAAACGATCGTGAATTATATTATTAAAATTCAACAATTACGTGTTGGCAATGTTTGTTGGGAGTTGGGACTTGAACATGCTGTGTTTGTGTGACAGGATAACCAGAATTTATTACTTGAATTGAATAATAAGAAATTGATCCGGAAAAACTATGTTTTTTTTTTTTTGAAAGGGCACCTGAAAACCTGGAAAACCAGATCCAGGGCAAAGATACAACCAGAACTGGGACTCCACAAATAAAACTAGTCGAGCACAAGCTCAGAACAAAGTCCCACATTGGGAGAAAAACGCCCACACAGAAGTGGGATAACAACCAAACAGAAAAACAAAACAAACTGAAAATACAAACGAACGAACAGAAACCGGACCGGAGGAGAGACCAGGGCACCGGAGACGACCCACCAGGACGCCGCCGACCAAGCAGAGACGTCGGAGATGCCTGATCGAAACCCCAAACCACCATGCCTATCAAACCTCCACCATTTCCGAAGCCCGTAGCCGTAAAGCTAAAAGCCGACCAAGCCAAACACCTAGATCAATGAAGGAAGACTCCAAAGTTGCCGGCGGTGTCCCGACGGAGAGGACGGGGTCAGACGAGCAACAAGACCACCGATCAAGACTGCTCACGCCGAATCACACCAGATCTGGCTATACCCAAGAGGATCGGTCGATCTAACAGCTGCCATTGCCGCCTGGACAAAACGTCTCGCCCAGTGACGTGAGAGAAACTTCCAAACGACGAACAGGGCCGTCGTAGCAGTCATCGTCGTCCCTCAACTAACCGGGAAAGCCAAGCACAGGGAAGAAAAGAACGCCCTCAGGGACGACATCGCCGCCGGCTCCCGCTGCCACATCGAGAAACCTAGAATTGATTTGCAAATCCATCTTTGCTAATATAGTGTGCACCATTCCTTCTACTATAACGGTGTATACTTTCAGTCAAATTATGTGTAATTTACAAATATGTAGAGAGTTTTTCTATATATATTGTATTGATCTAGATAAAACCCATACACCGACATATTTGGTGTCGAACTTTCAAAAAGGAAAAACTTAGAATTGTTATAAAAGAATTGAAATAAAATAGATGAAGAAATAAATGATAAATTGAATAACCATTTAAAATGAAAAAGAGATATGCTATTAGATGAAGAGAAATGAGAGATGCGTGAGAGTGAGATAAGAGTGAAGAGAATTACTTGTTGAAACTTGAAAGTGCCTTGAATTGATGATTTAACAGTAGTCTAATACAATAGAGAGTAACATGTATTTATAGGCAAGGTGGGTGATATAAGGGAGGGAGAGAGAGGCAGGCGGTGATTTGTGTAAGAATTTTGTATTGACACATGTGGTAATTAAAACCACATATATTATAATACTCCCCCTTGGGTTTATACCACATGTGTTAATCTTTTAGGAAAAACTCAATGGGATAAAACCTAAATAAAATATATACAATGATCTCCTGAATTTAATGGGGTTGGACATTACAAACTATCTCATTAAAAACCTTGTCAGGAAAACCCAGTGGGAAAAAACCTGATCGAAGGGAAAAAGAGTATAGTGCACATATGTCCATTGAAAACTTTGCTCCCCCTGATTGAACGCTCCCCCTCATAAAACTTCAGTATTTAATCTTGTAATTTAGAAAGTCGACGCATGCCTATTCCATATACCAGCTTCTCAAAAGTTGATGTAGGCAATGATTTGGTAAACAGATCTGCAAAATTATCTGTAGACCGTATTTGCTTAACATCAATTTGTCGGTTCTGCTGAAGCTCATGAGTATAGAAGAATTTAGGAGAAATATGTTTGGTTCTGTCTCCTTTGATATATCCTCCTCTAATTTGAGCAATGCAAGCCGCATTATCTTCAAATATCTGGGTTGGCATTTCTGTAGATGATAAAAATCCACAAGTATTCTGAATATGATGAATAACTGACCTTAACCAAACACATTCTCGACTGGCTTCGTGAAGTGCGATGATTTCAGAATGGTTAGATGATGTAGCAACCAAAGTCTGTTTTGTGGAACGCCAGGATATTGCTGTGCCATTATATGTAAAAACATATCCCGTTTGTGAACGAGCTTTGTGGGGATCAGACAAATACCCGGCATCAGCATAACCAAGTAAACCTGAAAAATTGTTAGACTTTGTATAAAATAATCCTATATCTTTCGTTCCACTAAGGTAACGGAAAAGATGTTTGATTCCATTCCAATGCCTTCGAGTTGGTGCTGAGCTAAATCTAGCCAGTACATTCACAGAGAATGCAATATCTGGTCTAGTACACTGAGCCAAATATAATAAAGCACCAATCGCATTAAGATATGGTACCTCAGGACCAAGTATCTTTTCACCATTTTCTTTTGGGCGGAATGGATCCTTTTTGGGATCAAGAGTCCTAACAACCATAGGAGTACTTAATGGATGAGCATTATCCATATGGAATCTTTTTAAAATCTTTTCGGTATAAGCTGATTGATGGACAAGTATTCCATTTGATTTATGTTCGATCTGAAGGCCGAGACAATATTTTGTCTTTCCCAGATCTTTCATTTCGAATTCCCTTTTCAAGTATTCAGCAATTTTCTGAAGCTCTCCAGGAGTTCCAATTAAATTCATATCATCAACATAAACTGCTACGATAGCAAATCCAGATTCCGATTTCTTAATGAAAACACATGGACAGATAGGATTATTAATATATCCTTCTTTTATTAGATATTCACTGAGACGGTTGTACCACATCCGTCCAGATTGTTTTAATCCATACAAGGATCTTTGTAATTTTATCGAATACAAATTACGAGATCTTGAGTTACATGATTCTGGCATTTTAAACCCTTCAGGGATTTTCATGTAAATATCTGAATCCAGTGAACCATATAGATAAGCAGTCACTACGTCCATTAGACGTATTTCAAGTTTTTCCAAGACAGTCATGCTTATTAGAAATCGAAACGTAATTGTATCCATCACTGGTGAATATGTCTCATCAAAATCGATGCCAGGTCTCTGTGAGAAACCCTGTGCTACGAGTCGTGCCTTATATCTTACGACCTCGTTTTTCTCATTACGTTTCCGTATAAAAACTCATTTGTACCCAACAGGTTTGACGTTTTCAGGTGTCTGGATTATTGACCCAAATACTTCACGTTTGGCCAATGAAGTCAACTCTGTTTGAATTGCTTCTTTCCATTTAGGCCAATCAGACCTTTGTCTACAATCATCAAGATTATGAGGTTCATAATCATCATTTATAATTTCAGTTGCCACTGTGTATGAAAATATATCATCGATGATTGTTTCTTCACGATTCCACAATTCTCTTGTATAATTTATAGAAATTTCCTCATTTCTACACTCTTGTATTTTTTCAGAGATTTCTTCCTCCATAGGGGATTTTGTCACTTTAGTAACTTGTGTCCCTTCAGGGACATTTAACTCTTCTGGAGTTAACTTAGAGAAAGTGGATTTATTTATTTTCCTTTTTCGAGGAACAATATCTTTTGAGCCAAATGGTCTACCACGCTTCTGGTGTGTAATGGATGATTCTTTTGCTATCATTTGTTTAGATTGTTTTTCTGGAACAATCACCCGTGCTGGTACATTAATAGCTGGGATGTATGATTTTGTTACCCTAATAGCATCTGTAAATGCATCTGGTAACTGATTTGCTATTTCTTGAAGATGTATTATCCTACGTACTTCATTCTCACATTGAGATGTATATGGGTCTAAATGAATTAGACTAGGAACTTTCCAGGAAAGTTCACGCTTCTCTTCAGAGGAAGCCTCTCTTTTTCCTAATGATGGGAAATTTGTCTCATCAAAATGACAATCCGCAAACCGTGCTGTAAAAAGATCACCAGTTAAGGGTTCCAGATATCTAATTATTGATGGTGAATCAAGACCAACATATATTCCCAAATGCCTTTGGGGTCCCATTTTAGTTCTTTTCGTTGGTACAATTGGGACATATACTGCACACCCAAATGTACGTAAATGAGATATGTCTGGTTGATGACCAAGTACAAGTTGTACTGGTGAATACTGATGATAAGCAGTGGGTCGAAGCCGGATTAATGCAGCAGCATGTAAAATAGCATGCCCCCATACAGAAATTGGTAATTGCGTTCGTAATAGTAAAGTCCTTGCAATTATCTGGACACGTTTAATGAGTGATTCTGCTAATCCATTCTGAGTATGAACATGTGGAACTGGATGTTCAACATCAATCCCAGCCACTTTACAATATTCATCAAATGCCTTGGAGGTAAATTCACCAGCATTATCAAGGCGTATGGATTTAATTGAATAATCGGGAAAATGAGCCCGAAGCCTGATAATCTGTGCAAGTAATCTTGCAAAAGCAACATTACGTGTTGATAATAAGCATACATGTGACCATCTGACAGATGCGTCAACTAGAACCATAAAATAACGAAATGGTCCACTTGGTGGATGAATAGGTCCACATATATCCCCTTGAATTCTTTGTAAAAATGATGGGGATTCAAAACCAATTTTAGAAAAAGATGGTTTTATTGTTAATTTCCCTTGGGAACATGCAATACATAAATTCTCATGGGATAAAAAGATCTTTTGGTTCTTTAATGGATGCCCATGGAAATTCTCAATGATTCTACGCATCATTGTAGATCCTGGGTGACCGAGACGGTCATGCCAAAGTTCAAACATTTTTGGATCTGAGAATTTCTGATTCACAACTGCATAAACTTCTACACTTTTGATAATAGTGTAATATAATCCAGAAGATAAAGCACGCAGCTTTTCTATAATGAGTTTCTGGAGTAAATTATGAGAAGTAATGCACAGATATTCAATATTATCTTTATTCATAGTTTCAATATGATATCCATTCCTCCGTATATCTTTGAAACTAAGTAGATTCCTCCTGGATCGACTTGAATATAATGCATCATCGATACATATTTTAGTATTGTTTGGTAGCAATATCGTGGCTCTTCCAGAGCCTTCTACTAGATCCGTTGGACCTGATACTGTATTAACATTTGCTCTGAGTAAAGTTAAATTTGTAAAATATTTTTGGCTCCGCAGAATTGTATGAGTTGTTGCACTATCAACTAAACATATATCTTCTGCTTCTAGCTTTTCAATAACCCCCAATTTATCGTTTGGATTCATTTTGTATGCTTCATAAAGAAAAATAAAAAGCATATCAGACAAAGTGATTCAAAAAGCATATATATTACTTTGAGAAATATTTTACATGAACAAAATACATAACACTACTACTGTAAGTAGTTTTTAATTGGTATGGACATTCCCATCACCAATTGAAGCAGCTGGCATGTCTTTCGGGTCTGAAAAGAAATCTGTAACATTGAGATGTGTAATATCCCTCGGATATGAATCTTCAATGAAATGAGTTTCAGGTTTCTTTCCCTTTCCACTGATTGATGCTTGATACAAATCCACCAAGTGTTTAGGTGTTTTACATTCATTCGACCAATGATTATAACAGCCACACCTAAAACAAACATTGTCATTTGTATTAGGCCTATTCTGAACATTTTTTCCCTTATACTGTTTGGCATCATAAACATTCCACTTTTGTTGTGCGTTTTGATTATAGCCACCTGATCCAGGATTCCCACGCCCTCTTTTAAAATTACGACCACGGCCCCGGCCAATATTATTACCATAACCACGGACTCGATGAGGATTACGACCATTACCACGACCATGATCAAAATTACGATTATACCCACGGCCTCGACCACGACCACGACCACGACCATGATATCCAATAGTATTAGCATTCACTTCTGGGAATGCTGTAGAACCAGTCGGGTGTGATCCGTGATTTTTTATCAGTAGCTCATTATTTTTTTTCTGCTACTAAAAGGCATGAGATCAATTCTGAATATTTTGAGAATCTGCGTTCTCGATATTGCTGTTGCAATATTATGTTCGAGGCATGGAAGGTTGTGAAAGTCTTTTCCAACATGTCCTTTTCAGATACCTCTTCACCACATAATTTCAACCTTGTGGTGATTCTAAACAGAGCAGAATTATATTCAGAAACTGATTTATGGTCCTGAAATCGTAAATGTTGCCATTCATATCTAGCATTTGGTAATGTTACATCATGCTGATGATCATAACGATCTTTTAGCTCTTGCCACAGATCTTCAGGTTCTGTGACAGTAAGATACTGAGCTTTTAAATTTTCATGTAAGTGATGACGGAGTATCACCATTGTTGTGGATTTATCCTGTTCATTAGCCTGGCTACCATCATCAATGGTATAATACAAGCCTTGGGATTTTAAGTATAATCCCGCATCAATAACCCAAGACATATAATTGTCTCCCGAAACTTGGAGTGCATCAAACTTCAGATTTGCAAGTTTAGCCATGCTTACAACTTCCTTTTTCTGTAAATTAAATTGCAAATTTAATTTAGTGTGAATGTAATTAAAGAGCATAATAAATAATAAATTAAACAATTTATCTGGAGACACAGCATAAGCCAGTCCTGAGACACAACATAAGCCAGTCCTGAGACACAGCATAAGCCAGTCCCGAGACACAGCATAAGCCAGTCTCATATATTGCATAAAAATAAATACTGAATATTTAAACAGTTTATCTGGAGACACAGCATAAAGCCAGTCCCGAGACACAGCATAAGTCAGTCTCATATATTGCGTAAAAATAAATACTGAATATTTAAACAGTTTATCTGGAGACACAGCATAAAGCCAGTCCTAAGACACAGCATAAAGCCAGTCCCGAGACACAGTATAAGCCAGTCTCATAAATTGCGTAAAAATAAATACTGAATATTTAAACAGTTTATCTGGAGACACAGCATAAAGCCAGTCCTAAGACACAGCATAAAGCCAGTCCCGAGACACAGCATAAGCCAGTCTCATATATTGCGTAAAAATAAATACTGAATATTTAAACAGTTTATCTGGAGACACAGCATAAAGCCAGTCCTAAGACACAGCATAAAGCCAGTCCCGAGACACAGCATAAGCCAGTCTCATATATTGCGCAAAAATAAATAAGTATAAATAAATAAATCCAGAACTATATATATAGGTTCCGTTGACGGCATAGCCATTTTGTTATACGAAACTGTATATAGACCCAGAATGTTGAGATGTAAGTAAATCACCCATTAGGGGATCCTTTCTACTTACATACAATCGTGCTGATAACGTGTTATAAAAGAATTGAAATAAAATAGATGAAGAAATAAATGATAAATTGAATAACCATTTAAAATGAAAAAGAGATATGCTATTAGATGAAGAGAAATGAGAGATGCGTGAGAGTGAGATAAGAGTGAAGAGAATTACTTGTTGAAACTTGAAAGTGCCTTGAATTGATGATTTAACAGTAGTCTAATACAATAGAGAGTAACATGTATTTATAGGCAAGGTGGGTGATATAAGGGAGGGAGAGAGAGGCAGGCGGTGATTTGTGTAAGAATTTTGTATTGACACATGTGGTAATTAAAACCACATATATTATAATAAGAATTTATTTTTCATAGTTTATTAACTCCTTGGACTAGATCATGTCACAATTTATAAATAACTTATTTAATAAATGGACAAACTTACTATGTGTTTTGACAATAAAACAAAATATGATAGGAATACCCTTAATAACAGTCAAACCCCTCCATTTAGCAGTCAACCATTAGGTTTAACACGTGACAATGAAAAATTCAAAATACCCTTTGTTTGGAAAAAAAAAACACCAACAAAAACAATAGGGAATCTCCACTAGCAGTGACTACCACCGGTAGAGATTGGATCTTAACCGTGACAAGAGGAGATTTCCTCTCGTTGAGGAAGAGAATTAGATCTTCAAAAGGGTATAGAACGGTCTTCTGATGAGGAGATTGTAGATCTCTTTTGCGAGAGATCTAATATCTCTTTGGGAGGAGTTGATCTCCTTCGCGACGAGAGGGGACCTCCTATCACGTACATCGGAGATCCAATCTTCACTAACAGTGGTTCCAACTGTTAGTGAAGATTTCCTTCTTTTTTTTTTCTATCTAACTGTTGACCGTTAATGGGAAGGGCTTTGACTATAATTAAAGATATTTCTAGCATATTTTACTTTATTATCAAAATATAGGATAAGTTTGTGCAATTTACCCTTTAAGAAAATAACAACATAAGAATATGCTAATTAAATTATGTTTACTTCTTGTTGTGATTATTACACTCACGTCAAAAACTAAAACTAATAAATTAAGGGAGCACCCCGAAGTTAGATGTATGTGCTCGAAGACCAAACCTTTACCTTTAGAGCATACAAGTACCCTTTACCTTTAGTTTTAATGAGCTCTTCCATATCCTAGAGGAGGTCAGTACCTGCCACCTCCTTTCAACTATAGTCGTTGAGTTGTCCAATGTTACCCACTATTGGGGGACACCTCGACTAGTTTAGCTCCATTTCTATAGTTGAATGGACGAAAGCAAGAGCTAGCTAGGCTAGGCTGTCGAGTGAGGATTGGTCGAGGGACTTCCATCATGTTGCCGGGTACAAATAAACCAGTTAAAGACGAGTCGATAGGGTTAAATAGTGCTTTGGGGTACGTAAACTTGGACAATTTATATGGTATCTTTGAGCTATCGAGTAAGGATTGCTCTATCTCTTAATAAAGCTCCGCCCATAATGGTCCCCAATGTTATGATCTGGCATGGTCGAACAAAATCTCCTTCATATTTGGAGGAGATATGAGGCGGCGGCGAAGGTGTGTGAGGTTGCAGTGGCGGTGGAGGTGAGAGATTTGGTGGGTATATAAGTGATGAGTTTATGGAGATAGGTTCCAAATTAAAACCTTAATAATTAAACATATTTAACCTTTTAATTCTTATATGTCATTTTAAAATAATAAAATAAAATAATTAAATAAATAAAAGCTCTTTCGATATTAAATAATTAAACGATTTTCATGATCAAAAAAGCTTTTTAAATTGACAATAAATAATGATCAACATCCTTCCTGCTTGTAAAAGTTCCATTTCTAAAATATCTACAAGTAAAAGCCATACTTAAAGAAGCTCAATTTGTTTACATCTCAATTTGATTACGACAAGCGGAAAATGCTAGGAAGCACGGATACTTCATTTGGTGGAGGTAACTCGTATCAAACTCGTATCCAGTTCTGATACTTCCCGGATACTCTAGGATACGTATCCGATACACCAAATGGCGTATCTGTTGACTTTTTCACAAGTTTGACTGAAGGATACTTAGAGGATACTTGAAGGATACTTGGAGGTTACATTTGGGGCAATATTATAATTATTTTAGTATAAAACGGGGTCAAATTATAATTTCAAAATATTATGGGTCAAAATGAAACTGTAAAGAAATTTTGGCTTTGATTCCATTGACATTGAGAATAACAGGATACTTGAGATTGCAAACCTTTCACTTGATGAACCAAAGTTAGATGCCGAATTATTTAGATCCTTTAACAATGTGAATGATGACAATGAAGTTAATTAGGAATTTAGTATCTATTTTATGAGTTTATTTTATGTATTATTGGATTTTGTAATATACTATAACTTATGTGACATATGTTTTATTTGGATTTTCAATTTTGTAATATGTTACGACTTAATTTGGATATTGTAATATGTTACATTGTTATGACTTAGGTTGTTATGTGACATGTTTTATTTGGATGATTGGATATGAATATGTTTTGATTTTTGAATGAATTATCAAATATCCTTTTATATATTCTTATTTAAAAAAAAAATATAAATATATATTATTTTAATTGACGTATCCTGCCGTATTCGTATCCTAGTTTTTGGAGATTTATCGTATCCCCGTATCGTACCGTATCCGTATCCGTGCTTCCTTGGGAAAATGTCAATCTTAGCAAAAAAACAGAAAGATGAAATCTTTTCATAATGAAATTTTCTTTCTTATAATAATGTTTTTAACATTTAAATTATTTTAATCGGGTTTTAATTCATCAAAAGTCAACCAATTTTAAAAGCCAATCATTATCTAAATACACGTTTTTGTTTGATTCCATTCCTTGTTCATATGAAAAACCCTAATTAATTAAAAAAAAAAAAAAAAAAAAACAACTAAAAACTTCATAATATGTTGTCCTGGATTGATTGGATTAAGACAATGGACTATCTCTCTCTCTCTCTCTCTATATATATTTAATGTAACTCAATCAGTTGAGGAAGATTGATTTATCATAATATATGAATATGCTGTCCTTAATTATGATGAATGGTGGAGAATGAATAACTTCAACAAAGAGAAGATGCGATTTGCTCACTGTACTATAATCTCTTCAATAGCACATTCCTAGGATATTCTGATTATCTGATAATGACCTGTGTGAGCTGTTTGAATTTCGAAGTTCCAAGTTTCTTGTAATTTGAGTTCTATCGCACAATTATCTGGCAACAAGAGTGTTTTCATGTGATTATGTGAATCACAATTAAAATATGAAGCAAGTCTCTCCGAGAAAACAGGCAACGGTATCGACTCACCCCATTATCGTTTTCATTGAATTGGGATTGAATATAATATCGTCACATCATCAGTGATTGGCTCGGCTTCCGTAGCTAATCAGCTAAAGACAAGCTCCTAACTTTTTATTAGAGTGCGTTTGGTACGTGGAACAGGACAGGATAACGTGAGACAATTTTCTCTTATCCCACGTTTGAAACGTCTTTAATATGGGATTGAACGAGATAAGGTGGGACAAAATGCACCAAATTTTGTCCCACCCAAGACTCTAGGATAAGGTTGTCCCATAACATAGGACAAGTACCAAAAAAACTACTTTATCTTTTAAATTTTCAAAAAACTATAAACGTGTTTAATAATAGTATATTTATATATAATAATATATAATATATAAAAACTATATTAGAATATACATATATATTATAATATTATATATATATTTACAAGAGGGGCATTCTGGTCATTTGAACCTCTTGTCCCGTCCTGTCCTAGCTATACTAAACGTATAACAATACAATTAATAATTCTGTCTCAGACTTTCCAAACACAATATGGAACAACTGTCCTATCTCATCCCGTTTCACCCTGTCATGTCCTGTCCTCGTACCAAACGCACCCTTAGAGCATCTTCAACCAACACACTATCTCAACCAAACCTAGTGCGTACTGTAGCTCCACCATGTTTCCCTTTTTTTTTTAGAAGGGGTGCAACACGAGGACTTCCCAGGAGGTCACCCATGTTAACTTCGAAGTTCTTATGGGATTCGGTGTATTAGTGTTGGTATGGTCGAGCCGACCAAATCAACATTTTTTTTTTGTTAAAATGTCAAATCAACATTTAATTTTTATAAAAATCACTAATTTAACCCTTTTATATTTAATTATAACAATAAGTATTCCCAAAAAATATATTGTTGAAAAAATCTTGTTGAGATCTTTAAAATGATACCTACTTTAATATATATTTTATGTTAATAAAATTATTGAATATTGTATAAATTAACGGTTATAAATTGATTTGTATTATATAAATATTTATTGAGTGAATATTTATTGAGTGAATATTCTTTAAAGATGTTCTTTTAGTGTAAAATTTTGTGTGAATACATTGGAGTGGAAAAAAATTTAGTGTAAAAAAGATGCTCTTTTTATGATAAGTTGGTGTAATATTTTATGTATTGGATTGGAGATGCTCTTATCGTGGCTACTGGTCCACGTTAAGGGAGATATGTCAAGCCAAAAAGCTAAAAGCCAAGCTACAGTAGCTTACAAAGAGAGAGTTTGTGTGAGACTTGAGAGTCCATTAATATATCCAACATCAGCAATATTCCAATGGACTTTCTTCACGCCTTTGCAACTTACAGTTCTTGAACCTTCCCAAACTCCTTCAATATTATATATATATCCCAACTTACAACTCACGTTTTGTTCAGTCATGCACAAAAACATGGAAAAGTTGCGCTCTCTTGTTTTCTCTATTCTCTTAAGCCTAACCATCTATTTTTTCCCTCAAATTGTCCTCCAATCTCGTGCTTCTCCCGACGATTATATCCGGCATCCTGCTCGCAGAGTCATCATCACTCAGCACCACCGATCCCAATCCGATCCTCAACAGGTTTTTATTGTCTCAGCTTGATCCAAACTAATTCATATATTTAAGCAAATCATGATGGTATTGATTTTTTGTTTCTTTTTATTCATTTTTTCATGATTGTTCGTTTTTTAGGTGCATATTTCACTGTCGGGGAAAGATTACGCTAGAGTTTCTTGGGTTACAGATGATAAAAAGGTGTCATCAAAGGTGGAATATGGAAAGATGCCCGGAAATTACACTGTGATGGCAACCGGAGAGAACAGTTCGTATAAGTTCTTCTTTTACAGTTCCAGCAAAATACACCACGTCAAGATAGGACCGCTAGAATCAGGCACCGTCTATTATTATAGGTGTGGAGGTTCTGGCCCCGAATTTTCCTTCAGAACACCTCCTCCGACTTTCCCCATTGAATTTGCCGTGCTTGGTACGTTAATTAGCTAAACCTTCCATGTCAAAATTCATATAATGAGTTATGTTAATACTTAATATATACGATTTGGTTTATGTCACGTGATATGATGTCAATGGAATATATATAATACCTGTCAGTTTTGTATAGACTCTCCTAGAAACCAAGCCTATAGAAAATGTAGGAATCAAATAAATCTTCATAACATGATATATGCTTTGATGATTAATTTTGCTAATTATGGGACATGAGATACCTTGTGATTATAGAAGGTGTTTTTTGAACTAATAAAAGGCGTGTGTATTATGGTTAGTCGGTTGGTGGCTTTAAACCTAAGAAAGATCAGCATATATATAACTGGTAAGATTGAAGAGTGTACACTACTTATGGAGCTTTTTACTTTTTTTAATTTAGTGTTTTATGTTCAATATTTGTGCTTGGATAAACAAAATCAAAAACTAAGCAACCGAAGCCCCCAAATGGGAAGTACAGTCAAAGATGAACGAGTTTGAGGCTTAGGTAAATGACTCCCAAGTCAATGGTTCGAATCCTATCAAAGGCAAAAAGGGTTAAAAAAACAAATACATGGTCTTAAATGGATAGATACTGTCGAAAATAATAATAATAATAATAACTAAGCAACCGAAGGTGTGGTTTAGCTTCGCCGTCTCACAAGGTGCACATGATATCGGCATGTATCTATCCAAATAGATCTCATAAATAACAGCTATTTTTTTTCATTCAAATAAGACATTTTTTTTTTCCTGAACAAGGATTGAATGACTACTTAAGAAACCGGCCCGTCATTGGTTGTTCACAAAGTATTATTCTAAGATGTTTGGTTAATTTGGTCATACGCATAGTGTGGTGAGTAACCATACCTCTCAACATTTGTCGAGGTCCTAAATTCAAATTCCCCTCCCTAAATAATTAAAAAGTCTATATATTGTATCGAATTGAATCAAAGTAGTCCCTCTAGATCTTTTCCCTTAATTTTTGTGTTATCGATGAATAACATTATCTTGATACTTTTGGATTAAAATAATTTATAGATCGAGTTTTATTTTTAGTAATTTTAGGGTAGTGCTTTTTTAATTTTGAGAATTTTTTCTAATTTTATAAGGATTTTGTTTTGTAATATCAAATATTAAGGTGATGTTTGTAATTTTCAATAGATAATATAGTCAATTTAGTTTTTAAGTATTCTTTATTAGTTTATTGGGATATAATAGTCTTTCTCAACAAAAATTGACGAAAAATACCATCTGTATTTTTGATACAAATTAAGAAATCGAACTAATTTGATACAAATACCATCTGAATTAAACGATAAGGATTCAATTACCTAATTAATTCTCTAAACCCTTGAATTAAATTGATGATTTTTCAAACAACAAGGACGATGTTGATATTTGTGTATAATATAATAATTAACTACAAATCAATTTAGCTTTATGTAATTAATAAAAAAGAAGAAGTTAAAAGTAAATGAACGTAATCAAATTCTATTTATTTTGTTGCTGTTACACAGGAGATCTTGGACAAACAGAATGGACGGTGTCAACTCTAGAACAAGTTGGCAACAAGGACTACGACGTTTTTTTGTTACCAGGCGATTTATCCTACGCTGACTTCCAGCAGCCACTTTGGGACTCATTTGGGCGCTTGGTCGAGCCATACGCGAGCAGCCGCCCTTGGATGGTGACCAACGGCAACCACGAGATCGAGTCCATCCCAATCATCATTCCACACTCGTTCAAGGCCTACAATGCGCGGTGGCGGATGCCGTACGAGGACAGCGGATCGTCCTCCAATCTCTACTACTCGTTCGACGTTACGGGGACTCACGTTGTAATGTTGGGGTCTTATACGGATTTTGACGCTGGCTCAGCTCAGTACAAGTGGCTCGAAGCTGACTTGGCGAAAGTGGATCGGAAGAAGAAGACTCCGTGGGTTGTGGTGTTATTGCATGCACCATGGTACAACACTAACATTGCCCATCAAGGGGAAGGAGAAAGCATGAGGAAATCTATGGAGGAATTGCTTTACAAGGCTCGAGTCGACGTCGTTTTTGCAGGACATGTTCATGCTTATGAACGATTTGTAAGTATTTCTCTCGCGGTTAAGGGCGGAGCCAGAAATTCAAATTTAGAGAGTCATTATACAAAAATAAAATAAAAATTAGAGGGGCCAAAATGAGAAGGGTTTAAAATTTAGTAAAAAATTATAATTATATTAAATTGATTTTATTTTTATTTTTTTTTCATTTTCCTTAATTTGACTTAATTTCACTAGTTTTATGATTTTCTTCTCTCTTTTTTGGTCGTTTTATTGCAGACTAGGATTTACGACAACAAGGTTGATCCATGCGGTCCGGTTTATATAACAATTGGCGATGGTGGAAATAAAGAAGGACTTGCATTGCAGTGAGTACTCTTTCTTTCAATGAAAAAAAAAAAAAAAAAACCTTTTAATTGGGAAATTTTTCTTGTCTAGTTTTCCCTTTAATTTTCTCATATTGGAATTATATATATATATATTCATCTGATTGTGTTGCTTCAATAAAAATGTATTTAAATGAAGGTTTGAGGAGCCTACGTCCCCTCTTTCGCTATTTAGGGAATCAAGCTTTGGGCATGGACGGTTGAAGATAATAAACGAAACACAGGCTCATTGGTCATGGCATCGCAACAATGAATCTAACTCGGTATTGGCGGATGAGGTATGGTTGGAGAGTTTAAGCACATCAAGAGAATGCCGGAATATTTTGAATAGACAAGAATTGTCATCATCATCATCATCATCGATCATCGGCGATGAACTCTAAGCTCTTTAATACATACATCATACATGATGCTAGTGTTATATTAATGATCAGTTGAGCAATTTCTTTGAATCTCATTTTGGGAAGTAGGCGGTGTCATTTTCCAAAATCCTATTGAATTTGATTTGGAAGGGTATCTCATGACATATAAGTATTGCAATGAATTAACAACCAATCAAATGTTTTAAAAAAATCAAGAAACAGATGAGGTCAGTAGAGAATCCAAATCCCTTCTGTTGGTAGAATTGAAGTGATTGATATTGTACCACTACGACAAATATGTAAAAAGACATCGGTTGTTTACATCGGTTTTTTGATAACCGATTTAAAAAAACTTTTAGAAATTGGTTTTTATAAAAACCGATTTCTTAAATATTGTGGTTTGATAAGACAACGGTTTTTGGGAAAACTGATATTGATTTATTTTCCAATAAGAAATCGGTTTTCCTTAAAACCGATGTCTTAAATATTACCATTTGAAAAGACAACGGTTTTTGGAAAAACCGATATGTTTTTTTTTTTCCAATAAGAAATCGGTTTCCATTAAAACTGATGTCTTAAATATTATGGTTTGAAAAGACAACAGTTTTTGGGAAAACCGATATGGATTCAAAAGCAAAATTCTGCTGAAATTCAAATCTGACCTATGTCCACATTCAAGTGCGCATCTCTAAAAACACTCAACGTTATTTTCTCAAATTTTTATAAAAGAAATTAGACATGCAACCAAACATTTTTTGTTCAGAAAATATTCCAAAAATCGATTTTAGAAAAGTGTGAAAATGAGCGATGAAAACATCTCACTCGCGGATTCGCGTCACTTCTGACCTTTGACTGAATAATTGATCATAATTTTCAAAATACCGGCCAAAATTTTACGTTTTTTATACCGTTGGATTTGTATCAAAAAATTGAAGAACATTACATAGACGAAAAAATTTATTTATTTACCAAACGATACAGTTTTAAGGTAAAAGTTTACACAAAAAATTGATCATCTCCAATCGCTTCTGACCTTTGACTGAATATTCGATCATAACTTTCAAAGTACTGGCCAAAATTTTACGTTCTTTATACCATTAGATTTGTATCAAAAAATTGAAGAACATTACTTGGACGAAAAAATTTATTTATTTACCAAAAGATACAGTTTTAAGGTAAAAATTTGCACAAAAATCGATCATCTCCAATCGCTTTTGACCTTTGACTGAATAATCGATCATAACTTTCAAAATACTGGCCAAAATTTTACGTTCTTTATACCGTTGGATTCGTATCAAAAAATTGAAGAACATTACATGGACAAAAAAAATTATTTATTTACCAAATGATACAGTTTTAAGGTAAAAGTTTGCACAAAAATTGATCATCTCTAATCGCTTCTGACCTTTGACTGAATAATCGATCATAACTTTCAAAATACTGGCTAAAATTTTACGTTCTTTATACCGTTGGATTCATATCGAAAAATTGAAGAACCCAACATAGACAAAAAAATTTATTTCCTTGCCAAAAGATACAGTTTTAAGGAAATAATTTGCACAAAAATATCTCCAATCATTTCTGACCTTTGACTGAATAATTGTTCATAACTTTCAAAATACAGCCCCAAAATTTTATGTTTTTTATACCGTTGGATTCGTATCAAAAAATTGAAGAACCTAGCATGGACGAAAAAATTTATTTCATTACCAAAAGATACAGTTTTAAGAAAAAAGTTTGCACAAAAATATCTCTAGCAAAACACATGCAAAACCACACAAAAAATGAAATGAAAAATAAACTCACCAATAAATTTTTTTAATAGATGTTTGTAGTAGAAATTAGAATTTTGATTAGTTGAGTAAATTTAAATTTATCAAACAAGTTTTTGTTTTTTTTTTTTTTTTTTTTTTTTTTTTAATTTCTAACAACTCATATAGGTTATATATAAATATTGTGCAATAGTTAACACATTCAATCTTGTAGTCAGGTGGTAAAGGCTTACCACTTTGACTTTGAACTTGCAAGTTTGATTCCTCATATTGATGATTAATTGTGATTATTATTAGAGGTGGGGCAGGCCGGCAGTGGTGACCGGACGACAGTGGAGTGGTCAGACGGCGAGATTAATGAGTAATGCTACATTCTCCAAATTTAGTGTCAAAATCTAGTAGAGATTGGATCTTAACCGTGACAAGAGGAGATTTCCTCTCGTCGCGGAAGAGAATTAGATCTTCAAAAGGGTATAGAACGATCTTAAACTTGGACAATTCATATGGTTTTGTACCGGTCATCTTTGAGCTATAGAGTAAGGATTGCTCCATCTCTTAATAAAGCTCCAACCATAATGGACCCCAATGTTATGATCTGGCATGGGCGAACGAAATCTCCTTCATATTTGGAGGAGATATGAGGCGGCGGCGAAGGTGTGTGAGGTTGTAGTGACGGTGGAGATGAGAGATTTGGTGGGTATAAGTGATGAGTTTATGGAGATAGGTTCCAAATTAAAACCTTAATAAACATATTTAACCTTTTAATTCTTATATGTCATTTTAAAGTAATTAAGAATCAATTATTAAATGATTCGATATTAAATAAATGTACTTAAGAATCCTAATTGAATATACCTTCCTAAATAAATAAAAACTCATTCGATATTAAATAATTAAACGATTTTCATGATAAAAAAAGCTTTTTAAATTGACAATAAATAATGATAAACATCTATCCTCCAAAAATTATGCTTGTAAATGTTTCTTTTCTAAAATATCTACAAGTAAAAGCCATACGTGAAGAAGCTCTATTTGTTTATGTCTCAATTTGATTACGAAAAGTGGAAAATGCCAATCTTAACAATAAACAGAAAGATGAAGTCTTTTCATAATGAAATTTTCTTTCTTATAATAATCTTTTTAACATTTAAATTATTTTAATCGGGTTTTATTCATCAACCAATTTTAAAAGCCAATCATTATCTAAATACACGTTTTAGTTTGATTCCATTCCTTGTTCATATGAAAAACCCTAATTAATTAAAAAAAAAAAACAACTAAAAACTTCATAATATGTTGTCCTGGATTGATTGGATTAAGACAATGGACTATAGCTCTCTCTCTCTATATATATATATATATATATATTTAATGTAACTCAATCAGTTGAGACAGATTGATCTATCATAATATATGAATATGCTGTCCTTATGATGAATGGTGGAGAATATAACTTCAACAAAGAGAAGATGCGATTTGCCTCACTGTGCTATAATCTCTTCAATAGCACATTCCTAGGATATTCTGATTATCTGATGATGACCTGTGTGAGCTGTTTGAATTTTGAAGTTCCAAGTTTCTTGTAATTTGAGTTCTCTCGTACAACTATCTGGCAACAAGAGTGTTTACATGTGAATCACCATTAAAATATGAAGCAAGTCTTTCCGAGAAAACAGGCAACAGTATCGACTATCGACTCACCCAATTATTGTTTTCATTGAATTGGGATTGAATTAATATAATATCGTCACATCATCAGTGATTGGCTCGGCTTCCGTACAAGCAGCTAATCAGTTAAAGACAAGCTCCTAACTTTTATTAGGGTGTGTTTGATATGTGGGAATTTCCTCTTCTCCCACGTTTCTCCCACGTTTGACACGTCCTTAATATGAGACTGGATAGATAAAACACCAAATTTTGTCCCACCCAAGACCCTAAAATAAGGTTGTCCCATGACATAGGACAAGTACAAAAAATCTACTTTACCCTTTAAATTTTCAAAAAACTATAAAACGTGTTTAATAATAATATATACTATTATATATATTATATTAATATATAAAAAAAAATATAATAAATATATATATTATATTAACATATTAAATATTATTACATATATAATAATATATATTATAATCTTATATTAGTATATTTTATATATAATATATTGTATTACAATATTATATACAGTATAATAATGCATAATATGTTATATTATATCCTATATATATATAATATTTAATATATAAATAAAATAATATATATTATAATAATATATAATATTTTATTATTAATGCTCCTAACTTTTATTAGAGCATCTCCAACCAACACACCAACCACACTAAATAAATTTGATGAAGCTACAATACTCACTAAGTGCTTGTTTGGTTGGGCTTTCTACTGGTTCAAAAGGTCTACGAACCTCTACTTGAGTTTTTTAGAGTTGTTTGATTAAGCTTTTGAAATTGTCTATTTTAAATTCAGTAGAGGCTAGTAGAGTTTAAACCTCTACTAGGCAAAAGCTCCTCCTTATGAGCTTTTCAAAATAGACCTTTTAAAAATAGAAGTATTTGACCTATATATCCCTAAATGTTTATTATTGACATGGAATACCCTTATTAAAATAAAACTCTGGAACCTATTTATATTCTTTATTCTTTATTCTTTGCTCTCTAGTCTTTACAGATAGTCTATAATTTTGCTCTACACATTCAAAAGAATGGTTATTTACTCTACACATAAAAAAAAAAAAAAAAAAATTAATAATAAAAAAAAAAGGTATGTATAATTTTTGTTCATTAATATTTTTTTTTGTTTATTTATTCATCTTTAAGTTTGTGTTTTTGCTTGCTCCTTTTTTTGTGTTTGTGTGTTTTTAAGGGCCTTGATTCTTGTGCGTTGCCTTGTTTTTTGTTTTTTGTTTTTTTTTTTGCTATCCAAGAGTGTGCTTTGTGCTTCATTTTTTTCATGTGTGTTTCTTCTTATTTATTTATTTATTTGCCTAGATCCTGTGTGTTGCCTTGCTTCTTTTTTCTTTTATTTTTTTTTTACATTTAACTTTTTACCTTTGTATGAGATATTGATCATTTTCCTTTTGTTTAATCTTTGACAATGCTTCACTTTGTTGAAAATTTAATATTTTCTGGTTATTTTATTAATCTTTTAAGTTTATATGGTGAAAGTTTTGAATTTTATTATTATTGTGCAGTAGAAAATGTAGTTAATATGTAGAAAATCTTTTAAGTTCAATTTTTTTTAGAGTGAATAAATAATATGTCCTTTTTAGTAATTTAATATCTCAGTAAACTTTTTGAGAGTTTACAACCACATGGTCTACTGCTATAAAAGTGCGTTTGTAATTACCAACCAAACAACTATATTTTTTTTTTTTCAAAAGCTCTATTTCAATTAGATCTACTACAAGTAGACCTTTTACGAGTAGAGGATTTTCAAAAGCCCAACCAAACATACCCTAAACCTAGTGCGTACTGTAGCTCTACCAAGTTTCCTTTTTTTTTTCTTAGTTTCCTTTATGTTAATAAAATTATTGAATATTGTATAAATTAACTAATATAAATTGATTTGTATTATATAAATATTTATTGGAGAATATTCTTTAAAAATACTCTTTTAGTGTAAAATTTGATGTAAATAAGTTGAAGTGGAAAAAAATTTGATGTAAAAAAGTTAAAAAGATGCTCTTTTTATGACAAGTTGGAGATGCTGTTATTGTGGCTACTGGTCCACGAAAAGGGAGATATGTCAAGCCAAAAAGCTAAAAGCCAAGCTAAAGTGGCTTACAAAGAGTTTGTGTGAGACTTGAGAGTCCATTAATATTGCTCTTAGTATATCCAACATCAATATTCTAATGGACTTTCTTCACGCCTTTGCAACTTACAGTTCTTCAACCTCCCCAAAGGCCCAAACTCCTTCAATATATTATATATATATATATCCCAACTCACAACTCACGTTTTGTTCAGTCATGCACGAAAACATGGAAAAGTTGCGCTCTTTTGTTTTCTCTATTCTCTTAAGCCTAATCATCCATTTTTTCCCTCAAATTGTCCTCCAATCTCATGCTTCTCCCGACGATTATATCCGGCATCCTGCTCGCAGAGTCATAATCACTCAGCACCACCGATCCCAATCCGATCCTCAACAGGTTTTTATTGTCTCAGCTTGATCCAAACTAATTCATATATTTAAGCAAATCATGATGGTATTGATTTTTTGTTTTCTTTTTATTCATTTTTTCATGATTGTTCGTTTTTTAGGTGCATATTTCACTGGCGGGGAAAGATTACGCTAGAGTTTCTTGGGTTACAGATGATAAAAAGGTGTCATCGAAGGTGGAATATGGAAAGATACCCGGAAAATATAATGTGATGGCAACCGGAGAGAACACTTCGTATAAGTTCTTCTTTTACAGTTCCAGCAAAATACACCACGTCAAGATAGGACCGCTACAACCAGGCACCGTCTATTATTATAGGTGTGGAGGTTCTGGCCCCGAATTTTCCTTCAGGACACCTCCTCCGACTTTCCCCATTGAATTTGCCGTGCTTGGTACGTTAATTAGCTAAACCTTCCATGTCAAAATTCATATAATGAGTTATGTTAATACTTAATATATACGATTTGGTTTATGTCACGTGATATGATGTCAATGGAATATATATAATACCGAGACTCTCCTAGAAACCAAGCCTATAGAAAATGTAGGAATCAAATAAATCTTCATAACATGATATATGCTTTGATGATTAATTTTGCTAATTAAGGGACATGAGATACCTTGTGATTATAGAAGTTGTTTTTTGAACTAATAAAAGGCGTGTGTATTATGGTTAGTCGGTTGGTGGCTTTAAACCTAAGAAAGATCAGCATATATATTACTGGTAAGATTGAAGAGTGTACACTACTTATGGAGCTTTTTACTTTTTTTAATTTAGTGTTTTATGTTCAATATTTGTGCTTGGATAAACAAAATCAAAAACTAAGCAACCGAAGCCCCCCGGATGTGTAGTTCAGTCGAAAGATGAACGAGCTTGGGATTTATGCAAATGACTTTCAAGTCAACAGTTCGAATCCTACCAAAGATAAAAAGGGTTAAAAAACAAATACATTGTCTTAAATGGACAGATACTGTCGAGAGAGAGAGAGAGAAAAAAAAAGCTAAGCAACCGAAGGTGCGGTTTAGCTTAAGGTGCACATGATATCGGCATGGATCTATCAAAATAAATCTCATAAATAACAGCTATTTTTTTTCATTCAAATAAAACACCCTCTCTCTTTTCTTTTCTTTTTTCCTGAACAAGGATTGAATGACTACATTAAGAAACCGGCCCGTCATTGGTTGTTCACAAAGTATTATTCTAAGATGTTTTGTTAATTTCCATCCAAAAAAAAAGAAGATGTTTTGTTAATTTGGTCATACGCATAGCGTGATGAGTAACCATACCTCTCAACATTGGTCGAGGTCCTAAGTTCAAATTCCCTTCTCTAAATAATTAAAAAGTCTATAAATATTGTATCGAGTTGAATCAAAGTACGTAGTTCCTCTAGATATGATCTTTTCCCTTAAGTTTTGTGTTGATGAATAACAATGTCTTGATACTTTTGGATTAAAATAATTTATAGATCGAGTTTTTTTTTAGTAATTATAGAGTAGTTCTTTTGTAATTTTGAGAAGTTTTTCTAATTTTATAAGGATTTTGTTTTGTAATATAAAATATTAAGGTGATGTTTGTAATTTTCAATAGATCATTAATATAGTTAATTTAGTTTTTAAGTATTCTATAGTCTTTCTCTTTCTCAACAAAAATTGATGAAAGTACTATCGGTATTAGATGGACTATTTTGATACAAATTAAGAAAATCGAACTAATTTGATACTAATTAAATTAAACGATAAGGATTCAATTACCTAATTAATTCTCTAAACCCCTTGAATTAAATTGATGATTTTTCAAACAAGGACGATGTTAAAAGTAACTAATTAAAAAAGTGGGGTATAAATAAATCAGTAGGAGGTGTGCTAATAGCACCACTCTAAAAAAAAGTTAAAAGTAAATGAATGTAATCAAATTCTATTTATGTTGTTCTTGTTACACAGGAGATCTTGGACAAACAGAATGGACGGTGTCAACTCTAGAACAAGTTGGCAACAAGGACTACGACGTTCTTTTATTACCAGGCGATTTATCATACGCTGACTTCCAGCAACCACTTTGGGACTCATTTGGTCGCTTGGTCGAGCCATACGCGAGCAGTCGCCCTTGGATGGTGACCAATGGCAACCACGAGATCGAGTCCATCCCAATCATCATTCCACACTCGTTCAAGGCCTACAATGCGCGGTGGCGGATGCCATACGAGGACAGTGGATCGTCCTCCAATCTCTACTACTCGTTCGACGTTACGGGGACTCACGTTGTAATGTTGGGGTCTTATACGGAATTTGATGTTGGCTCGGCTCAATACAAGTGGCTTGAAGCTGACTTGGCGAAAGTGGATCGGAAGAAGACTCCGTGGGTTGTGGTGCTATTGCATGCACCATGGTACAACACCAACATTGCTCATCAAGGGGAAGGAGAAAGCATGAGGAAATCTATGGAGGAATTGCTTTACAAGGCTCGAGTCGACGTTGTTTTTGCAGGACATGTTCATGCTTATGAACGATTTGTAAGAGTCTCTCTCTCGTGGTTAAGGGCGGAGCTAGAAATTCAAATTTAGAGAGCCATTATACAAAAATAAAAAAATTTAGAGGGGCCAAAATGAAAAGGGTTTAAAATTTAATAAAGATTTATAATTATATTTAATTGATTTTAATTTTAATTTCTTTTTCATTTTCCTTAATTTGACATAATTTCACTAGTTTTATGATTTTCTTCTCTCTTTTTTGTTCGTTTTATTACAGACTAGGATTTACGACAACAAGGCTGATCCATGCGGTCCGGTTTATATAACAATTGGCGATGGTGGAAATAAAGAAGGACTTGCATTGCAGTGAGTACTCTTTCTTTCAATGAACGAAGAAAAAAAAAAAAAAAAAAAAAAAAAAACCTTTTAATTGGGAAATTTTTCTTGTCTAGTTTTCTCTTTAATTTTCTCATATTGGAATTATATATATATTCATCTGATTGTGTTGCTTCAATAAAAATGTATTTAAATGAAGGTTTAAGGAACCTACGTCCCCTCTTTCGCTATTTAGGGAATCAAGCTTTGGGCATGGACGGTTGAAGATAATAAACGAAACACAGGCTCATTGGTCATGGCATCGCAACGATGAATCTAACTCGGTATTGGCAGATGAGGTATGGTTGGAGAGTTTAAGCACGTCGAGAGAATGCCGGAATATTTTGAATAGACAAGAATCGTCATCGTCATCATCATCAATCATCGGCAATGAACTCTAAGCCCTTTAATATATACATCATACATGATGCTAGTGTTATATTAATGATCAGTTGAGCAATTTCTTTGAATCTCATTTTGGGAAGTAGGCAGTGTCATTTTCCAAAATCCTATTGAATTTGATTTGGAGACTATCTTCTGCTGGAATTTGGATCCTCTACTGATCTTATCTTTTTCCTGACTTCATCTAATCTCATGATATATAAGCATTGCAATGAATATGTGTTAAGATGTGTTGGTAGAATTGAAGCGATTGATATTATAATATACGTAGTTTTTAGTTCGTGTAACACGTACGTGACATGTAATGTAATTTGTGCTTTTGTTCAAAACTCTTTTAACATGATGAGATGATAGAAATACTATATCTCTTCCATTACATAGTTCTAAATATGATCTTTTTAACAAAAAAAAAAAAAAGTAGTTTTAACTTTTAAATATATATTATTTTAAAAAATTCATATATTTTTATATTTAAAAGGAGCGCTCTTTCAAACTTATAAGCCGATCCACTAGTCTAGAGTACCCCGTGATACATTAAGTCGGTCCACTAGTCTCAAAAGAGAAATGGCATGAACAGTGTCTATAAGTGTGGATATGACTTATGAGGGATTTAATAAAATTATAATGACATTTATCTGTGATAAACCCTATTGTGTAAAGATGCAGATAAATTAAGAGCACTCTAAGAAGCAATGTCAAACTAAGAGCACCTTAGGAACACTAGTCTATAGCTGAATCACTTTACCAAACACCCCAGTTTATATCCAGAATCAATTTTTATTCTAAGAACATCTTAGGAAGCAATGTCAATCTAAGTCTCCGATAGCTGAATTTGACACCAACAAAATGCATTATTCATAATTGGGTACAATTAATTAGACTATTAGATTCAATGCACCTAGATGTTAAAGAGGGATGGAAATCATATGAAAAGCAGTCATTTGGTGCAGAGCCAAATCCAATAGCAACATGACAACAAACAATGTACAAGGTTGAGCTGATAGAAAGGAAACCTACCATTCCCTTTCTCTATCAAATGAAAACAACTTGCATATGACATGCCAACCAAACCCAACCTGTCAAATAGGAAGAATTAATCTACACGGAATTCGACTTCCCACTTTCAACCCAAGCCCACAGACAAAATCAAACACCTTTTTTTTTTCTTTTTTTTCTTTTTTTTTTTTTACAAGCAGGAAAAAGCCACCCACATTAACCTTATTTTTAAAAAATTAAAATAAAATTAAACAGAAAAATATTTTAACAATCATCGAGTCACGAACGTGCCAGATCACTGCGTTTTATGGTGTACGGTCCTGATTGATGGTGTTGTTGAACAACTAATTCGTTTCAAAGTTTTTTACTTTTCTTTTTTTTCAGATCCGATGGTGGAGATCAGATCCTCTCGAGCTTCTGAGCTTTAACGACGGGATTCGATCGAGCAATCTCTTCCCTGCCAACCTTCCTGAAATCGAACGTGCAACCGTGTTTCTCCGGATACCTGTGGGTCCCACAGAACGTGGTCCCACACTTGCACTTGAAACCCGTCAACCCGACCCGTTTCCTGCACACCAAACACCTGTTCGGCTGCGGCTGCGGCTGCGGTGGCTGCTGCTCCTGTTCTGCGACCACAGCCACATCGGCCTCCTTAATCTCCGCGTCTCCGTTGACCTCCGGGAGAGTCAAAGCTGGAGGATCCGGGAGAGATCCGGCGAACGGCGACGGCGACGACGACGAAGAAGGAGATGCGGATAGAGAGTTTTCAACCGTTGATTTGATGGACGCTTGTTGTTGCTCCTTGAGACAGAAATCTCTGTAGCATTTGGAGCATAGATTCATCGTCGCCGGACTCCCGAAAAATCCACAGTTATTCACGCAGAGCCGGTGACCTTCGTGTGCTTGAAATCTGTGCTCCTCCGCCATACTTTTTTTTCCTCCGATTATTAGAGCAGATCGATTGTTTAATCTGTTACAAAACACGAAAATTAACGTGAATTATAATTAATCACGAAGAAACCATAAGAACAAAATAAAAATTCGATTTTCAAGAAAAAGAAGAAGAGGAGGTCGTACCTGTATTAACTATTAAGAAATCGAAATGAAGAATTATCAGAATTGAGTCAGGAGAAGAATAATAAAAGAGAGAGAGAGGGAGAGGAAGGATCAGCGAAAAGAGACAAAGAGATGATGATTGTATTTATTATAATTATTGATTTTGATTAATAATTTAAAATAACAACAAAAACAAAGAAAATATGGAAGAGAAGGAGAGGACAGGCTGGAGGGGGGAGGCCAAAATGGAACAAGTTTGTGGTCTGCCAATAAAAATTCGCCACGGAATTTCATGATATTAACTCACCGTTTTCGGTAATACGTGGCTTATGGTATGTGGTTATTTCCGTTATTTCCCATATTAAAATAATCAGTGGTCCTCACTGTTTATGAGGGTAGGTGGTAAGTTATGTTAATGATTAATTTCTTTTTATTTTTATTATTTATTGTGTATGGTAATGGTAGGTTTAAATTTTCTGATTTGCTTAGCTGTATTCTCCGTTTTGGGTCAGATTTTGCGTGCCGGTTGACGCATCTACTGGCCTTGGCTCCTCCTATGTTTGTTGAAAGAATCATTTCCGCGTGGTTTGGTTTCGCAATGTCAGCGCCTTATCAGAAATGATATGGCATTTGACATTTTTATTTTTTTATAAAAGGGTCAATTTCATGGAAAAAAAATATATCTCATTTCAAATTTGTAAAAACAAAAACAAAAATATAGAAAAATATATATATATATATATTTTATAGTATGTATAAAAAAAAAGTTAAAAAATAATTGATGATGAAACTTTATTGAAAAACTTGTCATTAAAATATAACTACTTAAGACTTTAGTGTAATTATTATTATTTTTTTTTATATAGATTTTGATTCAATTAATCATCAAAATATTTATTTAAACCATTAAAAACTTAAATTATAAACTCATTAAGAAATTGAAATCTGAAAAACATAATTATAAGAATTTGTTTGGCCCATTGGGCTTGAGCCGACTTTAATCGGCTCCACCATGCGACACATTACACATAGGGATGGGAATGGGGCCCAAAGGGGCGGGGGAGGGTCCCCCCACCCCCACCCCCACCCCCACCCCCACCCCCATTCCTAAAACATACCCCCACCCCCGCCCCCAAACCCCATTTGGGGGAACTGGGGATGGGGGTGTTTGGGGGGAGGTTCCCCTGCCCCCACCCCCGTCCCCCATTTCCCCCATTTCTATTCCTAAAATTTTTCAATCCGAAATTCGATCGGACCAAACTTTTGTTTCATCCCGTTTTAATATCCAATCCAATAATTAACAAAATATACAATCTAAAAAATATATAATTGATTTAATTTAATCCAAAATTAATACAAATAACTATAATAATATAGTGTTAGTAAATTACACTATAACACATAAAAGTTTAAACAAATTTAAAGCTTTCGATCAATCCAAAATATGAGTAATAGATTAATAGAGTTATAGTTTTTTTTTTTTTTTTTTTTTTCTTTTTTTTTTTTTTTTAAGAAAATAAAATTAAAAATATATAAATAAAAAAAAAAAAAATATTGGGGATTTAGGGCCCCACCCCCAATTTAGAAAATGGGGGAATAGGGAAATGGGGTGGGGGGAGGTTCCCCCACCCCCACCCCCACCCCAAAACCCCATTTGGGGGCAAATTTTGCCTCCAAATGGGGGCGGGGCCCCGTGCCGTGGGGGTGGGGCCCCATGGGGGAAATTCCCATCCCTAATTACACATGGTGTTCATTTAGTTTTGGGGGAATTGTATTGCATTCACTTAGGGGGACTTAGATCCTCTACTCAGCTATTCTCTCCTCAACTGTCCTCAGCTTTTGTGGATATGATTCCACCTGTATATTATAATAGATTATTTCTTGTGTTTTTCTTGTTTCCCTTTTATACATTAAACGACAACGTATTAAGAAACCTCACAATTTCATCAGACCTAAAAGCCCGTTTCTTCTCCAAATTCTATCTTCCTCGTCTCTTCTTCATTGATGACTTCAAGCCAGAGCCAAAGGGCCTCACACCCTCCAACAGTTCAACCCCTCAATTGCAAACAATTAACATTTCTCTTGCATTGAAAACATTTTTCAACTATTTAAGCAATCTAAAGGATACCATTGTTCTAATCCAGCTCCATTCTCCAGTTCTTTTAAATTCATTTTAGAAATTTGATACACAAATTCGACTGATTGAAAACAAGAAAACTCAGCAATGGAAAAGTAAATTCCACCCAAAGCAAAAACCACACATATTTGATGTCAATTAATTCATCTCACCACCAGTAATGTTTTCTACCCCAAAAAACCCACTTTCCCAATCACTCCGAAAACATCATCCCGTCAAAAATCACCACCACAATTTCAACATTCAAATCTTGAACCCAATAATTTTTTGCTTTATAGTGATTTCTTTTCGCATGTAGATGAAAAAGACGGAAAAGGGATCAGATTTGGTAGATTAACCAAAGAAAAATAAACGACATATTTGGTAGCAAAAGGTTTAGCAAACTCCAATTTTTTTCCTTTGATGGTTGCAGGACTTCATGGTTTGATGATTTTACAAAGATCTGGGTTTATAATGTGTAATTTGTGAGCTGACTGAATTCAAGCGAAAGAAGAAATGAAGTTAGGAGAGAAGTGGAGTTTAGATCGAAGGGTTTTTAGAGAGAAAAATAAAAATGACGTGTTCAATATTTTGGTGAGATAAAAGAAACACAATAAATAATCTGGACCGTTAAATACTATAATATACACATGGCATTAGATTCACAAAAGCTTAGGACAGTTGAGGAGAGAATAGCTTAGGAGAGGATCCAAGTCCGCGAGATGAAATATTTAATTAGTTTGAAACATTTTGACTTATAAAATGTCCAAAATGCCCTTAAGGTTTAACAATTGGAAAAGTAGTTCCAATGATAAATTTCACCCGTGGTTACACTTCTTTAATTTCTGATAATGTTTATAGCAGGCCCCCCTTTAGGTTCTATAGACTTTTTTTTTTTTTTTTTTCTTTTCTTTTTTCTCTTTTATAAACTCTTGTGTTGTTTATTCTTTATTTATTTTAATTAAACGAGGGTGCAAATTCTATAGAGAAACTAAAACAGGCCTTTCAAGATCTCATGGTTTCCATTTAAACAAATCGAATTTTCAAATACTCCTAAAGTCTGTTATTGCCTCTTAAACAGGACTTACCCACACAGACCACCAAGGAGTTTTTCTATAAAATTATAAAATTTTGTTTTCATAAAAACAGAATCTCTACTAGGTACTTTTACAGAAAAAATTCCTTTAAGGTTGCAAACAGGTTTTTCAAATCTCTATAAGGACTGAGTTACTCTAAAAATTTAATATTCATCTTATGCTTTCTTTAACCTGGCGAGACTTCCTAGTGTTAGAACAAGTAAATAAAAATTGAAAGTAGAAAGTAAAAACAAGATAAAAGATCTTACTTGAAAATATTCACAGCTTTATTGATTGCTAAAGAAAATTTTTGGAAATATTACAAGTGAAGAGGTGAGAGTTTTTGAAAGCTCTAGATTTGCCTTGTATTTTGCAAATGAGAGCGCTTCCTAATTTACACAAAAATTTTGAAAGAAAAAGCAAAAACACGTGGCCGATAAAGTCAACAGTGAAATTAACTTTTTATCCTATCGATACTAGCTTTTTACTATTCTTGTTGTTTTTTGCTGACTTTCTCTATCGATCTTATCTTCTTATCTTCACACTTTGCTGTCGATCTTATCTTCTTATTTTTGCTATCGATCTTTATCTTCTTATCTTCATACTTTGCTGTCGATCTTATCTTCTTACTGCTTTTGTCGTTTTCTACCGGCAATCTTTGAACTTAGGTGTCTAGATTGTGGTAAGCTTCGTCATCGAACTGTTCATCTATTTCTTCTTTTGTGAGAAAGTCTCTTATTCTATCGTCTTCTTCTTCCTAGATTTCGCTTAAATAATCGTCTGTTTATGGGCTAAGGAAAATCCATGGAATTGGGTATTTTGTAATGACATCGTGACTCCTTATAAAGATGGACATGTGAGGAGTCTGCCTAATTAGCTTTGGCCTGAATGAATTTATACAAGTGAAGTATTTTTGTGCTCTTTGAAGATACTCTGGACATATGTCTTCTTGATCATAGTTATAAGGATAATCTTCTCGTATAAATTCAACAGGAAAATTGTAAGGTACTATCGCAATAAAGTGATAAGCTGGTAATTTATATAAAATTTTTGAAAGAAAAAGCCAAAACACGTGGCCGATAAAGTCAACAGTTATTTATTGGAACTTGGTAGATGATTAGGGTGCTAAGATAGTGTTAGCATAGTTAGGATGTTACGGTGCACCTACTAATTCTAATCACTAATAACTTAAAAAAATAAAATAAAAATTAAGTGGCATAAAGAGAAGTGACAAAATTAGATTGAAAATATAAATTTAATTAAACATTTATTTTAATAAATAGGAGACTAAAAATATCCACTTAGCTTTTTTAAAAATTTAATTTCGAAAGTTATATATATACACACACATTAAATACGAAAATGAATATTATATAAGAAATAAATGATTCTATCAAAAAAATGAATTCTTATATAAGAAATGAATGTATCATTAGTTTAATTTCTTTGATATTTTAAGTTCATTGTCAAGGCCTTTAAAAAGTTATATTTTCTTTATTTTATTTGTTTTTAATTTTATATTTTATTATTTAAATATTATTAAAAATATTTTAAAAAGTTTTATCAAATGATGATTTTACCTATATACATTCAAGTAAATCGTTAATTTTAATTGACGTTAACTAACAGTAGGGAGGGGTTATTTATGTAATTAAATATATTAGTTCAATACAGTATTAAGCTTTTTTTGACATACTTAGGGATAAGTTTGTGTAAACCTTACAAATTTTGCCATATGTCTTTTTCTCATTATAGAGGGTTTAGTCTGCGTATGACATCACCGGTCACCACTGGTATAACGACAGGTGGCACACCTTGCCAATTCAAAAATGATCTGGTGCCATTTCCTTTTCGTTGTGGCGTCACTGGAAGTGTCCATCACCATGTTAGTAAATTGTTATGATATTTCTCTTTGTAATTTTGATACATCCTCGGATGAAAATTTAATCTATAATCATATCTTGACAAAGAAACCTCCTCTCTCTTTTCCTATTTATCAATTTGAGGTAGTTATTTTATCCGAAAAGTTCAAGAAATTTGTGTCCATGAATGTTGTAGCCATTTACTTTAATGTAGTTTTGCTGCCACTAAAAGGTTGGCCTGATGTGAAAAACTGCTTCTTGAAAATCAGTGATAGTTGTAGATAATCTATATGTGTATGACCATTTATAAGATTGAACTGTGAGGTTTGACTTATTAATGGGTTCTGAATAATGCAATATGTTCTTTTTCAATGTCATACAAAGTTTAGAATTGAGTTTCTGTAAGAACTAAATTCTTTATTCTTCAATAACCAATGCTTATATTATGTAATGCTTTTTATAACAGCGAAAGGGATCCCATTCCTGTACCAGCTCTTGAAAATGGGAACAGCAATGTACAATATCAAATTGTTATTGATGAAAATGTGGCATCAAGGGACAAGTCATCAGATTCATGAGTGGCAGAGCCACTCCTGGGTAATCCAGAAGTTTATAATTGTTCAGAATGCTAAATAATGATGTTGGGGTTGTAGAAGCCTTTGCTTTCTTATCATAATTGTCTAGGATTAAATCCTATTGTTAATAAATTTGAATTTAGACTAGCCACGTGACAAGTTTATCGGTTGTCGTTGTATGATAACCCGTACATGCACCTCTCATTCTGTCAATATGTGAAACCCAGAAATGTTCTGCTTGTTGAAAATCAAACAGTTAAAAGTGAGATCATGACAATAAAATGAAGCTTTTGAGCATTTTGAATGACTTTCTTGACAGAGGTTTTGTAAGATTATTAGCTACTTACAAACCATGTTATTAGAATTTAGAAGTCCTTATTAGAGTAACCTTTTCTTACACAAAATGATAATCAATTTCAATGGTGTTTTGTAGAGCAGAAATATTATCTCTGAAGAGTAATCTTAGAAGATATGTAACGCAATACTGATGCTAAGATCCGATATTTTGGTTCGGCAGTGGACCTAGCAATGATTGATTGTTTCTTGACAGACCATGAGAAAGTGTACAAAGCATCTTCAAGGGGGCACCCTAAACCCTTTCCTTAACTAAAATAGCTAGTGGAGATGGTTTTAGAGCGCTCCAAGGGGCTCCTTAAATGACTCCATATTTTAGAGAATTACCAAAAGGCTTTCCAAATGTAGGGAGCCATTTCAAGCTCCCTATCTTCGATCTCTCTCTTATTTTTTTTATAATATTTTTATGTTGATTGGTTTTTTTTTTTTTTTTTTTTACAATTTAAAACAAATTTTAAAATATTAAAATATTAATGACCATATGGTTCGAGTGAGTTATAGCTAATTTAGTTAAAATATAGAGAGCATGGTTTGGAGATGCTCTAATATACAAAAGGCCAATAAACAGGAACTTGTTTAACAATTGCTATTGTAAAAAATAGTTGTATAAGAGCCTGGAAACAACATTTGAATTGGAGTGGGACTGGGAGTCTGGGACATAGGCAGTTAGGCACGTAGCAATGAGAACGTAGGTTCATGATGATCTAAATTAGAGATGTGCGGCAGATTGGATTCATTAGATTTAATGTGATCCAAGATCTGATCCGATTGGATCGAAAGAATTACAATCTGATTCGTCTCAAGCCAATCTTAAGTAGAATCTGGTTTGATCCGGCCAATTGCAAATTATTTAAATCCGATCATATTCAATGGATCAGATTCATATATATGAAACAATTCTTAATTAACAAAATATTCTAAAATTAACAAAATCAATAATTAGTCCATAGGCTCCAGGGGTGTAACTCAGCTAGTAGAATGACGAGCTTGGGGTTTGGACAAATGACTCTCAAGTCAGCAGTTCGAATCTTACCAATGACAAAAGTTTCAACAAAAATCTGGTCTAGACAAATAGATAGATAGATACTGTGAAAAAAATAAAATAAATAGTCCATACAATACCTTAAATAAAATGCACCCAGAGGCGTAGCGCGTAACTCAGCTAGTAGATGGATGAGTAAAAAAATACCTGGTCTATATATCTGAATAGATAGATACTGTTAAAAAAAAAAAAAAAACAATACTTTAAATAAAATTAACAAACCAATAATTAACACAAAAATAAAAGCAATATATAATTGTAAACTTTAAAATTTAAAAAGTCCAATAAATTCTAATGCAAACATAAATAAAATCATCTAAAATTTTAAAATATTTTAACCATGTATTATAACAAGCTATAATAGAATCCAAAATTTGCTCAATGTTCATTGTGTAAGATAAAAAAAATTGGTCCTATATAAATTAAACCTTATATTTTGGCGGATTTTCATATTAAAATCCAAGATCTAATCTAATACAATGTATTTCAAAATTTACCACTGGAAAGGGAATGAAGAGGAATCGGAATTAAGTTACTAAATTCCATTTCAGTGTTTAATAACAATTTAGGAATCATAAATGGAATCAAATTATTCCCTTTCTAGTGTTTATTTAAACTAAGGAATCAGAATGATATATGGTTGATTACAAAAATACCTTTGAGTACATAACATGTTGAAAAAAAAATTATTATGAATTTTTTTTTTTTTTTTTTTTATACTGCTCTAAACTAATTAGTCAATAACTTTTGGGTTTCCTTGAATTACTCACTGTAGTTTATATATAAAAAATTTCAATTGTAATAGAGTACTAACCGCCATTGTACATGATATATTGCAGGGTTATGTGGTTTACTCCAAGAAACGAAAACCAAAGCAGGAGTACCTTGGCCTTCCTGCAAATGATATTAAGAACTTGAAGTCGTCAGGCACGGAGGTCCTTGATAATAGTCATAATAGTAAACTGTTATACATAAGTTTTGGGTGAATTTTCTTTGTTTATTTTGTTCCTAAAACAGAACGAATGGAAAGACATTTTTTTTTTTAATTATTATAAGTGAGGATATTTTAGTAAAAATATATGAATTTCCTTTTTCAATCAAGAAAGAGAACTTGATTCCTAAGGTGGGTGGGAGGAATCAAATTCCTTTTCCATCAGTAACTTAATTACTGATTTAAGAGTGAGGTTCACGTAACTTAATTCCCTAAATATTTAGTAAACACCGGAATTCATAAGTCAGTAACTTAATTTCCTTTCCTAAGTTTGATTATTAATTAGTAAACGCGTCATTAGAATCCAATTATGTCCTCCAATCCAATCCAATCCAATCCAATCCAATCTAATCCAATAGAATAGATCTTGGATCTTGGATCTTGGATCTTGGATTAGATCGGATCGGATCGTGCATCCAAATTTCCATTCTCATATAAAATAACAAATAACATTATAAAAAGAAGGGAAAATCAATCACGTTTCTATATTAAAAAAAACAGACTAATAATTGATGTCAAAAAAAGTAATAAATTAATAATGAAAGTGCAACAACCAGTCAACATGGCAGCTAGTTGATGGACTGGTTTGAGGTTTGATCGAATTATTTTTATACCCTATTGATAACGAAAGTTTTTTTAAAAAATATATTATCCTGAATTAATAGATATTTAAAATAAAATTTAAAAAAAAATTAAAAAAAGTGCAAAGTGCAACAATCTCCACGTGAGCATAACTGAACCACCGGTTGGTTAAGACTTAACATAAGAGCCAGACATCAGGCATGTTTTGTCTCTACTCTCTTCATTCAGACAAAGCTCTCCCACGTATCACAGAACGGTAGCTGCAGATTTCACAAGTTTGACTTAACAGCTGTTCCATATATCAACAACACAATCTCATGTCTTCTTCATTTGTTGGTCTCTAGCTTGGTTTATGTTACAGTTTTCCACAAATGGACTGTAATTCCATCAATATCTGGTTGAGAAGCTGTCTATCTTTACAAACTCTGTACCTCCTCTTGTTGGGTCAGCTTGTTTCTTTGATACTTGCTTCCATGAGCTTCACTTCTTCTCTGGTTGCAACTCTTGGTAAGATTTCTCATTTCATGTATCTTTGTTCTTTTTTTCTTTCTTTTTGGTAGGATTTTTGTACATTAGTGAAGTGAGGTGAGGTTTCTTATTCCTCTTTGTGGTGTGATTTTTTGTTTAGGTGTGGATGCTCCTATTACTCAGACAACCTTCAATTACGCTTTCTTAGCTTTGGTTTATGGTGCTATATTGCTTTATAGGCGTCAAAGATTACGAGTAATGTTCTATCTTTTCACTCATCAGTTGCACAGATTGAAACAATTGAATGATTTGAAGATGTGCAATATACCTTCCATGGTCTGCAGGTTGCTTGGTATTGGTATCTACTCTTAGGCTTTGTTGATGTTCAAGGGAATTATCTTGGTAAGCAACAACTGGCTTCTAAAAGTTGATCTGTCACACACATTCAAAGATTAGAATGGGTTACCGCCTTCGAATTTGATTTGCGTCTTAGATATGAGAGGCTAGAGTTCTCTGTTTTGAGCATTGATTTTCCATTAGAATATGAATTTGAGCATATCTAGATAAATTTATTGTAAAACTTCAAACAATTTTAGAAATTTGAATAATTCTGCTGTAATGCATGTCATGTAGAGCAAAGCACAAGAGTTTATCGTTATATCTTCCTGGTGGTTTGATGCAGTCAATAAAGCCTACCAGTACTCATCGCTTACTAGTGTGACGCTACTGGACTGCTGGACAATAGCATGGGCTATAATTCTCACATGGTTCTTCCTTGGCACTCGATATTCCCTGTGGCAGTTATTTGGTGCAGCCCTCTCTGTGCTGGGGCTCGGTTTAGTAATGCTCTCTGATGCTGGGATCGGAGGTGGAGGTCAGATTTCTTTCCCCCCCTCTTAGAACTAACTCACTAACCCATTTTCCAAATGGCTGTACCTACTATATGTTTATGAGTATTTTCTTATTGATGTATCTTAGACATTAAGGTTTTTCCTGCTCATCCATCTTTCAGGTGGTTCAAAACCTCTCCTGGGCGATGTGCTTGTCGTGATTGGGACAATTTTCTTTGCCTTGAGCAATGTTGGCGAGGTTTGTAAATCCGAAAACCTCTCTCACACTTTTATGTATCTGTCCATACTTCTCTTGAAGATATCTGTTTTATTGTATGTCACTACTTGGGTGAGACATTAGAATTTTATAACTATCACATAACGTTTGATTTTTCATTATATTTAAACCTTTTCAATTCAATTCAGTGCCTGATTTTGAAGCAGACTATACTTCAGAAGGCGTATTCTGTTTTTTTTTTTTTTTTACTATTTCAAGTGTACTATCTCTTATTCTCAATTGCAGGAATTTTTTGTAAAGAAAAAAGATCGTGTTGAAGTGGTCTCCATGATTGGTGTTTATGGATTACTAGTGAGCCTGATTCAGTTGTATCCTTTCCATTAGGCAATGTGGATATTCGTATATTTTAAAAAATGTGGATTCTATTCCATAACTTATCTTAGATCTATACTGGAGCGTAAGAATATAGAATCAATCGAATGGTCAACAGACATTGTAAGTAACTAGTTTGGTACATTCCTCGAATTTTTAAACTGCTTGCAGAAGGTTTACCAATTTGAATTCCACGTCTTTTCGTTTTCAGATATTGGCCTTGGCTGGCTATACCCTTTCTAGTTTTTTGTTTTACACAACGGCTCCTTTTGTTCTAAAGGTCAGTTATCCCTTAGTGAAGCTTTTCTTTAAGAAATATATGTCCTATCTCTTATTCTCAACGGCTCCTTTTGCACACAGCTGGGTGGAGCGGCAATGTTTAATCTCTCGCTGCTTACATCTGATATGTGGGCAGTAGTCCTTCGTATTTGTTTCTACCGCCAGGAGGTATACTTTTCAGATTTATACCTTTTATACTGCGCTGCGATTTTATTTGTTAGATGTCATCCGTTTAGCTTTGGCATCCCTGAATGCATAACTGATCAGATTGTACCCTTGTATTGCAGGTTGACTGGTTATACTATGTTGCTTTTGTAGTTGTGGTTATTGGACTCGTCATTTATTCAACGATGTATGCTCGCTCTAATTCTTGTCATTGCTTTAATGTAGTTTTTGAGCTTCTGTTATTAAATTCTGCAATAATTAACCAGTGCTTATATTTGCTTACTGCTTTTATAACAGCGATAAGGATCCCATTCCTGTTCCAGCTCATGAAAATGGAAACTCGAATGTACAATATCAAATTCTTGACGACGAAAATGAGGCACCAAGACACTAGCCATCAAATTCATGAGAGGCAGGGCAGGTCCTGGTTAGTCCAGGAAGTTCCTTATTCGAATACATATTTTCGATTGGCCAAAGACAAGGAAGTGTCGGGAAGTTCTCTCGACGCCACGAAAAACTCAATTTATCTGGGGCTGTTGTATTTACTTTTTGGATGTAAGAAGAGCACAAAGACAAAAAGCTTGATAGGATTTAAATCCTTTGCAGGGGATCAATCTTTTGTTGTACATGAAAACAAGAAAGTGGAAGTTGTTCTCTATATGTACCTCAAACTCATTGGATCTGTTAATATCCTAGTAGAGAAGCTCTGATTTGTAAAAAAATGTCTCCAAATGCAGTAGTGAGACTTGAAATATTGCTGAAAAGCAGGTGTGCTAGCTTGCAAAATGTTAAACTATGAAAGCCCTCTGAGCACTCAACAGTTTGGAATTTATATACATATTTGAAAACCTATGATCATTTTTCACTTTCCTTACATTTTGTTTTTCTTTTTTCGTATGAGCTAGAAGATCAAAGTGTTTTCCGTGTGTGGAAAGTGAAACCTCTCATATAGGTTTTGGGCTTGTTTGACATGGCTTCCAAGAGGTGTAAAAGAGCTTTCGGATTTCAAATGTAACTTTTGGAACTATTTGGATGACCTGCAATAAGTGCTTCTAAGATTTAGAAGCACTACAAGTAGAAGCCAGCCCCAACATTTGTGTAATTTGCTCTTGCTAAAATTACAAATTGAATCACTTTTATTAATAGGATTGTAAGTGTGGTGTAGGCGTGTAGCTACAATTACAGTTAATTTAGGATTTGAGAAATGGAACCTGATTTGAACCCACAATCTCTTCATCGGTAAAGGTGTGAGTGTTATTCCACTGGACCAACATTATAATCATCAAAACTTTGAAATATAATCTCAATTAAATTTTCATCCGATAAGTTATTACTATTAAATATACCTATGACGTTAAATAAAAGAGTAATGTTATGCTTTCCAAATTATTTTCCTAAAGGTGTTGGCACATGAGGTATCAACATCATATCACCTAACATATAAACTCATGATTTATAAGATGTTGACATTTCATATACCAACACTATTTGGGAAATAATTTGGATAGTCTAACATTACTCTGAATAAAAATTTGGAGTGTTCTTTGTTAAAATAAAAAGAACAGGTGCGGATGTGTTGAAATTGGCTAAATGGTATGCTTCTTGGAGTTATGTTATAGTTCGGGTTTTGTCTTATATCATGAGGAAAATGAATTGGAAGGATAAAATAACATTTGATATAAGGTTCCACTTTCGGAGAAAATCTTGCCTGGGACGGTCCTATACACGTGGCCATAGAACCGTCCCTGGCAAGATTTTCTCCGACTTTCAAGTCATGTTAGAACATGTATTATATATATATATATATGTAAGTATATAAATTTGAGGGCTAAATTGGATATGTCAGTGACGTCAGACCATATAAATTTTTCTGAGCCAAACCATTAGCAAAAATCCCCAAATTTTATCCCAAATTTCCCTCCCTGCAAGTCTGCAACCATGGACCAGCATCCACCGCCAACACAAACCCCTACACCTCCCACCACCACTGCGACGGCCACCACCGCTGCAGTACCCACTGAACCACCATCACCACAGCCACCGCCTCAACAACTACTGCAAGAACAATCAGCACCACCACCACCCTCCTCCGCAGCAACAACCCCTACAATCACCACTCAAAACCCTAACCCTAACCCTAACCCCAATCCGCCCCCACCCTCCAAACCCACACACACACAACCGCAACCCAGACCCCCCTCGTTTTCCAGGCCCTGGCAACAGCAACAACAACACCACTCTCACTTTGCTCACTTCTCTTCCCCAGCCGTTACACCTCCGATTTCTGCACCGCAGAGGGGCGGCATTGCCATTGGTGTTCCTGCGACGCGCCCTACTGCTTCTCCTCCGCAACCCACTGCACCCTTTTCGGCTCCTTTTGGTCAGCAGTTTGGTGGGTTGGGCAGGGGTGGAGTTAATGTGCCTGATTCGGTCTCTCCTTCGCAGGTTTCTTTGTCTATAATTATTATTATATATTTTATTTAGTAAATGAAAACAGGGTTGTGTTTTGGTAGTTATTACTTATTAGTCTAGTATTTAGTGATTTCAGCAGTTTCTAATAATTATTTTTTTCTACAGTTTCCTTGTCAATTAATTAAATGTGTCGTGTGTCTCTGTGGGCTCTTATAGAGTTATAGTTCTTATCTATTGAAGGTGTTTCTGTTTGTTTGCTTGTTTGTGTTATTATTATTATTTTATGTTGGTTATCTGAAGATTTGAGTAGGGTTAATGTGCTTGGTTTTTGTTCTTCTTTCTAATTCGTTGTTCAAATTCGTAGGTGAGGCCGCAAGTGCAAGGAATGCAGGGGATGGGGATGATGGGATCATTAGGTTCAAGTTCACAAATGCGGCCAGGTGGGATTTCTGTACAACACCATCAACAGAGGCCTGTACAACAACAATCATCCCTTAGACCTCCACCATCTTCCCCAAATAGCCAATCCCCTGCTACCCAAGTCAGTGTTAATCATTTTTTCATGTTGGTGTTTTATTGTGTTTATGTTTTTTTTTTTTTTTTTTTTTTTTTTTTTTTTTTTTTTTTTTTTTTTTTTTAATCTATAAGTTAACATTCTGTCAAATGTTGATTATATGGAAAAATCTGTGGGAGTGGTAAGGGAGTGGGTTTGATGTTACTTGCATGATAGGTTGAAATTTTGTTGAGCAAATGGGGGACATTGTTGTTGAGGAGTGACCTAAGCTTACTTTTTTTTTCCTCTTATTTGAATAAGGGACAAAATAAGTCAATGTCTCTGGAACTCATTTGATAGTGTAATTAAATAATTTGGCTGCAAATGGTACTTTAAACAAGTTAGGATGGCTTATAGAGAAAAAATAATGAAGAGGATGAAGAAATAGAATAAGAAATTCTTTCTCTGAATATGCACAGGAAACTAATATAAGAATGTTAAAATAGCCATTCTCTATGTTACACTGGATGAAGTAAGTTTGTTGGATTAAGGGAAGCGGTGCTTACATAAATCAGATGTGAGATTTATAAGATTTTCTCTGGAGGTGAAGTTTTAGCACTCTCGCAGTTAATTACAAGTTTCTCAATCAGTTTCCTTTATCCTGTAGGAAATTAAAACTTGTGAGTATTACATAATTAGAACTTATGGACTTGGTTGATCGCAAGGAGGATCGTGGATGGCATTTAATTTTAGTGATTGATGCAGTGGCACCTCCTTTATTTATTTATTTCTGCGTTTATTTACCTGTGACCAAACTTTTGATTCCTTGTCGTGGATCTCCCAAAAATCTGAAAAACAAGCTTTCCTGATCATTGAACCTGGGATATAAATGTAGCAATTTGAGAGTAATGTTGAGACATTTTATTACTGATTTCTTCTTCTGCTGCAAGGTCTTGAAAAAGTAATAGTAAGATTTGGGTTTCTGGCCTTTTCTTTTGCATGTTGGTGTTTTATTGTGTTTATGTTTTTTCTTGAGCAAATTGGGTGGGGGGTGGTGGCGGTGGATATTGTTGTTGAGGAGTGACCCAAGCCAACTTTTTTTTTTTCCTTTTATTTGAATAAGAGACAAAATATTTCAATGTCACCGGAACTCATTTGATAGTCTATTTTAATAATTTGGCTGCAAATGGTACTTAAAACAAGTTAGGATGGCTTGGAGAGAAAATAATAAAGAGAATGAAGAAATAGAATAAGAAATACTTTCTCTGAATATGCACTGGAAACTGATATTAGAATGTTAAAATAGCCATTCTCTATGTTACACTGGATGAAGTAAGCTTGTTGGATTAAGGGAATCGGTGCTTACATAAATCAGATGTGAGATTTATAAGATTTTTTCTGGAGGTGAAGTTTTAGCGCTCTCACAGATAATTAGGAAATTAAAACTTGTGAGTATTACATAATTAGAACTTTTGAACTTGGTTGATCGTAAGGAGGATTGTAGATGGCATTTAATTTTAGTGTTTGATACAGTGGGACCTCCTTTATTTAGTTCTGGTTTTATTTACTTGTGACCAGACTTTTGTTTTCTAGTCGTGGATCTCCCATAAATCTGAAAAAACAAGCTTCCTTGATCATTGAACCTGGGATATAATTGTAGTGATTTGAGAGTAATGTTGAGATATTTTATTACTGATTTCTTGAAAAAGTAATAGTGAGATTTTGGTTTCTGGGCGTTTCTTTTATCACATCATTGCTGATTTTTCCTTTGTCTTTTGGTTTTATGTAGAATTTCCAGGGCCAAGGCCTTATGAGAGTCTCATCTGTGGGTTCTCCTGGTTCTCCATCTCCTAGTACATCACAGAGTACGCATAATCAGCCATGGTTGTCATCTGGACCACAAGGGAAGCCTCCTTTGCCACCCCCCACTTCATATAGACCGCAGATGAACTCACCCTCCATGCAGCAAAGAGCACATATTCCCCAGCCACATAATCCCTTGTCAACATCTTCACAGCAACATGTGCCATCTGTGCATCCACAACCAAAACCATCACATCAGCTGCAAGAGCATTATGGGCAGCAATTTCCCTCATCAAGGGTCTCTCAATCTTTACCGCATCAGCAACAAATTACAAGGGCTCCGGGATCTGCAATTCAGAAGGCTTCCTCTCTTGGAACAGTACAACCTACTGCAGTCCAGGCAGGGACCCAGAGTAGAATAGCTAGTGCAGAAAGTGATGAATCTGGTAATCGGATTCTCAGTAAAAGAAGTATCAGTGAGCTAGTTAACCAGGTGAGCCTTATGACCCCCCTCGTAACAATTCTAGGTCAAATTAAATCTGTTGTAGCTTTATATAAATATGTGGTCATGTTTATTGGTTTGTCACTAAGGTAGAGTATTTTTTTTGTCTGAAGTCTGACCATATTTTAATTAGACCTGAAGTTTGAATAGGTATGAATTAATATATCTTAACAACATGTTTGTTTTTCACATGTGGATCCTTTTTGCAAATCACAATGTCACCAAGTCTAGACTTATACTTTGTTGCATGTTGTATCTGAATCTCAGCTGCCAATTGTTAATGGCTACTTAAAGATCTTTATAGAGCGAATATAACATTAATCTGCAAATAAATTGTTTTCGTTATTCGAACCTTTCCCTTTTATTAGTGAAGTGGGTGAGTCTTTGGAATATAATTCAACAAATTTGTAGGTCTTAATAAAAGCAGTTTGAAAATTGAAGATTTTAGTTGTTGATTGTGTATCAATATTTGAATTTTAAATATTGGAATCAAAGTTTAATATTATTTGTCTCCAAGGCATTGTCCAATCCATGCTTCTTGTGCTTCTTGGACAGATTGATCCTTCAGAGAGGTTGGATCCTGAAGTTGAAGATATTCTTGCAGATATTGCAGAAGATTTTGTGGATTCTGTGAGTAGTAGCAATTACTCTTTCTTGAACACGGACAGCACTCGGACAATGTGCAATTTTGTTGATTTCAGTGTTCCATAACTTGATAATTCTTCTTTTGACTTAATTTGGACTTTTGTTTTTCTTAAGTAATTGTTATAATTCTTATTTTTTTCTTGTGGAAGGAGGAGCATTTCTTTGGTTAATAATATAAAAATATATCTATCATCTTATGCTCTACTTCATAGGAGTTCTTAAAACTGAAATTAAATCGTTTTGATTGATCTACCAAAGGAAGTTAAAAGATATTCAAAAAATTTTTTGAAGGTCCAAGTAATTCACATAATTTTTACAATAGGCATTCGCACCTTATGTCTTGGTTTTGTTGCGCTAGTGATGACTTTAGGTGTGAAGACTGTCCCTAGACAACATTCTTTTCATTTCATCCACATGTGATTTGATATTTTTTTTTCTAATTGCAATCATTCTTAAACTCTTATTTTTCTTTGATCAGATTACAACATTTGGTTGCTCTTTGGCTAAGCATCGAAAATCCGATACATTGGAAGCAAAAGACGTACTTCTACATCTTGGTTAGTCTTGTACAGAAATTTCTACATGTTTTTATTTTTCTTTATGAACATCTTGTGCTTATTTACTATTCTTATGTCTTGATGTAGAGAGAAATTGGAATATGACGCTTCCTGGGTTTGGTGGTGATGAAATTAAGATCTACAGAAAACCGGTAAGATATGACTGATACTGTTATCTGAAATGGATCTATGACACAATAATACAGCTAACAAGTTGTGCTATTGGAACATGTTTTCTTAGTTCTAAGATGTGTTTTCTGTTAATATTTTACCTTTTCTAACTGCTTTTTATGATTGCTTTTCAGCTTACAAATGATATCCACAAGGAGCGGCTTGCAGTGGTAAGTTTTGGCCTTGTTATCTTTCTTCTTCTATTGTGATATATTAAAGATGCCATGTGTATGTGTTTGCACATGTCAAACTTGACTAAAAGGGAAATTTATGGTCAATTAGCTTTTAATTGGTGAATTCTTTGGCATATATGATATATCACGTCCTTTGGTTTTGGGCAGATAAAGAAATCAATTATGGCAACTGAGGTGGCAAATACTAAGACCTCTGCTGGACAAGCTGCTGCATCTGCAAAGGGTAACCTGGGAAAGATACCTGCTAACATCATAGGCTCTACGTGAGGGAGCAGAGTGGATGTTAGAAGTTTGTAAAGAAGGTACGTAAAATATTAGTGCATATATGATGCAGATATGTACGCATTGACATGTATTTGAACATAGGAATAACACTTATAGTATGCCTCGTAAAGAATCATAATTAGGGCAAAGCTGAAAAATAGATATTACTAGGTTTGGTGGCACACTGGCACATGCTTTGGTTTTTTATTAATATTAGTTTACAGCCCGCACGATGTACGGGCATTGTAAAATATAATGCAATTGTCATTGGATTTATGTTTTAAAATTTCTTCGTATTATTCTATTTTTGCTTTCAATCTCTAATTTCTTCAAATGCCTTTTATATCAACCTTTTCAATCCGGATGGTGACAGTTTTTTATCTTTTTATTTCCAATTTATGGTGTAAACTGTTTGATTTTGCGAAAGGGGAAGAAACAAAAGGAAAAATAAACACATAAAACAATTCTGCTTTTTGTAAACTACTGATAATAATATAATAGATATAATCTTACAATTGGAATTAACGGATGTTAGAAAGAAAAAGACACTTAAAAAAAAAAATACAACAAATTTGTGCAGTTGAAGCCCTTCTTGAGATGATACACTTGGAAGATCAAATGATAAACCCCATCATCAACTATATTGCAAAAGCCTAACACTTTTTCTACACTTGAAATTGTTCTGAAATTGTTCTCATATGTTCACTTCTTATGTTATCTTCAATTCTTTCTTCTAAGATATCGAGTGTCTTCGGTGTCTTGAAAGTGCACCGAATGACTTGGAGTCTCCAAAAGCCAAAGAAGTAATGCCCTTATATAATAAAACTAACCTACAGTAATTAATTATTTAATCAATGTCTTGAAATAACATCCTTTTCTATTAATTAATTAGTTAATATAATTAATTAATCTATATCTATAACTATATATCTATATAATAACATATAATAACGGAGCCTCAACTTGCCATGTGTCATCCTAAGAGGATGTCATGTGTCATCCTTAGAGGATGCCACGTGTCATAGTAATATTAATAGAGGATGTCACTTGTCATATTAATATTAACACTAATGCTAGACCACCCAAAAATTTAGCCCAAATTTCACTCAAATGATGTGGTAAGTGGTTTTTTCATTAACTACATCATCCCATGTTGTGTGTGGTGATGACAACTCACTTGCCACATCATTTGGGTTAAGTATTTGGGTTGTATAACATTGATCTAATATTAATTATTAATATGACAAGTGACATCCTTTAAGGATGACACGTGGTAAGTTGAGGATTCGTTATTATATATTATATATAGATAGATGTAGTAATTTTTTTTTTTCAGGAAAGTTTATTCAAATCTAATTTGTTGCTTTCCCTTTGCTTATGAATTTCATTTTACTTTACAGAGGCATCTCTTACCATAGTAAGTATCAAGACCTTTAAATGATCAAATTTTTACCCTGAACCAGTTTTGTAACTATCAAGTTGGCTTATTTAACTACCCAAAAATCAATAAGAACACTCCACTAATCAGTATATGAAAAGAGAATCTAATGTCCATATTTATTGGTTTTGACTGTGTCGGTTTATGCAGATTTTGTATTATGTGTGGCTTTCTCTTATATAATGATATAACAATTCATATAAACACCAAATCTTTACAAACCCACTGCAAAACCCTTGTATATAAGAGATCTCACAATGATAGAAGACAAAAGAGTTCTTTATTTAAGAAAGCAAATTGATGTCTACTGCATATGCTTCTGTGGAAGAGCTAGTTTGGGTATTTATTGTAAGTAGGTTGCTCATCGTTTGAATTCCTAGTTGGCTCTCAAAAGTTCTTAATATTGCCAAATTTAGAGGGTTTAAACACTGGACAGGCTGAATTACCCCTCAATGAACAAACACTTATCAACAAAACCCAAATTCTATTGGTAACAAAATTCCCAGAAACGTTAGTTGAAATAGTAGCTAGAGTTAGTTGCCTTGAGTAGAAACTATCTTGCAGTTCTCCTTGTTCTTGTCCGATAAAGGCCCACCTTTATGCTAGATAGGAAACCAAACCCTCTGGTTGGGGCTTGACTCCTGTGAGTACAAAGGAAGCCCTGGTAAGATGATGATGAGCCTGGATTGTGTTGTGTCTAGAGGATTGTGATTTATTGCAAAGCATCAAGTTTAGTGCTAACTTGTGTTTTTAAATGGTTCCTTCATCTCTGGAAAGTCTTAGTTTTATCCTTCCATGCAGGCTTAACTTTGAGATAAAGAACGGTTGGTGATTAGGGTGAGAATGAAACCAATAATTTAATGTCTATCTCGGATACATACATTGTTTGAATATTCTGTATTTGGTATGCATATCTTTTGATGCCACTCTGTTGCAAGGAGAAACTGTAAATTTACAGAAACTATTGCCTTCAGTGTTCATGGCCTGGCGAATTTCTCATGGAGTTTCTGCCTTTGAAGCAGTGAGGTTCATCTTACACGGTTGTTGCAAAGCTCCAAATTTCATTTTTGTTTCTATGCTGGCCGCAAACGATTCAAACCAAGGTGTTAGCTATATGAAAAGGAGAAAAAAAAGAAAAAGAAAAGGGAAATGGAAAATAGAGAAAGAAAAGCAAATGTTGGAAGAAAGGTTCCTTGTGGATTAAGCTTTTGAGAAGAACATTCTCATGATCTTGTTCATGTTCCCAACATTTTTTTTTTTCACATGTTGCTGTTGAGAATACTCTTTAAGTTATTGAAGTCAATTCTTTCTAAGTTATTTATTTCACAATTGCAAATTCTGAAATTGCATTATCTTTTTGTTGTTCGTGTTGGTTTGGCAAACATTGGTTGTTGAATCTTGAAACCCAATGTTGGCTTGGCTGATGTAACAGTGCTTATGAATCCAACTTCTGGCATAATCAAATCTGAAGCCAGATTCTTTGCTTGTCAGAGCAGTGCTTTTCATTTGGTTTATTATATTAAGATGATTGTTGATTTGGGATTGAAGTAGATTAAACATTACCATGTGATTCCACGTGCATTGCATTTGCATCAATGGGGACTCTTGGGTCCTGGTGAACATGTGCATTTCTTAGTTTCCTTTTTATTAAAAAATGCTTTTCTATTTTCTTGCTTCAGTTTGGAAAAAAAAAAATTCATCTCTAATTTCAGATCTACTGTTTATTTTAATAAAATGTTGTGAGAGAATTAGTTGGTTTTATTTGCAATTTTTTTTTTTTTTTTTTTTAATTTCTGAATTTAACTTTAAGAGTAGTTTATCTTCAAAATCAAGAAATAAGAAAAATGTTTCTATTTTATTTGGTTTTTGTGAGACTGTACTACAGTTAGGAATGGACACATAAGGCCCCATTTATTCTTGTAGTTATATAAAGGATTCAAATCGTCTGTAAAAAAAAAAAAAAAAAAAGTGTTCCAATTTGTTTATAACCAATTAAATTCAGTCATGTCAACCATTATCATGTACATTTAATCATTTAAAAAAAAAAATACATTTACATTTAATACATGTGGTTGATTTGGCTGAATTTGATTGGTTAGATATAAATTGGGGTATCATTTTTTGACAAACAATTTGAATCTTTATATTAAAAAGCAGTATATCAGAAGACAAGAGGAGTCTATTCTTTTTATTCAAATCTCAAATTATTTTAATATTTTGAAAAGAAAAACGCTAATGTTTTCCTGAGTTTATGATCAGGATTTGGATTGTGAAAGGCCTAACTGCCCAACCCCACTACCTAACCTGAGCAGTAGTGTGTATGTTGTATCAGCATCGCATATTTTTCCTTTCTTATAATATAAGTAATGCTAGACATCACAACTTTTCAATCATAATCCATGTGGTAGTTGAGGTATCAATTGGTGAATGGATACACATTAATAATGATTTATTTCACTTACCGCCTAAAATCCCACCTTTTTTTTTTATCCCAATACATGTGTCATTTGAAATGTCAAATTGTGAGTGGATACATGTGGTAGGTGGGATAAATCATTATTAATGTGTATCCATTCACAATTTGACACCTCACATACCACATGTTTTGTGATGAAAAATGTAGAATTTTAGGTAGGATGATTATAGCATCTCCAATAAAAGCATGACTTTTGAAAATAGAGATGTCACGTAGGATAAATAGACGTTGTGTTAATAATTGTGTTTCTAATGTAGCTGTGCATATTCAACCTCAAGATGAAGTGGTAAAAAAATATTAGATATTGTCAATATGATCGTCTACTTTTAGATAACATGTTGTGCAACTATTTTTTTAAGTTGACTTAACAAATATAGAATAAAACAAGTTAAAAAAAAAAAAAAAAAATCATTAAAAAAATTATGTTTTAGAAGAAATCATTAAAAACCAAATTTTTAGTTGATTTCTATCAAATCTATCAAATCACTTTTGCGATGCCTTAGCATTATTCTTATAATATACCCCAATAAAAAAGGAATCTGATACATAAACGATAGTGTCCAGATCCACTTAAAAGACGCCACGTTGCAGAGTCTGATTGGCAGAAACGTTAAACCTTTTCGTCTCATTATTCCACTCTCAAGTCTCACCTAATAAGAAATCACTAATCTCTTATTAAACTGGGCGTATAATTCAAAGAAAGCGATTAGCGTGAGAGAGAGAGGGTGCTAGCTCTGAGTCAGCTTAGCACCACCCGACAAAAATACGTAACAATTTCTTATTTATTTATGAGGAAATAATCACAACTTACGATTCGAGGCTTTTTATATCGAGATAGTCTCTAAATAAGTTATCGTAATTGTTGTTTGATTATTGTTGATTGTGTGATGTCGAATAACAACTACTCTCACGCTGACCTTTCTGGATCTTCCAAGCTCATTATTGATACTGATCCCGGAATCGGTTTGTTTCTCTCTTTCAACTTTAATCTAAGCAACTTCGATTTTTATTTTTTTCCCCTAATTGTGAAAACGAAAATGATTTATCATGTTTTTGGAATGTGTGGCGTGTTTGTATTTTTTAGTTTCCTTCATAATTTGTTCTTTAGAAAAGTTTATTAAAATAGTAATTTTTTTGTTCCTTGCCCTGTACTTGCCCTGCCTTTTGGCTTTCTGGGTTCTGATAGCTGGAAAAAAATTCTTTATTTTCATTGGAATTTGGAAAGGACATGGGGTATCTTGTAGCAATTCTCAGGGCCGTAATTACTTATTTTTATGTATATTGAGTCATTAATGTGTTTACTATTTTCATTGGAATTTGGAAGGGACATGGGGTATCTTGTAGCAGTTCTCAGGGCCATAATTACTTACTTTTATGTATATTGAGTCATTACTGTGTTTACTAAAAACGGTTGGGAATCAAGTTACGTGGATCCTATACTCAAATGAGAAATTAAGTCCCCTTTCCAATGTAACTTGAATTCTTGCAAACTATGAGATTCCTACTTGGTCTTTATATTTGTTAAGGAAATGGTTCTCAAAGCATTGTAGTCATGTAGATCCAACTTTTGGTCTAAATAGTTGAATTCGTCATCTTTTCTATATATTTGCTATGAATGGTTGTCGTGGATGAGATGTGAATTGGGTTTCTGTGATTAGCAGATGATAGCATGGCAATCTTCATGGCATTTCAAACTCCAGAGGTGGAGATCTTAGGCTTGACAACAATTTTTGGTAATGTTACTACAGAAGATGCCACTCGTAATGCCTTGCTTCTGGTAAGTATTTGTATCAGCGGACTACGTTCTCTTAGGCTCGGTTTTTAGTTTTAACATATTTCAGGATTTGTCTTGTTTTTGGAATATATTCATGATCAATTTTCTGTTATTGATGTGCAAAAGGATAGTGTGAGATCGCAGGACGTCCTGATATTCCTGTGGCAGAGGGTAGCCCTGAACCTTTGAAGGTAATAAATGTCTAGATAAAATTTTCAGCTTATTTTGTTTTACTTACCTTCACCATAGTTAAGATTGTAACTAAGATGATGTACATAATTTGCTGTTACTTGATGTGTGATGTGTGTCAATGGAAGGTTCTACATTTTGCTTGGTAACTTGCTTTTGTTCCTAGTTAAAAGGACTATTCTTTTTATTTGGACAGTGTATAGCATATTGTTATATTGCCAAGTTAAATTACTTTTTGGTGGCTTACCAGCCTTTACTGTATATAGATTTGAACCTTTTCACTTTTCGTAATTGAATTGCTTTTAGTAGTTTTAGCTTCTGTGTTCCTTCTATTCTCGAGGCAGAATGATATCCTTGTTCATTGTTGCCCTAACCAACCATTATTTCTCTGGAAAAGGGAGGAAAGCCACGTGTTGCTGACTTTGCCCATGGTGCTGATGGACTGGGAAATATAAATCTCCCTCCTCCAAAAGCAAAGAAATCTGATAAGAGTGCATCTGAATTTCTAATTGATAAGGTCACAGAATATCCAGGTGAAGTATCTATACTTGCACTTGGACCGTTAACAAACTTAGCTTTGGTAAGTTGTACCTTTTTCCTTTTCTGATTTGCTTACTTAATGTTAATAGTTCCTGAATTCACTAAGTCATGGCCATTGTTGTTATAATACCAGGCAATAAAAAGGGACTCTTCTTTTGCAAGCAAGGTGAAAAATATAATTGTACTTGGCGGTGCTTTCTTTGCAATGGGAAATGTAAATCCTTCCGCTGAAGCAAATGTAAGTGCTAGCTTTTCCGACAATTATGATCTATATACCAAGGGATATTGCAGGACTATCTGGATTAGTCAGTAGCTTTTATGTTGCAAGTTTTGAGAGCTTTGCTAGTATATAAAATTTATTATGATGAGCTTCTGTCAACTCCTTCTTGTAAATTAATATATCATTTACAAAGTTAAGATTTGATAAATTATTTCTCTAGTATTAAATTTTTTTTACTTTTAAGAAGACTTTTGTCACCTTTCTAAGTTCTTTTGTGAGTTACTCTTGCCTAGTTTGAACTAAATACTTAAGTATCATCACCATTTCTTGTTTCAACCATTGTTATATACTCTTTTAGAATCCAAAGGTTCTCGTTGCAGCAAAAGAATCCTTTGTGTTGTGAGGAAGTTCTTTTATGCATGATAGTGATCTGTAGTTGTGAAAAAAAAAATAGTTTTAGTGTTTAAGCATTCTTGAAGAAACATCACACAAATTAAGTGCCCATGGAGAGACCGTTAATTCTTCCATCTTGCAGATTTACAGTGACCCAGAAGCAGCAGATGTTGTGTTCACCTCTGGGGCAAACGTCGTTGTTGTTGGAATTAACATTACAACCCAAGTCAAATTGACAGGTTAGCACTTCTTTTTTCTATTAACATTATACATTCTTCCTTGTAATGTTTGAAAAATGACTTTCTGATAGTTAACGTTATCTTTTGGTGTAGATGCTGACCTGCTAGAATTGAGACAATCTGAAGGAAAGTATGCTCAACTATTGAGTGAGATGTGCAAATTTTACAGAGATTTTCATGTGAAATCTGATGGTGTCTATGGTAAACCTTCCATTTATAAATTTGATGAATCTAAAGTTACAGATTTTAAAAATTGAACATCCTTTTCTCATCTTTCTAATTTTGTTTTGAAAATATTGTATTGATTCTGGTTTCAGGAATTTTCCTTCACGACCCTGTTAGTTTCGTGGCAGTAGTTCGGCCTGATCTCTTTACATACAAGAAGGGAGTTGTGAGGGTTGAGACACAGGGCATATGCGTGGGGCATACACTAATGGATCAAGGACTCAAAAAGTGTGTTCATATTAGCTTGCTATTTTCTGCATATAGATTTCTGTTTCCCATTTGTTATATTACTTGTTACGGATAATGACATTGTAATTTGCTACAGATGGAACTCAAGCAACCCATGGACCGACTATTCCCCTGTTTCAGTTGCGTGGACGGTCAACGTGGATGAAATGCTTAATTATATCAAAGAAGTGTTGATGAAGCCATGAAACCTACTGTAATTTGTGTTCCACATGTCATAAGATGTCAAAGCCGAAAATGAATGTTGGGGGTTGCCTGCCCAAAATGAACTTTTCTCTTGTTGTCAATTGGAAACTCAAGTCACAGGTTTGAGATCAATGACATTCTTTTTAAAATTTATATGAATTTGCAAAAGCATTACCCCAAACTCGACCAATAAGAATTATGTTGAAGATTTGATTATTAGTGATTCATGATGCACTTAAACTCAGATCAGCTAAATCTCAGTAGTCAATAATGATATTAATCACTGCATCCTAGTGTAGACGTAATGGTGGGTTATGTAATAACCTTTACGAGACCTACACCGGAGATCGATCATCTCTTTGGGAAGCATCATTAGCTGTTTATGCAAAGACAATCCAGAAGAGATGGCTGTGAATTGTAACATTATTTGCAGTAATCAGCCATCTGTTTCTGTTTTGCATTTTGACAACAATTCTCAATGGTGTTTGATGGTCAGGAAGAGGGCATTTTCTTTATCTAGCTGGTGTGTTGAACTCTGAAGTCTGAACCAATGACTTAACAAATATTGGCCGACTGGGTACGTTGATAGGTCTTTTTCACGTTGTGGGAATATATGCCTTGCAGTGTTAGGTGGTCCATTTTTTAATTGACTTGAACAAGAATTATAATACAGCTTTAGATGTTAAGTATGACAATAATCAACATTTGATTATTTATCTCAAAAACACCGTCCAACAGAGTCACTAAAATTTGGTAATAGCTTTAAAGTTTGTTTAGTTGGGCTTTTGAAAAACCTCTATCGGTAAAAGAAGAGTTGGACTTTTGAAAAACCTCTATTGGTTGGTTGATAGACCTCTTTTTTTTTTTTTTTTTTTTTTTTTTTTTTTTTTTTTTTTTTTAAGGTCTATTTGGATAAGCAACTCCTCATGAGTTTACTCAATTTAAAATAGACAATCTCAAAAGCCAAATAGACGTTGGTAGACATTTTGAGCCAGTAAAAAGCTTAACCAAACGAACACTTAATCAATAATCAAATTTTTTCTTTAATAATCAAATTTGAAGATACAAACCTAATACAAAATAACTGCTGTTGTAATTTTATTATTTCCCTTTTATCTGTGGGTTTTTTTTTCTTCTCTTTTTTTCTCTGATTGCCTATGTATCTCTATCATTATTTCGACTTCAAAAATTTTAGTTAGGTAAAATTCTTCTCTTCAATACAAATAGATCAATACCCATATCATATACCATCTCTTGAGCTTTTATAGTTTAATTAATGGTTGATTTTAGCCTTTTAGGGCAAATTAAATATTTATCAACTAAGATTTAATTCACCCAAAAAATAGGGTAGATAATTGATTTGATCGTCTTACCAGATTAGTGATTAAAAAAACTCAAAAGAGAAATCCGTCATTTTGATAAAAAGAGAAAAAAAAGTATTTAATATTTAAAGATATGAGGTATATATAAATGTTACAGATTTGTAAAATAAAAATGAGTAGGAACAGTAATTTTTTTTGTTTTGGTAAAAGTAGATTTTTGATTTAAATAAAATATATCATTGTGAACTACATAGTCATCGATGTTAGTAATCCTTAAAAACAATCCTTGATATGACAGCTTTTAAGGTTTCAGATTTACTTATATCACTAAAAATTCTCTTAACACATGATTGAGCTTATCTAAATTTCAATTGAGGCTCACAATTTTTCCAAAAGTAACCTTAACAAACCACTGCAGTTGCAATGTCTCCTCAAACTCATTTTTATAACTTGATATTTCATATATGCAAGTGTCAAAATATTACACAAATGATAATTGGCTTTCAACTTTCCATTCCACGAAATAGTCACGTCGCTATAAGATTAGGTTATCTCCTTTTGTACCAACGACGTCGTCGTTATTGTCCCCATTTGGCGGCCAATTATTTTGAATTATGAATTTTTTTTTTTCAACTTTTAATTATTATAAAATCTATACCAAAAAATACTTTCTTAATTGGTTTGAGGGTGACAATTTTTTGTACAGAATACAAATCTTATCGGCTAAGTTGGGTAATACCTACTATCGATTGTTTGTCCTTATAATGTAAGTTATAATTATAATTTTTGCAATGATTTTTTTTTTTTTTTTAATATTTCAAGTATATTTTTTTAAAAAAAAACTTAAAATACAATATAAAAATTTGAAATTTACTCTCAACTTGATATATGAGTAATGAGCCGATCCAATAAGATTTTAAATAATATAATGATAATTTGATTAGAACATTCAAGAGACATCAAAGATTTGAGTTATGGGGATTTCAATACAAATTGACCACGCGCGAGTGTTATGGAGAATAGAAAGGTTTTGTTCCCAGTAGTCATCATCTCTTTAAAACGCAACCACATTCAAGAACCAAGTTTCAGTCATTCAGCCACAACCCACCAACACACATTCAAACCTTTGACGTCAACATAGCCCTAATATTCTCCAACTGCATTTGGCCTAGCTTCCTAAGCCGAAAAAAAACTTTTAAGACACAAAAGCAATTAAGTTTCAACCAGATTCCTGTAATTCTCACCGGTATTTATTTTGATGCATGCACTAATAAATATACCACAGTTGACAAAATCTTCAAGACTTTTGCATGCATGCATGAGACTTCATGAAATCATGTTCAACACAAATGGAAGCATGTTGTAATACAGTCACTTAATTGATAAAACAAACCTCGATCGATCAGCACATTAAAAGAAAAAACAATAAGTCAAAACGAATGAGCAAAGTCGTTTAATAAAAGCAGTTAAACCAACTTTTTGTTCAAATAATTAATCAAAATTTAAATTGGGCATGGACAGTTACCTAACTCAATGAGAGAACCTTTTCAACTCCCGCCAGAAACTACACCCACTCCAACAACAACCACAGCAAACAAATTAAACAAAACCCGATCTCTTTCTTATATATATATCCTCTCGATCTCATAAAATAAATAATCAATCCAACCTTAATTTAAAAGCTTCAACTTTCTTTAAGAGCAAGTAAGTAATGGTGGGTGTATCTTCGTCTACTCATGCAATGGCAGAGAAGATTTCTTGGTATTGTGCTTTGTTCATGGCAGCTATGCTGGTTTTGAGCATCTGCGAATCGAGCGAGGGAGAATTCATGATGGTTCATGACATGCAGCCGAGGCATATAGCTAACAAGCCGTGCGACGAAATATATGTGGTTAGAGAAGGAGAGACTTTGCATACAATTAGTGAAAAATGTGGTGACCCTTACATTGTTGAAGAGAATCCACATATCCATGACCCTGATGATGTTTTTCCTGGCCTTGTCATCAAGATTACTCCTTTCAAAATTTGGTAGATAAAGTTCATCAATGCAAGTCTTTTCATGTGAATGAACAACAATTTTTTTTTTTCCCCAAAATCTATGTTGGACAAGCCTTTTTTTCTGTTATTGTGTACATTAATTAACAGGAAACTTTGTTGTGTGTTAAATGAAATAAGGAATATGTGAGAACTTATTGCTAGCTCTATGTGTTATTACCTTATTATTCCTCTCGTACAATTGAATTTTCAAAGAAATTAGATTTTCATTAATTTCTTACTTTGATGACATTAAACGCAACCAATTATTGTAATGGAAATTGAATAGTACCATTGCATTTGTCAAATTCAAAATGTTTTTCATGTTTTATATTTATTATGTTTCATGGTTTTTGTTGGATTGAATTTGTACCTAATCTGTTTCAGAAAATTATATTGTTTATCTAATTAAGCAAAGGTTGTTTAAGTGAGCATATTAGATGATGAACAATACCAGTAGCTCAAAAACTCGTCTCAAATAATATGATAAATAATTTGTATCCACCGCATATTCATCACATTATTATAGATTGAAATCGTAATACATCATTTGTCACATCATTTAATATGAGTACGTAATATGAGTTTTGGACAGAAGGTTTAGTCGTTTAGACCAAATACATACATTAATATGAGTTTTGGCCATAATTAGTTGTACTTTGGAGTTCCTTGAGCTTAATTAAAACAAGAGATGACATAAATTAGATGGTTTACTTGACCTTAAATTTTAAGATCGAGAATCTATCAGATTACACCTACCGTTTCTTTTCGTGAAAGGTATAGTATATTATTATGGTGGTACACTGGTACCATCTAAAACTATATGCTGATAATACTGTGAAGGGAGATTTCTAAACTCCCATGAGTTTTGACCAATCCTAAAAATTCTCGAGTTCCAAATTGGCTATTAAGATTAAATGAAAAAAAAAAGAAAAAAAAAATGGAAAAGATCGTTTTCCCCCCTGACCGTTGCCCTATTATAAAGATGAGGATAGGGTTTCCTCATATTGATCGGTCCCCCCCCTAAAATGAATCTAATGTTCAAAAACCCCCTTTTGTTAACTATTCCATCCAAATAAACGTTGACCATGGTCAAATGACCATTTTATCCTTCAATTTTCTATACAAATGACCATTCAACCCTTTAAGATATTCATTAAATAAAAATTAAATAAAAAAAAATTAAAACAAAACAAAATAGATCTCCACCGTCCATCTCAAAGATGAACAGTGGAAATATTTTTTTTATTTAAATTTAAATATTTATTAAATAAAAAATATATTAACAAATTAGAAATTTTTTTTTTAATAAACATAATTGAAAAATAAAGATGGATCTCCACCATCCATCTTAAAGATGGACGGTGGAGATCTTTTATTTATTTATTTAATTTTAAAAACCGAAATTAAAATAATTTAAAATTAATTTAAAAACACAAAAAATAGATGGATTTGGTGGAAGTCCAGATTGGAACTCCACCGTCCATCTCATGAGATGGACGGTGGAGATCCAATCTGGACTTCCACCAAATCCATCTCTTTATATAAAAAAAAAAATTATAAAAAAAAAAATATTTATGAAAAAAGAGAAATTGAAAAGGCCATCATCATCTTTAGATTCTTCATTCAACACATCATCTATCTAAAAAAAACGATCTCTCCAGATTTTTTGTTCACCAACAACACCTATACACCCACAACCACCACCAATCAATTAATATTTTTTTCAACGAAATGAATAAAGCCGGTGGAAAATTTGTCTGTTTTATATTGGCAGGCCTCATGCTTCTTCTTTTGACTTTAAAGCTTCCAAAGAAATTAAACGCCCACCATCTCCAGATTCTTTATTCACCAACAGCCACATGACCACCACCACCCACCGGAAATCAAACCCACACCAACACCCACAAGACCACCACAACCAACAACGTCGATCTTGTCTCAGTAAAGGAGATTGGCTCTTCTCACAGACATAAAGAAATAGGGGAGAGAAAGATTCTAGAGAGGGATTTTATGGTGTGGTTTCGATTTGCAAAGGGATTTGAGTGATTCAAGAGGGATTTTCTGATGTGGTTTTCAATTCGCAAAGAGATTTGTCATTTGAGAGGGATATTCAAGATCTATGGTTTGATTCAAGAGGGATTCGAAAGGGAAAGGGATTCGTCCAGCTAGGGTTTGGTTTATGAGGGATTAGAGAGATTCAAGAGAGAGGGTTTGGTTCAGTGGTGGTGATTGATGGTGGTGGTGGTGTGTTTGTGAGCATTTAGGTTTTGGTTATTTTCGTGGTGGTGTGTTTGTGGATGTGTGATGAAGCGCAGTTGGGTTTGATGATGAAATTTGGTTTTAAAAAAAAAAAATTAGAACTTCAACCTAAAAAGTTAAAAATCCATCATTGAAGTTCAATTTTTTTTATAAAAAAAATGGATGTAGTTAAGTGGTTGTGAAATTAATGGATTTGGGTTTTTATTTGAGGATTTGATTTTTGGTTGTTATTTGAGGATTTGAGTTTTGGTTTTTATTTGTGGGATTGAGTTTAAGTTTTTGTTTGTTAAGTTTTTTTGGATTGTGTTTGGGGGTTGAGAAAATAAAAGAGAAAAAAAATGATTGATTTTGTTTTTTTTTTTTTTTTTTCTTTGTCTTTTCTGTTTCATTTTTTAATTATTAATTTAAATAATAAAATAGGTAACTAGGGGCACTTTAGTCATTGTGGGTTAAAATTGTGGTCAACGGTTATAGTTAACGAAAGTCAACTAACGGTAAGGGATGTTTGTGTAATTATGGATAAAAGTTTCATATGCATGCAATTATACCTAAAATTAGGGGATGTTTATGCAATTAGTCCTTGATAATAAAAAAAATAAAAATAAAAAATAAAGTGGAGAGATGGACTCCATCCCACTAAGTTATAAGAAAATAATTAGAAATTAAAAGTTGGAGTGTGGATGGGTCAGGAATGATAGTGTTGGCGCGGTGTTGTCCCCTAGAAAGAAAATTAAAAAAATAATAATGAGAAACTAGATAAAAAGTTCAAAAGGAATATCATGAATATTGGTTGAAAACAAATTGACGATATAAATTAATTTAATACATAAAACATATATATATATATACTGTCTTTTTATTGTCAATTCATCCTGATAATAAATATATCAGGACGAAGAATGTTGACCATAGATTATGAATAAGTTTTGATAAATATGTAAATCTAGTGGTCCACATTCTTCGTCATGATATATTTATTGTCAGGACGAACTGATAATAGAAAAATATATATATATATATATTTTTAAAAGTTTGGACCGGGCTACAACCCAGTTTAGTCTCCACTTGCCTACACCCTTGTCTCTCGGTCTCTCTCTTTCTCACAAAGGAAATAATAATTAATGAAAAAAACTATTTAAAAAATTTACTAACAATAAAAGTGACCGGAAATGAATAAAGAAGGCGAAAGATAAAGACGAATCAGATCTGCATATTTTTGTTGTTGTTGTTTATTCATTTTTTATTTTTCCTTTTTTTATTTTTATTTTTTTATTTTTTTATTTTTTAAGTAAAAAGAAAAATGACTATTTAATGTCAACTTTTTGACTTGAAAAAATAAATAAAAAGAAAGAGCATATTTGATAATATGCAGGGTGTGATTGCAAGAATCAACAAATTATGTAACATACAGAAACATCTCTAAATTACTGTTTTCATAATCAAATTTCGTCCACATAATCAACATAAGCATAAATACAATCCAAATCAAAAGTAGATGCTAAATAGCTACCAAATTCGGTCCACATAACTTCAATTATATAGAAGTCCAAAATAAAATATGATCATACATGCATCTTCCGATATACACTATACAGTCTTAAAATACAATCCATAATATAATAAAAATTAACAAAAATAATTCAAATGTTATCTATGTTTTTCTTCCACTTCAAATCTTCAACCGTAAAATAGGGAAAATATACTTAACTAATAGAAAAAAAAAATACATTTTTTTTTTTAAGTATTACACAACTGCATAATTTCGGGGATTTTTTTTTTTAGGGAGAGGACTCGAACGCGCAATCTCGTAGTGCAGATGTGAGGGTTTTAAAAACGGACCAACGAACACATACCAAATTAAATTCTTACCTTCCTTCTCCATGGCCCATCACTTAATAAATTACTACTAATAAAATCACATTAAGATCCTCTAAACTTTTATGGCGTGTTTACTAATCATGAATCTCATCTAAGGAAGGGAATTAAGTTCCTAATTTTGAATCCCAATGTTTACTAGTGTTTTGAGGAATAAAATTCTGTGGACCCCACATACAAATCAGAGCCTCACTCACTATAGGAATCAAGTTCCCTTTTCTAATTACAAGGGGAATTCATGTAATTTTTACCAAAATATCCCCATATAATAATAAAAAAAAATTATGTATATATTTTTTTCATTAAGATCTCATATGAAATTATGTTGTAATGACAAAGAGTCCAAACTGGAGTCGCGAATGGAAAATGCTGCAGCTATTTCTTGTCGATGAGGGTTGTTCTTGCTGAGCATGAGTATGAACGTGCAGCAGCTATTTCTTCCCTCTATGTTTACAGGGTGACAGTTGGGCTGCACCGCTGCAAGCTTTCTTGCTTTGTCTGCCTTGGACATCTTCATAGTTTTTATTTGAATTTTTTTTATGCCGATAGGACATACTTACAAACTTGGTTTGATTTATTGGTTTATTATATATGCTTTTTCTTAAAAAAAAAAAATTATTTGAAGTATTACACTGTGTTTATTATATTATATATGCTTTTTCATGCATATATATATATAATATGTAAGGGTTTTTTTTTTTGTAATCAACTTTGTATAAATTTGATTCCATTCTTAATTCTTCAAAATTAGTAAACATTGAAATGTAATTTAGTAACTTAATTCCGATTACCCTTCATTCCCATTCTAGTGGAATTTGATTCCGATTCCTTTCATACAAATTAGTAAACACACCCTTATTGCAAAGTGCAAACAATTGGTGAATAATCTGTCAAGGTAATTTTTACAACAATATACACACTTGCACACAAAACAGTTTTCTAGTTCTCAAATTATGATTTAATGGAGTAGCTGGGTACACAAAACGAGCACACATCATGTTGAGGTGTAGGATCATGTATGTGAGCACATAATACGTATGTCGGTTCATACTGGTTGGTTTGGTTTTGAAGATTCAAAACCGGAACTAACCCATATTCAATTCGGTTCATTCGGTTTGAACCGAATTCAATCACAAAACCGAACCAAACACTCAAAATCTGTTCAATTTGTTCGGTTCACACTTTTATGTCCACTCATATTAACTAACTTAAGTTAATGTTCTAGGGGAAAAATCGTCTTTCCACATATTAACAAATAATTATAAATAAATATAAAAAAATCAGAACTACCCCATTTTTATAATCAAGAATGTACCAACATAAAAAAATATATTATAAAACTATATTAAATGTTTATTTTTCTAGAAATCACACCCGTGTCTTTGTATTAATTATTGACAATATCTATTTATCTGGATCATTTTTATTTTTTTAATGCTTTTACCATTGATAGAATTCGAGCCGCTGACTTGGGAGTTATTTACCTAAGTTCTAAACTCGTCCACCTACCAGCTGAACTATACAACGTTAATATAATTATTTATTTTAGTGATTCATGGCCGGCCGGTTAACCGGTTTGCTTGATGATTGTTTAGAGTTCAAAAACACAAAATTCAATAATACTGATGTCACAGATTTTCCTTTAATAATCAGTTTTGGTGAAATTATTAGAATTTAAAAATTTTAAAAATATCAAAAATATCACCAATGTCTTCAAACTATTGAATATACTCAAAAAAAAAAAAAAAAAAAAATTTATATAGGTTCCATAAATATATAGAAAATATTTTAATGAAAATATCAATATTTAATTCTTTGAAGCCAAATGACAATGCAGCATGCTTCCGGACTTTGAAGGTCCATTTTAATATTGCTCATTCAAAACCATCTTCTTTCTTCCGGTCATTAAGGTCATTAAGGCTATGTTTGGTAAGAGAAAAAGATAGAGGAAGGGAGAGGGATAGGAGGAGAGCTCTAATGTTTGGTTGGAGAGACAAAAGGGAGGAGATGAGAAGATGAGGGATCTCAACTCCTTCCGGACCCATCAAAATCAATCTTTCCATCATTGGATAGATGAGGAGAGAAAGGTCTCATATACGGGAAATGACAACATTACCCTCCCATTTTTATTACCCTCTAATTTATAAAAGGGTAATATTGTAAATTTATAATTATATACTAATCAATTCATTTAACTCTTTTTTAAATACCAAACAATATGAATGATAGATGTTATCCTCTTCATTTCTTCTACTCTCTCTACTTCTTAATTCATTCACTCCTACTCTCTCTCTATCTCTCCTACCAAACATAGCATAAGAGGGCGTTTGGTGTCGTATTCAACTTTCAAGCTTCAGGAGTTGTTTTTTTTTTATTTCGTTTTTTGAGTTTAAAAAATATAAAAAAACCTGTTCGGCAAGTATCGTAAAAAAAAAAGGAAAACAAAAACATTGAAAACTATTTTTGGTTTAAAGCATAAAAGTCACGCAAATCAAAAACAACACTTACACGTTCTCTCATTTTTTTTTTCCTCATTTTTTATGGACCCATCACTTAAGTTATTATTATTATTTTTCTTTGAAAACTTAAATTATTATTACTAGTTTATTTATTTATTTATTTATATATATATATGAGTAATGCTACATTGTCCAAATCTATTGCCCAAAATGATGTGTTAACAATATAGACCATTCATTTAAATCATGCAAATCTAATATATATATATATATGCTTGCTCAGCTGGAATATAATTATTAATTAACTATTTTATTTTTATTTTATATAAAATCATAATTTATAATTTATCTATTAACAAATAATAGAAATGTGAATAACATCTTCGTGGTGAATGATGCGATGTTAACAATTCACGGGCCAAATCATTTGAGAAAGAAATTTAGAAAAAGAGTTAGGAAGCGTAGCATTATAGTAATAACTTATATATTATGCATGAGTAATGTTAGTCTTCCCAAATGATGTAGCATGTCAATTGTGGAATGAACTCAGTTAAGAATGAGATTGCCTCATAATTGTGGAATGACTATAATAACAACTAAGCAATATGATTAATTAAACTTTGTAGGGTTATTATCAATATAATTTATTAGGTGTTATAACTATTTTTTTTTAATGATATTAATATTATCTCTTATTATTTTCGTTCTACTTACTGTTTTTATTGATATTATTATCAATAAATTCAATTATTCCATATATATATATAAAGGAAAATTGATATTATCACTATTTTCTTATTTTAAAATATTTTACCAGACGTGTTTTTTATATTTTCATTTTCGGATTATTGTTTTTAATAATTGCTATCAGATGCATTTTCAAACTTGAAAACTATAAAAATCAATTTTTTGAAATCAAACAAAAACAGAAAATATAAAACGAAAACGTTACCGAACAGGCCTAAATTAACCAGCCTCTCTAAAAAAAAATGAATGAGATTTTACCTAATAATTTGGATTAATAGTCTAAATGATGAAAAAAAAAAAAATTACAATACGAAATATAGTTATCTAGACAATTTTGGTTTAAAATTTATCAAACTGTTGGTTTCCAATTGTTTCTAATATAAACACAAAATCATATGATGCTCAACTGTTACAATACTACAACAGTACATATGTAGCATTGTGGTACACTTGAGATTGGATACTACAGATAATTATTTTGACACATCTGTACGTTCACATCTCTATTAAGGGTTTGACTACTATATCCACATGGATATGGTCGTACCAAAATCCGAGAATCACTTAATGATTGAATTTGGAAACCACTTGAATTTTAGGAACTATTCTAACGTTAAAATCAATCAAAAAATTGTTCACAATTTTTAGTACTACCATACCCTTATGGATATAGTAGCCTGTCGCTCCTATTAATGATAAGAAACAAAATTAACTTGGTTAAAGTGCTAGGTACTTTCCTGATTCCAGACTTCCGGCTAGTGTACCGATCACCGCTTCCCAAACGGAAGTGTTTGGAGTCGGTTTTTATCAATAACAATTTTACAATATAACATAAAACAATGAACACTTGTCACACGTTTAGTGCAGGAGTGATCACAATTTTTTATTTATTTTTTTTATTATATAAATACACATAACATTATAGAAAATTCCTACTTAACAAGGTACGACAATCCAACAAAACAAATTCCCTACAAGACGAGAAAGCTGAAAAAGCAAGTTTAAGAGCTAAGGAATTTCCGGAGTTGGAAACAGCTGAACACTTAACAATGCCTACATCTGATATCAAAACTTTAATATCATTGATAATGTATTTAGATTCCCCTTCAAAGAGGTTTGGAATTGTTTAGAGTGGAAACCATTGAGGGAGAGATCATCTCCGCCAAATCCACATGCAAATTGTAAAATTGAGCCATTAACAAACCTTCCCTGAGCGCAATCAACTCACCATTTCTTGCAGTAAACTCAGCTGATCACAATTACTATATGCATAAAACTAATAATTTCTATCTTTCCTTGTCAACCTTTATTTCTCACCTTTATGAGACATCATGTTATATAAATTAACTCAAATTTGTTCACTACTGCCGCAGTTCAACCAATGCTACGGTGTGACTTGCGATCATGAGCATACTAATACGGATACGGGAATACAATACGACATGATACGATATGAAAATACGATAAATCTTTAAAAATTAGGATATGAATATAACATGATACGTTAATTAAAATAATATATATTTTTATATTTAAAATAATAATAATATATAAAAAAAACTAAAACATATTCTTAATAAACATACGTCACATATAAGTCACAGCTTATTACAAAATTTAAATAAGATTATGTTTAAATACATTTTGAATTTTACCCCAAAACTTTTTATAATTATAAATTGACCTTGTTTTCCATAAAATTAATTGTGAAATTTCCCAAAACATATCTTTTCCGTATCTTTGCTGTGTCCTCATCTGTATCCAAGAGTCAAACTGACTGCAAAATCAACGGGCGTGTCCAACACATGGGACACATGTCTGTGTCAGACACTTGCATTCTGAAAATTTTGAAGCGTCTGTGCTTACTTGAACCACAGCCACGCCCGCTGCAACCAGCCCATTTGCGATCCAATTACCAATTACAATTTAATACAAAATTATCTTTAATAATTTCACATTCTTTTTTTTTTTTTTTTGATGGAAAGGGCACCTGAAAATCTGGAAAACCAGATCCAGGGCAAAGATACAACCAAATCTGGGACTCCACAATTAAAACTATTTGAGCACAAGCCCAGTTCAGAGTCCCACAACGGGAGAAAAACGCCCACACTGAAGTGGGATTATAGCCAAACATAAACTAAACAAAAGGAAACACACGAGCAAAAACTGATCCGAAGGAGAGATCCGGCCGTCAGAGAAGACCCACCAAGGACGCTGTCGAGATGCCAGATGAAAACCCCAAACCACCCAACCAATCAAACCTCCATCAGTTCCGAAGCCCGCCTCCACAAAGCATAAAAACGACTAAACCAAACACCAAGATCAGTGATAGGAAGACTCCAAAGCTGCCGGCGGTGTCCCGACGGAGAGGACGGGGTCGGACGAGCTCCCGGACCACCGATCAAGACAACTCACGCCGAATCACACCAGATCTGGCCATACCCAAGAGGATCGGCCGATCTAACCGCTGCCGGCGTCGCCTGGACAAAACATCCCTCCCTATGACACAAGAGAGACTTCCAGTCGACGGAGGGGCCGTCGTAGCAGCCACCAGGATCTTCCTTCTGACCGGGAAAAGCTTAGCATGGGGAAGAAAAAGATCGCCGAGACGACATCGCCGCTGGATCCCGCTGCCACAGCGAGAATCCGACGACGGAAACACTGAGAAGTTCGCTGGAGAAACGGAGAAGAAGAAGAGCAGCAGAGAGAGAGAAAAAAAATATCTGACCGCCTCTCTTTCTTGATATCGTGAATTTCACATTCTTTTCTATTGACTAGGAAAATGTCACTCAAGTGGACACATATACACTTGAAATGTGGTCACCGTCGGTGGCGAGAATATATATTATAATTTTTTTTTAGATTGTTCAAAATATTTGTTTAAATTCATGTGTTTGCGTCATGTGAATTGTAACTAACACATCGCTCTTCAAATTATGATTTATATGGTGGTGACAATTTACATGTCATTTGGACAATTTAGCATTACTTTTTTTCTATTTTATTAATATATAAATTGTAAAATTTAACAATAAATTAAAAAAAATTATTCAATCAAAAAATTATTATTTCAATAATTTGTTATTAAATTTTAAAATATTATCGAATTAAAGATATTATTCGATAATATTTTATTTAGTCTGTTAATTTCATATTTTGTCAAACATACACGTTTCGATCTTATCTAATATTGGCAACCAACACCCCCACACACATACACACACTTCTCTAGTCAGGATGTCTTGACTTTCTAATTTCAAGATGTCTAACCACAACCACACATTCACATTAAGCCCACAACCACACATTAACAAATACCCACACCCAATATAAATGTGTGGCTATGGATGATTGTCCTTACTTTATAATTTCAAGACGTCATTACTAGAGAACCACCGTATACATAGAGTGAGAGACCGTTTGTTTTTTCCACTATAAGACTTATTGCCTCTTATATATTAAATTAAAATAAATCAGTTTGTTTGTTTTTTCAATTTATATCTTATTTTAAGATATAAATGTCTATTAGAAAAAGTAAAAAAATTTGGCTTTATCTTATTGAAAAAGTGTTTTGGTAGAGTCTTTAGTAAATTTTCATAAATGTCATATTACAATTTACAATTTTATCCATATATAATAAAACCCTAAAAATAAATTTTTCAAAAATTTCCAATTTTGAATAAATCTTAACGCAACCTAACCAACTCAATGGAGGCCACGGTTGTCAAAAAAATGAAAAAACAAACATATCATAGTATGTCTAACAAATTAAGGTCTTATAAGACTTTAGATTCAAAAAAAAAAAAAAAAAAAAAAAAAAAAAAAAAAAAAAAAACCCAATTTGAATGTGTGGCTGTGGGTGATTGTCCTTACTTTATAATTTGAGAATGTCATTAATAGAGAACCACCTTATACATAGAGTGAGTCTCTTATGAGGGATCCATTGTTTTAATTTCAGTAAAGACCTGATGAAAACACATCGATTTTAATGAATTTTAATATGATTTTTATTTTATTTTTAATTTTATGGATGATGAGTTCAATGAAATCTACATATAAATAAAATTTGAGAATTTTCCAAGCACTATAATTATTTATCCAAATTTTGTTAAATATGAAAGCATCGAAAAATATGCGAAATATATATATATATATATATATAGTGAGTCTCTCACGAGAGATTATTTATTTTAACTTTGGTAAGAACCTTGATGGAAATACATCGATTTTAATGAATTTTGATCTGAATTTTTTTGTGGATAATGAGTTCATTGAAATCTACCTATAAACAAAATTTGAGAATTTTTCGAATACCATAACTATTTTTCTTGAATTTTCCTATATTTCACATATTTTCCGATGCCTTTATATTTGACAAAATTTGGATAAATAATTTTATTGCTCGGAAAATTCTCAAATTTTGTTTATATGTAGATTTCATTGAACTCATCATCAATAATAATAATAATAATAAAAAAATCAGATTAAAATTCATTAAAATCAATGTGTTTTCATCATGGTTCTTACCGAAATTAAAATAAGGGATCCCTTATGAGAAACTCACTATATATATGGCATTTTTTAAGGTGTAATTTTAAGAGTATCATTGTTTTTATAACTCAAGTTTAAATATCACCTAAAGAATGTGGATCTGACAAAAATACCTTTAAAAAAATTCACAAAAATGAGTCTTACGCTTTTTTGTTTTTCCAATACTTATTTTAGTGTTTCGATGACTTATTTTGTATTTCCGAAACTTTTCAAATAATTTCTTAGACTTTTTGGTAATTTTCGATACTTTTTTTTTTATAGTGTCTGAGATTTTCTAGACAAAAAATTTTCAAATTTGTTTTTAATTTACTTCTTTGAAACCTCCATTGAAGGCCGATTTCAACCTCCAATGAAGGTTGAACTGCCCTTTAGAGGTAGAAGAAAAAGAGGTTGAAGAATGGCAGTCTTAGAAATCAATTAAAAAAGTGCTATTTAAACTCAAATTTATAACTTTTTTTTTTTTTTTTACATTATCTATTTATCCGGATTATGTATTTTTTTTTAAGTTTTTGTCAAAATTTATATCTTGATATTATTCTCGAAACTCAACTTCAAATGGTGCCATTAAATGTTAAATGCCGTTTCGATATGGTAGGCAAACAAACCTACATTCTCGAATATCCGTGAAGTCATGCGTTAGATGCTCATATCCTGTTGTGGGGTTAATGGATGTGATGGCTGATGGCTCTAATTGCCCTACCAATCTTATTTTATTTGTCACTTACTTTTATTGGTCAAAAAGACGTTTTAAATACGCGTCCGCTGGAACTTTTGAACTGAAAAACATGGAGTCTGATGGAGACACAGCATAAAGTTAAGTGTGAACCAAAATGGCATTGCACGTACGCGTCCAGCCGTTGAAACTTCAAACATGAAATCGACCCATTTTACAACCGACTCAAATCATCAAATTATTTGTTAAAAATGGTGTCCTAGTAAAAGTAAAAGTAAATGTAGATACATGTTCAAATTTAATTGGTTAGATATAAATTAAGACACAATTTTTGAATCGGTAAATTAAATCCTTTTATGACAATTCTGTCGCAATTTGCAGTTTTTTATTTTTTACACTATAAAATATATTAGTGGGACCAGTCAAGTAAATGTTGGTATGTTGATGTGGTTCCATGCAATTTTTACTATAAAGTATTTCGTAGAAATATAATATAGTTTAATTTCCACTTAATTATTAATGTTAACTTTCAACTTTCAATCCCAAATTATATATCAATTATCAATTACGGCTATGTTTGGGGTTGCTTATGCTTAAGAAATAATCACTTATTTATCAAGTTTTGAGTAAATGAGTGTTTGGTAAACTTTTCAAAAGCTACTTATTTTACAATTTGCTCCTTCAATAATCAACTTTTGAGAAGTTAGGTGGGGGTTGCTTTTGGAATCAGAAGCTAAATTTTTACTTTGAAATGTCCAAAATATCTTCACCATTTTATTAAAACACAGTATTACCCCTACGTTTAATAAAACTAAATAAAACAGTTTCACATTTTAAAAATAAAATTAAAAAAAACTAATCAAATCGATCGGAGGAAGAACAAATTTGGACTGAGCAGATCAGCCGGAGGAAGCCAGCTCGATGATGAACCACACCGAGCTGAGAAGAAGTTTTAGATACCCAAACGACGGTGGCGAAGAAGTTTGAGAACTAAACGACGGCGGCGGAGAAGAGGTTTGAGAACCAGATCGATGATGAACCACTCCGACTGACGGCAGAGAAGAAGGCTAAGAACTGGATCAACGATGAACGACGATGAACGACGGCAGAGAAGAAGGCTGAGAACCATATCCAAACGACGGCGGAGTATGCTGATAACCGGATCCGGATCCAAACGGCAGAGAAGAAGGAGGCTGACGACAATCTCGGTGGAGCTGGAGACGGAGGAGGAATTAGAGAGTCGACGTCGGAGCTTGCCAAGGTTGACCGTTGATTGTGTTGGTGAAGAAGGAGACGGGTTGACTCAGAGCAGGAGCCTGAGTTGACTCAGTCAGGTTTCTTTGTTGTGTTTTATTTGTGTTTTATATATAAACCGAGTCATATTTTTAGATTTTTTTTATTTCTTTTTAAATGTTTCATATTTATAATATTTATTGATGTCTATTTTAGTCATTTTGTTCAATACATTTTCCATCATTTCAAAAGTTAAGCAATTTTAAAATTTAGTTTACCAAACACCAACCTATTTTTTTCTTAAGTTGATTATTTCTTAAATTAAGCTATAAGTAAATTATAACTTAAACAAAGCAATCCCAAACATAGCCTACGTACGTTGTAGTAATGAAATGAAAAGTAGCCCTAGCCCTAGGGACGTAGTTCTGTAGGTAGATGAATAAGTTTAAGGTTTGAACAAATGACTCCTAAATCAACAGTTTGAATCCCACCAATGATAAAATGCTTCAAAAAAAATATCTGATATAGATAAATAGATCGATAGATGATAGATGTCGTCAAAAAAAAAAAAAAAAAAAAAATGAAAAGTAGGCACTCATTTCTATTTAAGTAGCATTTTTGTAATTTAATAAAAAGAGAGGGTTTAACGCACGCACATCCACATCTATGGTCCTTATCTGGATAATCTCAAATACGGGCGCACTAGCCGGGTGGTCACCCCGGAGCCCGGAGGCATGTCAACTTGCAGCTTTCTTTTTACACTTTATTATATTCTTCTTTTACTTTTAATTTCATTGTTTTTTTTTTTTTTTTTTTTTTCATCATTATTTTTAATTGACACATACTAATGTGTTAGCATACTAGTGGCCACTGGCCAGTGCACTATGATTGAGCATCGAGTGAGATGAGCATATATATATATATATACTGGTGCATGAGAAAATCTTCAATGGAACGATCTTATTGCCACTTGGTAAGACCGTTTCAATGAAATTACATCATTTATCTCGAGAACATAAATATATATTATTAAACTATAATTTGGTGCAATCTTATTGAACGTCACCAATTAACAATAAGACCGTCCCATTGAAGATTTTGTGGTCCACATACCATAGTGCTCTCTGAGTGAGTGGCAAAAATTATCAGTGCACCACTTAAATGTTGCACTCACCTATTGATACACTAATATATAACAGGGCCGGTCCTAAGATTTTGGGAGCTCAATGCGAAATGTAAAAATGATGCCTTTGACCCTCTATGTATGTTTATTTATTTATTTTTTAAATAATTATAAAAAGCAATATAATAACTTAAAAGCAAGACTGTATAACACACTAAAATAGCAAATAAAAAGAAACAACTAAATTTTTCATAATTGTATCAAATAATATATCACTTAAACTTTACTCGCCTCACATTTTAGAAAATAAAACAAACTAGAATCCTCTAGGATTTAAGACTCTTAACTTGATTGAAAATAAAAGATCAAATTTTACTAGAAAACGTAAGTTTCATCTATTTCTAAAACCTAAACATTATTCCTAATAAAACTAAAAAAATTAATCTTCCTAATTTTTTTATTTTTTTTTTAAATCAAAATCCCGTCTAAAACAGAAAATCAGCAAAACAAAGGTCAAAACGATCTTTTCTATCAACAGCAATTTCAACAAATGTAGGGCTCATCAATACGGTTCCAACGATATATTATGGTCCCCAAACGGAAGTTGTTTGACCCTCCAAAAGCCTTCCGGAAGCGTCCTACATCAATTTGATGAAGAGATTTGATGTGTTGTTGTCTCTTGTAATAATTATAATTGTATTTCCGGTGGAATTTTTTTAAAAGAAAAAATATGTGTAAATAGTGGGACTTAAATCATAACGGTAGACCTTTAATTATAATTGTTATGTGGACATCTAGCCTTATATTCATGAAATGAGTAATGACAAAGATTTTTATTTATTTTTTTAATTGAAATTTAGAAATTTGGGGGCCCTAGGAAGTTGCCTCTTGGGCCTACTCTCAGGTCTGGTCTTGATATATAAGTATGTATTGGGTAAAAAATAAATAAAAACAATGATAGAAAAACGTGAAGAAAAAAAAAATTTGACACTTGTATGTGTGAGTGTATTGGTGGCTGAGTGCACCGGTCGAGCGGTGCAGTGAAGATTTTCTCATACAAAGAGCGTGAATAGGTAAAGGGTGCGGATATTGCCACCCATAAAACTTATTAGTACGCTAATGTCTAAAATTTAAAAAATAAATATTATCCTATTTTCAATAGTATTCTCATTGAAATGAATATATTCATTTTAATACATATTATTTATAAACCTCTTAAATTATTAACACACCCCATTTATATTAAAAAAAAAATCATATTTTTTTTTTAGAATCAAATCCTCTTTTAATGATGGTCTAATTTACTTTTAGAAATATCTTGAATGAAGGAGCCTTATGAAAGAAAATATGTGGAATTCAATTGCATATGAGTTAAGAGGTTTTCAATATGGAATTCTTATTTATAAAGCTATCTTAAAAAAAAACCTTATTGATATCCATGGCTATTTTAAAAAATAAAAATAAAAACTTATTAATATCTACAACTATCTTTTTTAAAAATATATATTTTATTTATTGATGGAGTTCCTAATTATACGTTAAAAAAAAAAAAAAAAGATAAGAAAATATATATATGATAATCATGTGATGATGAAAAAGTTTGATACTTGAAATAAAATTAGAGTTTAATTAAGGTTTATCATATGCTAGGTTTATAATAAGTTTTTTTTTTTTTTTTTGAAAGGTAATTTTTTTTTTAATAAAGAAATATAGTTAAAGATATTAGTTATAATTAATAAGTGTATATATTGTTTGGTTTATTTTTAATTAAAATAATTTATTTTTATTTGTATATTTTTAGAGGATATTAGCAAAAATGGCCTATCCCAATGTCCACTTTCAAGGAAATAGCCCATTGGGAAAAAAAGTGCATATATAGCCCATTGGGAATCCAATTTACAACAATACCCTTAAAGGGGATTCACGGGAGATTCCCTAACTACCCTTAAAATAAAGACCAATCAGGGGAAATTCCCTAAATATCCTGTTAAGAAGTTTATTCAATAAAACTTGCATGTTTTACTAAACTACCCTCCCCAATGTAATGATTTCCCACAAAATCCACAGTTACCATAACGATTCAAAATTAAGAAAATCCACATCAGAATTCAAAATTAGAGTAACAAGCGCCGGTAGTTCTTGGTGTCTTTCTGCAAATCGCAAACCGAAACCTGGAGAGAGAGAGAGAGAGAGAGAGAGGGAGGGAGTCGTTGCACAATCGCTGGTCTGCTCTGTGTGGATATCGGTAAAAAAGGAAGTGAGTGGTTGTTCGCAAACCCAGAAATACAGTGACGCAGAGGAAGGAGAAGCTCGGTCGTCGTCGTCCTCGTCGCCGTCGTCCTCGTCGCCGTCGTCCTCATCGCCGTCGTCCTCGTCCTCGTCGCCGTTGTCATTGAACCAAGCACCCAAACCCTAGTCCAAACGCAAAGAGAGTGAGACAATTTGAAGGTAATAATCTGTTCAAACTACTTTTTTATTTGGGAATTTTGTTAAAATTTGAGTTTTTTGTTTGTGTTGGTAGATTGTTCTTGGTGTTTGTGTTTTGTTTGAAGTGTTTGTATGTGTATTGGGGTGGAGGGTGTGTCTTATGTTTGAAGGGCAAGCTTGTTATTGATGATTGGTGTGAACTAGACTGGAAATCAATGTTGTTGTTTTTTGGAGGGAAGAAACGTTTGTAGAGTTAAGGATGACTTATTTTGCATGTAGTGTATATGTTGAGCCTAGGAATGATTATCAAAAGCCTAGGGCCGATGGATGGATGATGCATGTATTATTTTGAGCCTAAGACTGATGTCGATTGTGTATTTTGAGTCTAAGACTGATGTTGAATGTGTATTTTGAGCCTACGAGGCTATGAACAACAGTGATGTTGAATGTGTATTTTTAGACTGATGTTGATGTTGAATGATTTCCATAATCCTAGTAATGATGTTGATGGTGGGACTGATGATACATGCATAATTTTGATCCTAGGACTTGTTTTCATAAGCCTGGGACTGAAAATGACTTATTTTGCACGTATGGAGCATAGTTTAATAGTGAATGTATATGTTGAGCATATCAGTTATTTTCATAAACCTAGGACCGATGGATGGATGATGCATGTATGTATTATTTTGAGTCTAAGACTGATGTTGAATGTGTATTTTGAGCCTAAGACTGATGTTGAATGTGTATTTTGAGCCTATGAGGCTATGGACTACAGTGATGTTGAATATGTATTTTTAGACTGATGTTGATGTTGAATGATTTCCATAATCCTAGTAATGAGGTTGACGGTGGGACTGATGATACATGCATAATTTTGATCCTATGACTTGTTTTCATAAGCCTAGGACTGAAAATGACTTATTTTGCACGTATGGAGCATAGGTTTAATGGTGAATGTATATGTTGAGCACATCAGTTATTTTCATAAACCTAGGGCCGATGGATGGATGATGCATGTATGTATTATTTTGAGCCTAAGACTGATGTTGAATGTGTATTATTTGAATTTATTTTGTAAGCCTGGTAGTGATGTTGAGCCTAAGACTGAAGATACATGCTTAATTGTGAGCCTAGGACTTATTTTCATAAGTCTGGGACTGAAATTTACTGATGTTATCTTTTTATTTTCATTGTTTAGATGTCGAGAAATTCGAATGTGGGTTTGTGGCGGTTCCCAGACCATGAGACTTGGGTTCCCGCGAGAGTAAATAGTGGAAGTCATCCATTTTTCATTACAGAGTTGAAATCCATCCTCCAGAAATTTGGTTTGGAGGAAAAATTCAAACAAGGCCCTTTCGGCATATACTTGGACTTGAAAGAACCGTTGACACTTTACGGGCAGCTTATCCACAATATATTGAAAAGGGAGATCAATCACCCCAAAGGTTCCAGAGAAGATGAGATGTGGTTTGGTTTGGGGAATAATCCAGCCCGTTTTGGCCAAGAAGAATTTTGTTTACGCAAAGGCTTGAAGATGGGACAGCTGCCCAAAGGTTTTGCTAATAGCAGTGAAGTCAGAGAGGATTCGATGCTTAGAAGAATCTTCAATGGAAAAAGGCTGACTGCAGAGATATTGTACGGCTCTTTGAGGAAAATGACGTCCGAACAGAGTGAAGATGCGTACAGGATGATCAATATATATATGGTGAGCCAATTCTTTGGCACGGATGACGGTCGGACCACAGCCATCTCGGGGTGGCTGTTTTCATTGGTAGAAAAGAAAGAATAATTTAAAAATTTTCCATGGGGTGCTACATCTTTAGATTTACACTATATTTTTTGAAGGGTGTATTGAATAAACAGCTCACCCAACTGAGAGGTCAATCAAAGAAGGAAGATAAGAATCGGAAGCTGCAGAAGAATAAGAATACAGACTTAGAAGAAGAAGAAGAAGAAGAAGAAAAAGATAAGAAAAAAAAGACGAAGAAGGGGAAGAAGAAGTTAGTAGAAGAAGAAAAAGAAGAAGAAGAAGAAGACAAGAAAAAAAAGACGAAGAAGGGGAAGAAGAAGTTAGTAGAAGAAGAAGAAGAAGAAGAAGACAAGAAAAAAAAGACGAAGAAGGGGAAGAAGAAGTCAATAGAAGAAGAAGTGAAAGGGCAAGGGAAATGCAAAGGGAAAGATAAAGCTAAAGACAAAGGGAAGCAGCTGCAGGCTGAGGTAGAGAAGAAGAAGAAATCAAAATATTATACCTACAATTTGACCGGGTTCCCTCTAGTACTTCAGGTAAGTTTTAGAAAAATTACGCTTGTTATCAAACTTTGTTTTAGTGTATCTCGTTTCACTTTTTTGGATTGAAAAACATTTATTGATAAAAGTTAGTTTAAATTGTATAGGTATGGGCCATGGAGACCGTAACTCGTTTTGAAAATATCATTGGAAAGCGTGTTGGTACGGGGTATCCACGATTCACTAGATGTGAATTTAGTGCAAGGCTTTCAAATATTGAATCAAGATTCACATTATCGGTGTGTACATAATGACCATGTTTTGTAGTTAGTTAATTATTTGTTGGAATTCGCTAACAATTGTTTGTTCCTTATATGTAGATGCCTGTATATCGTTGGGGAGTTGAAACTTTTGAAAAGGGTACAGATTACTTCAAATATTTGAAGTTGAAATAAGTTTGTGAACCACTCCCTGAAAAGAAGAGGGAGAAATTGGCGTTGGTAATAAGTCCAACTGAAGTGGAAGAAGCTGATGATGATGGAGTTGATTATGCTGAGACAAGCAATGACAGTGATGGTATTGGCGCTGTTGTTGTGAAGGAGATAGGAGCGTCTGTGGGGAGAAATAGCAATACATCTTTCAAAGATTATTTCCCTCCTTCTAAGAAGCGTCTATTCTCCGATGTAGATTCTAAGGTATGATTCCATGTACAATATTTGGTTTTAGACTTTTAGTATGTTATGATTGTATGCAGCGTTTTAATTATTGCAAAATTCAGGTGCCTTCCACAATGTCACAACTATATACTGCTATGCTTGAGAGTGAGAAACGTATCATTGCGTTTTGTACAAATGAATTTGCAAACATTAGGAAGCAGATGAAGGTTAGATATGAAGTTATATTGCCATTATATTATTATTTATATATAATAGTTTAGTCCTTAATAAATTCCACTAATTCATTTATGTTGATGTTTAGTATGCTCCTAAGCAAGATAATGAGGATGTTGGTCATAAGGATCCTATGGAGGAGGAGGATGTTGGTCATAAGGGTGCTGGGGAAAAGGCTGCTGATGACTAGAATGTTGGTGGTAAGGGTGCATGTGAAAAGGCTGCTGTTGATGAGGATCATATGGAGAAGGATGTTGGTCGTAAGGGTGCCGGAGATGAGGCTGCTGTTGATGACGATTCTATTGAGGAGGATGCTATGAAGGAGGATGTCGGTCTTAAGGCTGCTGCTGATAGGGATGTTGGTGAGGATTCTATTGAGGAGGATGTTGGCGGTAAGGGTGCCGGTGATGATGAGGGTGTTGTTGAGGAGGATGCTATGGAGGAGGATTGTGGTGGTAAGGATGCTGCTGAGAAGGATGTTGGTGAAGAGGATTGTGGTGGTAAGGATGCTGCTGCTAAGGATGTTGGTGATAAGGATGATGTTGGTGAAGAACAAGGTGAGGCTGTTGGTGTTAAGGCTGATGAGAAAGAGGTTGTTGCTGTTGTGGAGGTCGATAAGGCTGTTGTGGAGGTCGATAAGGTTGTTGGGGCTACTGCAATCCAGGTACATTCTATAAATAGTTGGTTTAGTAGTCTTTTAATACTTGGTGGCACATAGTTCGGCTCTAATGAACTAAAAGCCTGGAAAGAAGACATTATTCCAAATCAGAATGCAATAGAACTTTCTTAGCAAATCAGTTTTGTATAAATGACAGAAAATAATAATTACAAAAAATATATTTCAGTTATCAAATTCGCATCCTACAGCAGGTACATTTATATATTCGTTGATATCTACCATCAAGAACAACAAAACAGCCACTTCACCATTCCCAATTAAACAAAAAAACATTTCCTCGGATCAATAATTAGTAGTCTTTCATAGTGTTCATGTTCTTATTGTTTATGTTATGTATATGGTTTCTACTTTACTACATATTTTATTTATGTAGGACTCGAGGGAAAAATCTATCCTTGACTTGGAAGACTATCCATCCCCGTCCGTGAGTTTTATTGGCCAGTACCTTCCTAGTAGTGTCACAGAACTTACAGAGGCCGACCCTAATGTTCAATATAAAGACTTCAACAAACAGAGGGCTCAAAAGCGTTCAAGATATCTAGTTGACCCGTACACAGATCCGATGCCCAAGAAGACAAAGAAATCACATCACCTCTTAGAAGATGTAGACTCAGTTGAGTTCAATGCTTTTTTGAAGAGGGACGACCCAGTTTGGTAATTTTCCATTACTATATTGTCATGCTTATGTTTATGTCTTCATTTTTGAATGATTGTGCTAATGTACTGTATTCATTTGGTATTAGTTATTATACGGGTCGAATAATGCCCATGACACGTCAACATTTTCTAGACTTGATCCACGTCGACAAGTGGATATCAGATTTGGTAAATTAATAAACTATCTATTTCTTCCTGTTTATTAAGGGTTTATGTTACTTATTTCGTAACGTACATCTTCAATATACACAGCACATTCATAGTTACTTTGATATCCTATGGAGGAGGCGATCGAGCAGTGAAATTAACTACATGCAAAATATTGGATTGGTTACCACATCTTTCTTCGTAAGTATAACCCTTATTATATGATATGGAACAAACAAATGTGTTTATGCATGTTTCTGTTTAATAATGCTATATAGTATCAGCCTATGATTGATTGATATATAATAATGTAATGAATGTATTTTTTTTTTTATATGACAGACTCTCTTAAACATTAAGTGGTCAGCTGAAATGCAATTGATGGACAAGGAGAGGGAGCTAGCAAAGTGGGAGAAGGATGAGCAGGGAAGAATTGAACAGCAAGAAACTAGTTCTCCTCCTTCTCCGCAGCAGAAAAAAAAGGGCAAAAAAAGGGGCAAGAAGGTTACCGAACCTTCTCCCAAAACGGCTAATGTCTGGGAAGACTACCCAGAATTCGTTGTACAAAATTACCATCCAAGTGCAGAGCTCCTCAGACATGTTACAGGGCATGACCTTCTGTACCCTCAACCTTGGTGGGAACTAGATTCAGTAAGTTGCTGGAAACTCAGCTGCGTTGTCATTATATACTCTTATATATTTCCACCATGTGCCTAATCTATTGTATATACAGGTGATCATTCCGTGCAACGTTCCCAACCATTGGGTGTTATGCCATGTACTTTTCATGTACTTTTGAAGGAAGGAAAAGTACTATTATTTGACTCGTTGAATGAACGGAAAAGCGGATTCAGTAGTTATCTAAAAGACATTCGTGGGCTGCTATACCTATTGCCATCTATTCTGAAGCATGCCGGTTACTACGAAGAAGTGAAGATGAATCCACATACCACCTCATTCACAGTTGAATCTCAGCATAGTGATGTCATTCCACAACAAGATGATGGGTATGTTTGACTTCCTAAGCCTTACAATTTATGCACTTTATTTAATTTCCTAAAGATACTTATGTTTGACTCAAATGTATACAGAAGCAATTGTGGTGCCTTTGTAATGAAGTATGCTGAGTTGATTATGGATGGAGTACCAACTCCATGGAAATCGATTTTTGGACAAAAGAATATCAAAAACTTCCGTAAAGCCGTTGCATGTGATATTTACACCAATGGTCAAGTCTGTAATTCCCCTTAGAGTTGAACAGCTTCGGAATCCTGTGTTTTGGCTGATAGTGTTTTGTGATCCTTTATTTTGTTGGGAATGTTTATGATGTAATATATATATATATGAACTGTGAAAAAGTATGTTAGACCTAGGATCAACTCTTCTAGGCCTACGATATTTGTTCCCAGGCTTAGGATACTTGTACTTATCAACAATGGTCCCAGTCACCGTCTCTGTTAAATGATGTATTTATCCAATAACTGTGAAAAAAATAGCCCCTTCATCTCCCCTTGTTGCTAATATCCTCTATGTAATATATATATATATGAACTGTGAAAAAGTATGTTAGGCCTAGGATCAACTCTTCTAGGCCTACGATATTTGTTCCCAGGCTTAGGATACTTGTACTCATCAACAATGGTCCCAGTCACCGTCTCTGTTAAATGATGTATTTATCCAATAACTGTGAAAAAAAATAGCCCCTTCATCTCCCCTTGTTGCTAATATCCTCTATCCTCTATCGTCTATGTAATATATATGAACTGTGAAAAACTCTGTTAGGCCTGTGAACAACTCTTCTAGGCCTAGGAGATAAAACTCCTACACGCCCAGTCACAATATTATACTCCATGGTCCATATCATGAAAGTCTGATAGGCCTAGGAACAATTTGAACAGGCCACGGATAATTGGACCTAGGCCTGCAATAAACTGGGAAATGGATTCAAGTTTTGCAGAAACGGGAAACAGCTGTACAATAAATCTGGACAGGCATAATGGTTCATTTTGTATTGGGTATTTGAAAGGTTATAATGGTTTATTCTTCAATCAAATCAATGTCAAGGTGACTCTTCAGTTTGTCACTATAAATATCAGTTGCATATTGGTCACAGAAGTCACCAAGTTTCCTTTCTACAAATTCAAATGGAAGCAAACGGCAGGAGCAACGGCAGTAGCAGTCACATGATGAATGCCATTTTCGAAGTGATGCATGAAAGGGTTGCAATGACTGAGGAGACCATCGTGAAGGAGCGTGAAAATGCAAAATGGCTACGTGATGATTATATTGTTTTGATGGGCAAGTTTCAGAATCTGGAAGCTGAAATCATCAACTTAAACATTGAGATTGAAGCAAGGGACAACGAACTCAATGGGCTCTACCAACTGGTTGAACAGATGCAGAAGAAGTTGATGGACTTCAACATTCCACCACCCTGAACAAAAACACGGACTTTTTGTACCTTTTATTTATTTATTTATTATTATTATTATTATTATTATTATTATGTTTTGTGAAGGTTTTTTTTGTATCAGAAATGGGGTCCTAATGTAATGGAAGTTGGTTTTCTTTTCATATGCTTTACACATTTCACAGGTGCATTTTATAGTCCATACATAACAGAACAGAACAAATTAATTAATTTTCCTTCATTAAAAGTAAACAAACATAAACAGCACAAGCAAAATGATGTCAAACAAACTTGCCTACCATAACACCCATAATAAAAACGAATACGAAAAAACACAACATCACACCAGTGCTTTCACTCTTCTGAGATACCTTCTCAGCAACATTCATATACGATTGAGGCCAAGAATGGCTTTCACTCTTCTCAGGTACCTTCTCACCAACATTAACACTACTTATCACTTTATATGCTTCATCGGTTGAGTTAAACTTCTTGTAAGATGCTCCTGGAAAACCAACAACATGTTCATGACACTCAGGCCAAGAACTAAACACACCTGTTTTCCTTCCTCTGAAAACCACATAAACAGAATTCTTTCCCATTGGTGTCTTCACACAACCCTGTGTAAATCGAAAAAATTTGACGAAGGAAATCAAGCAAAACCCTGTGTGAATCAGGACAAATGTGATGAAGAGCCCTAACTTTGTTTGTTTTGGAACACGTGAAGAACGAGTGAAGAAGGGGAAGGATCGGTGATGGGATGGAGACTTTAATGAGAAGAAGAAGTGGGTTCCATCTGTACTCCACTACTCAGCAACGATGACGTGTCGTGTAATATGTGGGCTCCGTCGTTACACATGTCACGGGCAAACGTTTCCAACGAAAAACAACTGAGCCTGGGAACGTTGACAAGGAATTGTTCCTAGGCCTTACAGTTTTCTTCCGTATACGAAATTATAGGGGCCCCGCAATAATCTCAACGATCGGCATGGTCCAACGATAAAGGGGTATCAATTCAAAACTGTACATGAAGTTTCTTGATCATCGAACGGTGGAACAAGTACATCAGTACTCGTAACACTAGAGATAGCAAACAACCCAATAAATATTAACCCCTAAGTGCCTAAGAGTTATGTCAAAAGCTTTTTTGGTGTTCTCGTTGCTTGAATCCATCTCCCATATTAGATTTACAGTGCCGGAATCAATTCCGATGCGTGCACATCGCTTTCTAAAAACATCCCGTGCAATCGGGAAAAAAAAAATCAAAAAAAAATTATTTAAATCGAAATTAAATCCACTTTGGGCCTAGGATTATTCCTAGGCCTTCAACCTCCTGGGCTTAAAGTCACGATTCCTATATTGATGACGTGGCGACTACAAACAACTGAGCCTGGGAAAGTTTTCAAAGCCTAGGAATAAATGAAAATATCAGTGATTTGACACTTTGACAGGCCTAATGAGAAGAAGAAGTGGGTTCCATCTGTACTCCACTACTCAGCAACGATGACGTGTCGTGTAATATGTGGGCTCCGTCGTTACACGTGTCACGGGCAAACATTTCCAACGAAAAACAACTGAGCCTGGGAACGTTGACAAGGAATTGTTCCTAGGCCTTACAGTTTTCCTCCGTATACGAAATTATAGGGGCCCCGCAATAATCTCAACGATCGGCATGGTCCAACGATGAAGGGGTATCAATTCTAAACTGTACGTGAAGTTTCTTGATCATCGAACGGTGGAACAAGTACATCGGTACTCGTAACACTAGAGATAGCAAACAACCCAAGAAATATTAACCCCTAAGTGCCTAAGAGTTATGTCAAAAGCTTGTTTGGTGTTCTCGTTGCTTGAATCCATCTCCCGTATTAGATTTACAGTGTCGGAATCAATTCCGATGCGTGCACATCACTTTCTAAAATTATCCCGTGCAATCGGGAAAAAAAATCAAAATTTTTTTATTTAAATCGAAATTAAATCCACTTTGGGCCTATGAGTTGTTCCTAGGCCTTAGTACCGATTCCTAGGCCTTCAACCTCCTGGGCTTAAAGTCCCGATTCCTATACTGATGACGTGGCGACTACAAACAACTAAGCCTGGGAAAGTTTTCAAGGCCAGAAATAAATCATTTTGGGCCTAAGAACTGTTCCTAGGCCTTAAACCTTACTCTCGGGCTTAACTCATCATCTGTTTTCAACATCAATAATAGCAGCCCCAACCAAGTAGTACAGCAATATCAGCAACCAGTTATCGTAAACCTGTTTTGATTCAGAAGCCAACAACAAAAACACAAACAAATATACATACACCATACACATTCACCATACACTCAAACAAAATAACATTTCCAATGAACACAAATGATATATAAACCTATTGAGGTTGGTACACCAGTGTACCACACAAACAAATATACATACATATACTATAAACCTTCAAAAAAACAAGTTAACAAGTTCCCTACAACAAGATCCAATGTTCACAGCTCCATGTCATAGCCCTGACACTTAGATGACTGCAGGCCCAGCGGCTTTCTCTTCGTCCGTGTCAATCAAGGTAGGTTCAAGTGGCTTGTTCGGGCACTTCAGTCTGGTGTGACGTTCTTTCTTACAAATGCTACACGATCGAGCTTTTTTGGCTGGTTTGCTTGTGCTAGATGATGGTTCTGGACAAGTTGTTTTATTGTGTCCTTTTTTTCCACACTTTGAGCAAGAAGGTAACTTTCTTTTCTCCCCGGCGGACGGTACCCTCAACTTCTTTGGTCTTCCTGGCAGAATCTTTTTCTTCCATGACAATACGATACGGTTCCGAATTGCATCAGGAATGTCCCAAGATTCGGGATCCGGAACAGGGTTGACACTTATTTCATAAGCATGTTTAAGAAATCCTGTTGTGTATAGCTCAGAAGCCATTGAGTTGACTGACCTACCTTTGAACCTAGGCCATAAAACAGCAACAAAAACAAATTAAAGTTTGTAAAATAAACCACAATAGAAAAATGTAAAGAGTTAACACAACGGAAACCATACCTAGCAACCGCCATTGCATGAGAACACGGCAACTCATCTAAATCCCATTCACGGCATGAGCAAGAACTGTTATCAAGGTCGACGGTTCTAGGAATCCATTTGTTGTCTACCTTAAATTTATTGAAGTGAATGGGGTGAATCTCAGACTTATTCGCTGTATCTGTCAAATCTTTGATGTGCTCGTTTGCTAACGTTGTCAAGTATGTAGACATTTCACCTGCATTTGTCCGACGATCGTAGAACCACTTTTGCAACAAATCTGTGATACATTCAGCCATTACGGTGATCGGCAGTTTTCTGACCGCAAGTAGACAAGAATTCATTGACTCAGCAATGTTGGTGGTCATAAAAAAAGTCCTATTTCTAGGGCTATGTACACGTGAAAACTTCTCTACCCCAACGGCCATGAGCTCATCGTACACCTTTCGACACGTTTCTTTCAACTCACCCATTAAACCGTCAAACTCCTCGATACGGTATGCATACGTAGCACGGTAGTAAAGCCACATCACATCATCCCTCTGGTTGCAAAATCTTTTCAGATTTTGTGCCAAGTGGTACGCACAAATCCCATGTGCTGCATCTGGGAATATGGTTTCAACTGCATTAAATATGCCATTGTGCCAATCCGATATTAACATCACATGGTCCGGATTTTGGATCCTTTTACGGAGTTTCTTCAAAAACCAAGTCCAAGACTTTGTGCAATCAGAGTTTGCAAACCCAAATGACAAAGGGTATATCATCCCGTTTCCGTCTTTACACACCGCAACTAACAAGACACCCCTAGTCCTAGCCTTCAAATGGGTAGCATCGATGCAGATAACCGGCCTAATAACAGAATTGAACCCCTCTATAGAGGCTCCAATTGCCATGAATGCATATTTCAACCGGTTTTTCGAGTCCGTCTTGATCTTTGTTATAGTCCCGGGGTTTGATTGTTCCAAAACATAAAAAAAAGACGGCAACCTCTGAAAGGATTCCCACGGATCGTCGAAAACCTGATTCAAAGCGTGCTCCTTCGACCTATAGGCTTTGTTGTAAGAGAGGTTTATGCCATGCTGCTCCCTCATCTCATAAATTATATCTTTAGGACGGATGATGCGCCCGGGATCGCGATATTTACTTGCGTACAAATCCCCTATAACGGTTGCACTTACACGTTTAAATTCAACGTTGTAGTTGTCATTTCTCTCACATGTGTGCTCATTAACGAACGCCTTCACATGCCAATAAGTCCCCCTATTCGACTTCCATGCCCGAAGAACCCATCCACAACCTCTCTAAGTACATTGGGCAGTGAATCGTGTATTCGAAGATCGTGAAACCCTGTACTCAGTCCTCTCTGCAAAGGCATACGACCCTACAGCTTGCTTCAATGTACTTTTGTCCTTGAACATCTGTCCTTTGTATAATGGACCTTGATATGCTGAATTGTCAAACACATCCACAGATCGAACGGCTTTAATTGAGTAAAGCTCTGAGCCTGATACTGTCCACCGTGTGTTCATGGAAGGTGAAGAACTGTTGGGTGTTCCACTAACCCCTCGTTTTTCTGTTCCAAGAACTGTTGCCGCTTGCACACCATCATCATCATCACATGTACTATCGTCTTCTGTATCACTGGTTTTTGAACTATCAGACCTTCCGAAAGTATGGATGCTTTCGGAACTATCATTTTCACCTACAAATGCATGCTTGGTAGTAGATGCTGGCGTCACTTCCTCATTGCATGTTGAAGTAAATCCGGGTGAAGCCTGAGATGCCAGCGGATTATTGCTCCCACTAACTGATTTATGATTTGGAGTAGCCGCCGAAGACCGTGGAATATCGGTGGGTTTAATAGGGGATACCGTACACGCTGAGTTGATTGGATTTGGTGGAGGTTGAAACTCAGGTTTGTTGACAAATTCAACATCAATTGCAGCCCAACCTTTTTCCTTATGCATAATCACGAACTCTACATCGTCGTCACTTACAACAGACAATGTAACTTTATCAACTCCCATTTCCACATGCGAAGTTAGCTTCAACTCAATTTGGTCTCTACTAACCCCTGTCCTCTGGTATATCGTTTCCACCAATTCATTGTACGCTCCGTTGTCTTTTTTTGTTACACGTACTAAAAACGAAATACGACCGGTAAATACGTTACCCTTCCAATGCTCACCACACTGAACTAACAGCCAAGACATGATTATCCTTAAACCTTGAAAAAACCAAAAAAGGAAAAACATGATTTTTGTCATTAACAGTAACAGTATAGCAGTTTAGGTGAGCGCCTAGGAACAATATTATAGGCCTAGGAATGGTTCCCATGCCTAAAACATTCCTCCCGGGCTTAGCCCCCTTTTTGTTTTCAAAAGGATTCCATATCACCAGCCTAATAACACCATACATACACCATCGGCACAAAAAATAAACATATGTACATACACCATACATACACCATCAACACAAACAAACACATACGGGGTCCCCTAGCATGGCATGATCGTAACAAACAAACCCCATATGCATAGTCCACCAACCCTCACAAAATCACCTCTTAAAATACTTGGATTCTTAACTACAACAGTACTGCACCTCTTAAAACCTTGATGTGGCATTTCATCAAACACCTTAACTACATACACAAACCCCATTTCATGGGCAACAAATCCAAAACCATAAATCCCTCATTCTATTTAAACAACAGTAAAAGACCGAGATATTCAATGACATTGGAAGCTTAAGTGGGGCCACAGGACTTACAGTGCGACTGTGTTTGCTCGATTTCAAACTTGACAGTGGTGGGTAGCACAATCGGGTCGATTACGGTATGATTGGATTCCGGTGCACAGGAGAACGACGGAGAAGATGACCCAACTTCTGAAATGGAGAAGACAAATGACCCAAGTTCAATGGCCGATTCCGGTCGACGGAGAAGATGACCCAACTCTGAAATGGAGAAGACAAATCACCCAAGTTCAATTGCCGATTCCGGTCGATGGAGAAGATGACCCAACTTGATATGGAGAAGATGACCGTGTAGCCTGTAGCGGGAAAGTTCTTCAGTTCGTGGTGTAGCGGGAAAGTTCTTCGGTAAACTGAAGGAGATGAAGGAAGGGCAGTTTTGTCTTTACACATTCTTACAGGGTAATTAAGTCATTTTGCACAGTTTAATTGTTGAGGGCATTATTGTCTTCAAAAGGCTATTTCCTAGAAAGTAAATATCAGAAATGGCCAGATATGCTATTTTTTTCCCAATGGGCTATTTCCTTGAAAGTTGATATTGGAATGGGCTATTTTTGCAAGGACCCCATATTTTTATAATTAATTTTTTTTTATAAATTATAAAGTAAAAAAATACTAATTAGTTTTATAGATCACAATATTTCAATAGGTACAGTCGTAGACAAAATGTGAACGGAGAATTGAGTTAAAAAAGTCGATGAAGATCTTTGTTTATCTGCTGTCGGTTTTTTGCTCTATTTTAAGCGCCACAGGAGTCGGGACACATCCACTACTTATAAAGTGTTTCTCGAACGCACCCATTCCTTGTCTGCTTCGTAGTTAATAATTCATGGACTCAAAACACCTCCTCTCCTCTTTGTTCTACTTGCTGTTCCTCTCTCTTTTCTCAGGTTCATTTCAATGACTCTGCTATAGCTGCAACATTTCTTTTGTAATTAATGTTTTTGGGTAGCTAATGATTTGTTTGTTTGATTGATTATGATGTGCAGGAAATGGACTATTACTAGTACACGGTGGAAATCCATTTGATGATTTGAAGGTATCAAAACTGTTTGTGTTTGGGGATTCATATACAGATACAGGAAACACAGGGAAAGCTTTATCTTATTCTTGGAAAATTCCTTATGGCTGGTCTTTTCCTGGTAAACCGGACGGTCGTTTCTCTGATGGTCTTGTCCTCACTGATTTCTTTGGTAATATTTAATATTCATCACTTCCCTCTCTCTTGAATTGCATTTTATAAGTTTAATTATTGAACTTGATCGAATCTGGTGATTGAAAGCCATCATGGGTTAATTCAACTTGCTTGCTTTAATTATCCATTCAAACTGGGAAGGGAATGGATAGTCGCGTCCGGCCACCACTAAATATCCTCCTGTATTCCTAGAGGTGTCAACAGGCTGGATTGAACCGGTTCGGTTTGGTATGGTCTGAATTCGATTCCGTATGGTTTGAATCTAGTCTGGCCCTAAACCCCTTTTTATTCAATCTAAGTATTATGAAAATTCATTATCGGGTTTTTATAAAATATTAATATGTTTTGAAGAGCGGCGATATTTACACCCTTGAAAACTATATATACATCCGTTTATATGCACACTTTAATAAATTTTTTTTAAGATGTTATAGATTTGTGAGGGCACCCTGCATGTTAGTGTATTAGCAAATATATCATTTCTTTTAGTGTTTGATTAAATACCATAAATTAATAAGTTATAAAATTAAAAGCACGGGAGGAGGCTCCCCGTTCCCATCACAGATTCACACCTTTTTTTTTTCTTTTCTTTTTTTTAATTTAATTTTTATTTTAACTTGTTTTTAATTAAACTATATGGTTTTTTTATCTTTAAACTATAAGTGTGAGGGCAACCCTCACCCTACAAACTAGCTTTTGGGGTTGAGTTAGGCCTAAGACCACTTTGACATAGTATTAGAGCTAGACATGCCAGGGATGGATAAGGGTTGTCCTCACACTTATATATTGCACTTCTCTTTAATGCCCAAGCGAGGTGAGACTATGATTCACACCCTATCTCATTTACTTATACATCCTCTCACCAATTGACACATCAACTATCACATATGTTGTGATTGACGATGTGTTATTGTAGCTGTAATATCTGGCATAACTCTTTAAGAAGAGTGTAATTATTGCCACTCTGTCATGAATTCAATCCGAGTCCAAAATCCAAATATAATAAAGTTTGGTCATATCCGTTCAAATACAATCTTTTTTTTTTAATAGAAAATAGTAAGTTTTTATTATCAAAAATAAAAATAAATGTCAAGCCCAATCTGATCCGAGTATAATCCATTTGAAGCCCATAATTGAATTTTTCATGTTTGTTGCTCTATTGGGTTTGGCTTGAACCTGCCCGAATAGTGTCATGCCATAATCGAGCATGATCTAAAAATTAAACAAATTTCATGCTAGACTAGTCCGGTCTAGCTTGATTAACACTTCATTATTCGTAATTAAACAATATTGGCTTGTTATGTTCAGTTATAACTTATAAGTGCTACCTCATTTCTATTATTTATTTGTGATTCATTTGAAAATTTGGTTACTTGAAAAAACACAGCCGAGTACTTGGGAATTAAGAGCCCAATTCCGTACAAATTTAGGAAAATTGGGGGCAAATACTTGGAACATGGGATGAGCTTCGCTTACGGTGGTGCCGGGGTTTTCAACACATGGTTTCCTCTTCCAAATATGACCAGACAGATCAATTTCTTTCAACAAGTACTAAAGAAAGACCGAGTCTACTCCAAACGTGATCTAAACTCCTCCGTAGCCCTAGTCTCCCTCTGTGGAAATGACTATTTTGTTTACATTTTAAGAAATGGCTCCATTCAGGTAATAATACACAAATGAACATGTACATATTTAATTTTGCGCATACACATAATTGTCTCCCAATGATTGTGAATTGTTACATGAGAATATGAGATCGAGTCATGAATGGTTGTGTTTTATTATGCTATATAGGGTTGGAAACCCCACATTACGCATGTAGTCAATCAGCTTACGTTGAACTTGAAAAGAATTCACGGCCTGGGAGTGAAAAAGGTAGCAGTGACGCTTATGCAACCCATAGGTTGTCTCCCGATGAACTCCTTGCGGTATTCTTTTCAAAAGTGCAATGAAACACAGAACTCGTACGTGACATTCCACAACCACTTATTGCTGCAAGCTGTGGCAAAGCTCAACAAACAAACAAAGGATTCTCCCTTTGTCATTCTTGATCTTAATCGCGCATTCAAGACCGTTTTCGCCAACAAAGGTGACCATGATCTAGTTATTATTATTTCTTTCTATTTTGCATTTTTTTTTAAAGAAAAAATTTCTAAGTTAATTATATATTGTTTTTACTATACACCAGGAAGTTCGAAGTTTGTGAATATATTGAAGCCGTGTTGTCTTGGCATAAGACCGGAATTTCAATGTGGAACTGTGGATCCGAAAGGTGTGAAGAAATACGCAATTTGTGAGAATCCTGAATCAACATTCTTTTGGGACTTTGGCCATCCTACACAGGCGGCATGGCATGCTGTCTTTTCAGCTCTGCGTCGACAGTTTTGATTGAATTTCCAATACTACAAGAAAATGTACGTTGTCATGCCTGACCTATTCTGTCTTTGTTGGTTTATATGTACGTCAAGTAATCAAAATGGGTGTTTATGATGCTTAATTGCTGATGCTGCATTTGCATGCATGAAGAACAAATTTTGCTCCTATTGAATGTTATTTATTTATTTTTTTTTTGGTACAAGCGAGCGCAACAGCCCGAACAAAAAAGAGTCTAGGGGGAGAGAGGAGAGCTATTGAATGTTAATTTGATTATTTGGCTTTTGTTGTTTCTCTATTTTTGTGAGATTTTTTTGTTAGTTTCTTAATTTGGTTGGATTAAATCGGTAAAACAAAAAACATGATCGACTTGCGATCTTTTTTATTTTAACAATGTAAGCTGATAGAGGGATGGTTTCTTAACTCCAATTTAAAAAATCAGTCCAAGTCAGATGCACTCATGTTTTAATATAAAGTTTGTATTAATTAAAACTATTTCAAAATCAAAATTGGGCTTGTTTTTAGACCATTAATAACCATATAATTAACACTCTATCTAATGTACGTTAGTAATTAAACTAGCTAGGTCCAAAATCATTATCATTTTTTTTTCCTTAAATTTAGAATTTAGAAATTTTCATTTATTTTATTGCATAATTTCTGGGTATCTAAGTCTATTTAACATTCAAACTCTATCGATAGTTAAGTTTGACCAACTTTGACTAACGGCATGGGAGGTGATTATTAGTTAATGATAAAGTTATTTCAACTTCTTGTTAAAAGGTAAACCCGAGGGAGATTGACTACAATTTGCTTTATATATATATATATATACAATTTTTCTATTGTCAGTTCGAACTGATAAAAGATATATCAGTTCCTTGTCTGTGGGCCATTAGATTTAAATACTTTGACTTGGCAGCATACACAACATCTTTTAAATCCAATGGTCCACATGTAAGGAACTGATATATTTTATATCTGTTCGAACTGATAATAGAAAGATTATATATATATATTAGTTGGTCCTTTGTTTCTGTGTTGCCTTTTTTGGGTGTTTGAATATACTCTGATGTTCAAAAATATATATATATATATTAGTTTTTTAGTTTTTAGTTTTTAGTTTTTTACATGTAAAAGATCAAGGTATCCTTTAACCTTTTGGGTTGGTCGAGTGAAATTTTGTTGAGAAAAATATGGATACAATTTTAAAATACACGGGGGACAATTTTTGTCACTTTTGTAAAAGCTTAAAAATAGTTGGAATTAAGTGAATACCTTGAGACTTATTAGTAATTGCCCTAAAACTAACATATACATTTCTTGGTTTGATCGAGACGCCATTGTTTATTGAATTGATCAGGTATTAAAAATCCTTTCCCTAGTTTTCACATAACAACTCTTCTACATGGATTTTTGCTATTTTATTGTACAATAATGACAATTAACAAAGAAGTGAAGAACAACTATTTTTTTCTCGTTCTGTCATTCATGGCCGCCCTGATGACAAGGAACTGTTTCGAGCATAAAATCTGGACCCATAATCACACTTGGACTACTTATACGTTATACACCCATACACTGCCATATAATACTACAAAATCAAAATGCAATATATATTGTATTTTTACTTTCAAAAACAAAACAAAACAAAACAAAATAAATATTGTATTTTTTTGTTGTTGATATTTTAAAGGGATATAATCATTTTCTCCTAAGAAATTTACAAATACATCGTTTTACCTCTTCACGTTTTGGTTACTTTTCTAATGAAATTGAGTACTAGCCGTTCAGTTTGAAGGGTAAATTAGTAATTGAACTACAATTAATACCCTAACTATCAGAATTCCACATTGAAGGGTAAATAAGTAATTTAATACTAAATAGAAAATTAATATATTATATATATAGATATATTTGGTTGTTGGAGTGTTGTATCTGTATTTGTTGATTGAAGATCTGGGTTTGAGGACTTTAGTTTGAAGATCTAGGTTTAGGTTTGAAAAAAAATTCTACCTTTCATGTTATCCCCCTTTAATTTTCTAATATTTTTTTTTTACCTAAAATTTATAATAATGTTATTATACTCTAATTGGGACGATAAATTCACAAGTATAATATGTTAATTATAAAAAAAAAAACAAAAAACAAATTTACTACATTTTTTTGGTTAACATAACACATATTACCAAATACCAACCACCATATATATCCATGTGACTTGATGGTATATAAAAACAAGGGTGTAGGTATTAACACCAATAGAACTAATTAGTACACCTATTTTTATAAATATACCTACGTTTAAAATTGAAAAAATAAATATTATTATAAACACACAATCTAATGCCAAAATTACCCTTATTAAAATAAATACATCCATTTTAATATATTTTATTTATGAGTGGTGTAATGGTGTTATTGGCACACCGATATTAAACTATTTATGCCCCATTTTTAAAATTATTTAATTTTTTTTCTTTATCAAAATTACTTAAAAAGACATATAATAAATAAATAAATAAACTTCTACAAAATAAATCCTAATCAAAACCCCACATCCGCTAATAATTTGTTTGATTGAATTTTTTTTTTCTTAATTCTGAAACCCTAAAATAATTTTTACAGCAGGTTGGGTTGTCTAAGACCCCCCTCCATATAGTTAGTTGTTCACGGTTAACCAACCAAGAAGCAAACCCCATTACAAGCATAAAACACCCAGCAGTCAGCAATCAAATCGCCAAGCCACAAAGACTAAAGCCCATATCAACAGCAAATCAGCAATATGTAGTTCCACGCAAGTCTGCCTTTTAACTACCTGTATGACTGTATCTAATGATGTTACCTTGCCAACTTCCTCCGTATGATCCTCTTTGATCACTCGAAGGACTATTGGTGATGTTTGAAAAGAAAAGGTGAAAAAACATATATAGATAGGGTTTTTATTATTTATTTATTTATTTTGAAATAGAGAATGGGTATATTAAGTTTGAAAAATAAGTAAAAAGGGTAGTTTTGAAAATAAATCAAAACAATTAATAAAACCAATTAATTTAATATAATTAAATTAAAACATTAAAAAATAGGGCATAAATAGGTCAATAGAGGGGTGCCAATAGAACCACTCTTTATTTATAAATCTTCTTAAATTATTAACACTCTCAATTTATATACAAAAAAAAAAAAAAGTCATATTATTTTTGGAATCAAATTCTCTTCTAATGATGGTCCAATTTACTTTTGAAAATTTCGCAAATATAGGAGCCTTATGAAAGGGAAGATATAGAATTAGATTATATATTAGGTCAAGAGATTTTCAATATGAAATTCTCTTATATATACAGCTATCTTAAAAAAATAATAATAATAATAATAATAAAAACTCATATTGATATCTACAACTATCTTTAAAAAATAATTATTTATTTTTGTTTATTAATAAAGTTTACAACCAGACATAAAAGAAAGACAAATATATATATATATATATATATATAATAACACATACCTAGTCAGTATGATTAGAGTCCTCTTACAATTCTTTTTCTATTATTTTGCTATATGATAATCATGTAATGACACGAAAGTTTGATACTGTACTTGAAATAAAATTAGAGTTTTAATCAGGGTTTACCATAAGTTTTTTTTTTTTTTTTTTTTTTTTTTTTTTTTTTTTTTTTTTTTTTTGAAATAAAATTAGAGTTTTAATCAGGGTTTACAATAAGGATTTTTTTTTTTTTTTTTTTTTAATAAAAAATACAGTTGAATATATGAATGTAATTAACGTGTGTAAAAAGTATTTAGTTTATGTAATACTTAAAAAATATATATATATAGTATTTAATTAAAGTAATTTATTCTTATTAATAAATTTTTATTAAAATATTTTTATAATTAATATGGATATATAATTAGTTTTATAGATTTTAATATCGGCATCCTGAAAACAAATGTTACGGGGATCGTAATGGAATATGAATTTATTCAAAGTTTGAAAATCTTTTACCTCGATTTAACTGAGTTGTCGTAGGAGACCTCTTTTTTTTTTTTTTTGATGGAAAGGCACCTGAAAATCTGGTAACCAGATCCAGGGCAAGATTACAACCATAACTGGGACTCCACAAGTAAATCCTATCGAGCACAAGCCCAGCACAGAGTCCCATAACAGGAGAAAAACATCCACACAAAGTGGAAATACAACCAAACCAGAAATAAACAAACTGAAAAACAAACTAAACGGCTGGAACCGATCCAGAGGAGAGACCTGGTCACCGGAGAAGATCCACCAGAGCACCGCCGATCACCACACCGATCAACGACATCTCCGATGCCCAATCAAACCCCAAAATTACCACCAATCAAACCTCCACCAGTTCCCACCGCAACACCATAAAAACCGACCAAGCATCATCACCAAGATCAGAGAAAAGGCCACCAAAACAGCTGCCGTTGGTGTCCGACGGAGAGGATGGAGTCTGACAAGCTCGAAGACCACCGATCATACCAACTCACGCCGATCTAACACCAGATCTGACCAGAAACCATGAGGAACGGTCGATCTAACCGCTGCCGCCATCACTTGGACAAAACGTCCCACCCTGTGACGCGATGGAGACTTCCAAGCGACGAACAGGGCCGTCGTAGCAACCTCCGGAGACCTCATCTGACCGGGACAGCCTAGCTTCAGGAGGAGGAAGATCGCCCCAAAAGGACGACGTCGTCACCGGCTCCCGCTGCCACAATGAGAAGCCGACGACGGGAAGGAGAAGAAGAGAAGCTGCTGTTCCAAGATCAGAGAAAAGAGAGAGAAAATATCTGAGATATTTTCCAGGCGGTTCGTAGGAGATATTTTCCAGGCGGTTCGTAGGAGACCTCTTCCGTGTACATATGGATTTTTTTTTTTTTTTTTTAATTGCACATGGATGAAAATCAACAATCATCACGTCAACGTATTGAAGTCTTTGTTTAGTTTACACTTTATACAGCCTTTCTCAATCATTATTGTCTTATAATATTTAATTGAAATAGACAATTTTTCTTGAATAAAACAAAACATTTAATTGATTCTCGAAATCTATTAGGATTAAGAGCTCGCTTGGGATAACTTTTACTTTTAGCTTTTGACAGTAAAAGAAGAGAAGTAAAAGTCTGAGCTTTTCAGTTACCGTTTGGATAGTGTATTTCAAAAGAGCTTTTATATATAGAAGAGCTTTTGAGACCGTTTGGTTGGAACATTTTAAAATCTCTTCTAACTATAATATGACGATTATGACCTTGATTTTTATTTTATTTTTTGAATAATGATTTGGCTTTAATTAGAGTTATATATGAATAATCTTTAATTATAGTTAATTTTTTTTAATTAAAATGAAAAATAAACAATTAAATTTAAGGCTTAAAACAAAAAACCAGACAAATAAAAACATAATAATAGTTAATTCTAAATGTAAATACAATATTAAAATTAAAATTGTTATAAGTAAAAAAATTAAAATATAATTAAAAATAATACCCAGAACCCTTAAATACTATCATCCCACACAAATCAAACTATCATCACATTCACAGCAACCAACACAAACCAACCAACTCCAACTCTCATCAACCCAGGAATTCTCAATAAAATCCAGCAATTCTCAACATCAAACCAAGCAACTCCAACTCTCAATCAAACCCAGAAACTCACATCATCAAACCCAGCAACTCACATCATCAAACTCAACAACTCTCATCGTCTTGTTTTCTTTCTTTTGCTCTCAAAACATTTTCATTTTCATCTCTATTTTCCTCCTTTTCTTTATCCTAATATTATCTTTTACCCAAAAGTTAACCTCTCTCTCATATTTAATCAAAGCATACTCCAATCTTCTCTCTGTTGTTTTAGTTTTTTGTTTGCTCATTTAGTTTAGTTTAGTTTAGTTTGCACATGTATTTAATTGATTTTTCTCTTCTTTTTTTTCTCTTCAAATCTCTTAAATGGCATCCTACTTTGAGTAAAGTGAACAACTTTTCCAAGACCACCTAGAGTTTTGCTTTGCTAGAGTGCATCATCAAAATCAGATCTTGGTGGAGGCGTTACACTTCTTTGAAATCCTGGAACAATTGAATGGTTGATATTTGGTGGTTGTGAACTTGTGAACAAATGAATGGTTAGATTTTGTGAATTACCCAGATTTGATGAGATTGTATAGACTGTAATTAGGGTTGTGAATTGGGGAAAAAGACATTAGAGCAAATGAGAGAGGGAAGGAACGGTTGGAATTATAATTTTGTAATAAGGATAAAAGTGTCAATAGAAAAAAATCATTAAACTGTAGCTTTGGCTTCGCGTGTTTTTGTAGAAGCTCTTTCCAGAGAAGCTGGGTAGGTGGTGCTTCCTATAGAAGAGCTTCTAACTTCAAGAAGCTCTTATTGTGTTTTATCCAAACAGCTCCATAAGCCACTTTTGGACTTTAGAAGCTCTTCTAAGCCTTCCAAAAGATTTCCCAAACAAGGCTTAAATATTATTATAAATATTTTAAAAAGTTTTATCAAATGATGATTTTACCTGTATGCATTCAAGTAAATCGTTAATTTTAGTTGATGTTAACTACCTGTAAGGGTTATTTATGCAATTAAATATATTAGTCGAATCAGGAGCTGAATACGGATAGGTGGAAGTGTATTAAGGTTTCTGGGTGGGGGGGGGACCTAGTATCTCCCATTTATTTTTTACTAATGACCTTATCCTGTTTGGTGATGCCTAAGCAGGTATCATGAAAGAGTGCCTGGATATTTTTTCACTATAAGAATTTTAGTCTTTCCAGACAAAACTTTAGGAGACAAAGCAAGATTTCTCTGGAAAGATAACTTTTCTAGACAAAACAAGTTTCGTCAAGAAAGATCACTTTTTCCCACAAAACTCAAAATTTATCTGGAAAGATTACCTTTCCCCACAAATCTCAAGATTCATTGGCTAAGTGTACATAAATTTTCCTAACCTTTCCCCATAAATCTCATAATTCGTCGACAAAGGGTACACAAATTTTCCCACCGTTCCCCACAAATCTCATAATTCGTAGGCTAAGGGTACAAAATTTTTCCCAACCTTTCCCAACAAAACAATTTTCGTCGGGAAATGTTACCTTTCCTCACAAATCTCATAATTCACTGGCCAAGGGTACAAAATTTTCCCAACCTTTCCCCACAAATCTCATAATTCGTCAGCTAAGGGTACACAATTTTTCCCCACAAAACTCAAAATTTGTAGGGAAAAGTTAATTAAAATTTAAAATATATATACTAAAATTAATTAATTAATTAATTAATTAATTAAAAATATATATGCTAAAAATATTAAAAGTTAATGGATAAATCCACCACCACCAAAATAATCAGTAGTGGATACCCGGTACATAAAACTTTGATTAAATAAAATATATACAAATACACTTATTAAAAAAAAAAAAAAAAAGTCTTATCCAACAGATTTCCACTTCCTAGGTTTAGGGTGTGTCATTATTTTGAGGTATTGATCATTTAATTAAATTAAAAAAAAAAAAAAACATTATCACCAAACCCAAATTTTTTTGCAATCCAATAAATATTTTTCAATATATGTTTGTCATTCAAATTAGATTTTTGATTTGTTGAATAAATTTAAATTTATCTAACAAATTTTTTTATTTTTTTTTTTAAATTTATAACAACTCATATAGGTTATATAAATATTGTTATGCCCTAAAAACGGGCCGGCTTCCACACAATCGAAACATCTGGAACTGATGTTTCAGCCCATCAACGAACAAGGACTGCCCGGGCCCAATCAAAAGCGAAGCAACTTCCTTTCTTTACTCAAAAAGAAGACGAAAGTTCAATGGGCCTCAAAAAGGTTCAGCGACCCAAAAAGAGCCCCATCCAACCAAGTAAAAAAGATGCACTCGGCGGATTGCACTCGGGCAAGCCATATGCATTGAACTAAGTCACTGTCTTATACATCGAACACTGGGTTTTTATCCAACAACACGCCAAGGTCTTAGATCAACAGGAGTCAAGTGAACATTGGGGGAAATAACATGCAAAGTGTAAGTTGAAAAGACTCCCCCGCCCAAGCTACCTAGGGTCTCAGCCTAGAGTACTCAAGTGGGAAGACTAAAATATGTTTCCGGAAGGGTATATATACAAGGAAAAGAAACTCGGGAAGGAGATTGGAAAAACGTGAGAGATGAGTGATGTATAATTAAAAAGTCTCCATTTAGTTATTACATTTGAATGAATCATCTATAAAAATACAATTCAGTCTCTACCGAATTTCACCACAAACAAATATAATGGAAATGTTAATAGATAAAGTGTTGTAGTCCAGCGGTAAAGGTTTACCACTTTGATATGAGGTTGCAAGTTCGATTCCTCATAACGATAATTAATTGTCAATATTATCAAGGGTGGGCCGACTGTGGGAAGGGTCGGCAGTGGTCGACGGTGGGGTGGCCGGACTGCAAATTAATTTTTAAAATTTCAAAATCTTTCTAGACGAATGTAAAACCTTAGCCAACAAATGTATTCGTCGGCTAAGGTGCTAAAACAACTTTAGCCGACGAATGTATTCGTCAGCTAAAGTGGTTACATTTGTCGGCTAAAATGGTTTTAGTCGATAAACTCAAAATTTCGTCGGGCAAAACCTTTCCCTACGAATTTTGATCTTTCCAGATGAATATGATTTGTAGGGAAAGTCAAAATTTCTTGTAGTGTTTGTAGCCTTTCTAGGCAGCAAGTCAGTTTCAGCAAGTCCAGAGTTTTATGCTCTAACAATATTACAGAAAGGGTTGCTAGGAGTATTGCTATTGCTTGTGGGTCTCCTCTGACCAAGAATCTTGAGAAATATTTGGGAGTCCCTCTTATTCATGGGAGGTTACCAACCATACATATAATGATGTGATTGAGAAGGTCCAACAGAGACTGGCTGTCTGAAAATGTGATTCTCTTTCTCTTGCTGGGAGAATTACCCTTATTAAAGCTGTTACTACGGCCCTGCCTATGTATATCATGCAGTCTGTTAAACTCCCTAGTGAGGTTTGTATGAGGCTTGATAAGATTAATAGAGATTTCCTGTAGGGACATACTAATGAGAGGAATCCTGCTCATCTTATTAAGTGGAACTCAGTTTGTCTTCCTAAGTGGAGTGGTGGTCTGGGTATTAAGACCATGAAGGATATGAACTAGGCTCTCTGTTGGGGGGGAAAATTATCCCGGAACCACTTTCGGACATAAGGGACACCGTGGACGTCCATCCCCTTGGAGGAGTGGGTCATTCCGAGGGACCTCGACTCACCCGTGACACTTCTCCGACAATTTTTCCGGTGGTCTAATCCCACCGAAGCATTCCACGGAGTTGTTACAAAGGTCGGCGAGTGCAGCTGACAGCGCACAAGAACGTGACAGGAGATAAGGCAAATGAGGGAGTGACACGATGCCCCATGTGACTGAATATTGGCCTATATAAACCCAACTTTTTACTTTTACAAGGGTAACTTTTTTTTAAGGTAAGAAAAAGAAGAAAAGGATAAAGGCTTCACATCAGATAATAATTGCACCTGGAAAGGAATATATTCCAGTCACCGAGTATTCCACTTCTCACATTTTTACTTACAACAGCGGCACTAGAAGGAGGGGTATTGATTGATTTCAGAGGCCAGTGCCTTCGCGGAAATTTCAATGAGTCAGTACCCGAACGTGGATCTCGGGTTACGCCAACCCGGAGACCAAGGTAACGAGCAGGTGCAGCCGAATCAGCAGCATAGTCAAAGAGCTGGCATTTCAGCCGCACCAAATGAACACCCTCCTGTCGGAGGGAACCAGCAGCAACCGCAAATTAATGGGAATTATCCAAATCAACCGCAGTTTGCCCCTCATATGTATCATCCCGACTACCAGGGTTTTCCTCAGTATGTCCCACAAATGATTCCGCACCCGTATTTTTCGCAAAGTTTCCAACAGCAGCAGCCCTATCCCCCGTCCCTGCATATTCCGCCTCAAACACAGCAATTCTTTCCTCAGAGGGAAGATCCGGTGATGAGAGGCATCACGGCAAGACTTGAAACGCTAGCTCAGAACGTTGATAGAGTGGTCAATATCGTGGACGGTGGAGGTATCCACGGTGAATCCGATGAGGCACACTCCCATGCTAGGAGGAATCCACCGAGAGAAAGACGGAGGAATCCAGCGGCTCAGCTTCCCAACCCAGTTGTTGAGGATAACCCCCCCCTTCGGGTGGTAGGGACGACTAGGAGCCGCGAGGAGAGGGATGGGGGTGTCCAAAAAGAAGTACCCCGGCGGACGAGGCACCGTCAGCACAGGGGGACGCCCCATCACCATGAGCACGGAGTAAACCAGACTGCTTTAGCAGGTACCGAGGCTTTCAGGGCATTACATGACCAATTGGCGGATATACAGGAACAAATTCATATCAGCGGTAGTCATCGAGCCGGAGACCGGGAAAGCCCGTTTACGGAGGACATCGTCTCGGCATCGATACCTGATAATATTAAGCTGCCCCGAAAGGACATGTGCGGATTCTCCGGAGTGGGAGATCCGGAGGACCATATTGACACTTATTTGGATTGGATGAATATGCATTGCGTTTCGGATGCAACCAAGTGCAAGATATTCCCGTTGACGCTGTCCGGGGACGCAAGAACTTGGTATGGCAACCTCAAGAGGCAGAGTATAGCTTCGTTTCACGAATTATCCAAGGAGTTCCGCAGCGGCTTCGCCGCGAGTAGGAGGAGGCGCCGACATATGGTCCACCTGAACTCGGTCAGGCAGGGTGACACCGAAACGACTAGGGATTATACGAAGAGGTTCAACGAAGCAGCAAGGCAGGTTAAAGACTTCAATAAGGTGGGGGCGGTCATGGCCTTCTCGCAGGGTCTCCTACAAGGGAAGTTGAGTTGGTCTTTATCGAAACGAGGACCTTCAACCTACCGAGAACTCATGGAGAAAGCCGAGAAGTACGCCACGGCAGAAGACATCAGCTACACAAAGACGGAAGAGTCTGTTCCATCGACTTCAAGACCAGGACAGTCTCGGAGATGGACAAGGCCAAACGCAGAAAGAGGAAAAGAGCATCAGGTCATCCGACAGGTTAATACCGGGTCGAGCACAGCTCCCTCCAGGGGTCCACCGAGAGGTCGCTTCGATAAGTATACACCTCTTCGGTACTCGTTGGAAAAGGTCTTCGACATAGCCAACCGAGAAGGGATGCTTCAGACACCTGAGCGTATGTATACGCCACCGGAGAAGAGAAATCGAGCCCTACACTGCAAGTTCCATCAAGACCATGGCCATGAGACCAGAAACTGCAACTCCCTGAGGGATCAGGTGGAAGATCTAATTCGAAACGGAAAGCTCCGGGATTGCGTTAAGCAAGGCGGCAGCAACTCAGATAAAGGTAGAGGTAGGGAGGTTCCGACCGGGAGAGCGCAGGACAACAACCCCGACTCAGACGAGGGTGAGCTGATAAATTTCATAGAAACGGAGCAGGTCTCTGGGACACAGAGCCAGAACCCTTACGGTACCTCGTCATCATCAGTATGTCTTACTTTCGCGCCCGAGGATCCACCCGATAGCTGGGAACCCATCTCCTTTACCCCTTCAGATTCAGCCAGAGTTCGGTATCCGCATTGCGATGCACTCGTGGTCTCAGTGAAGGTGGGTCGACGGACGGTCCGGAGAACCTTGATCGATCATGGGAGCTCTCTAGACATAATGCATTGGGAACCTTTGCAACGACTCGGGTATACAATGCGGGAGCTTCAAGCCTCCCAGTACTGTATCAGAGGGATAGGGGGACATCGCACTAGGCCGATTGGCCAGATTGAATTACCGGTACGATTCGGAACGAAACCCCGTGTCCGGACCGTCTGGGTATGCTTTCAGGTCATTGATATCCCTTTTCCATTCAACCTTCTAATCGGGCGTCCTACCCTATTCTCCCTCCGAGCAGCAACTAGCGTTTATTCTCTGAAAATGAAGTTTCCAACCGAGATGGGGCCGGGGGAAGTCTGTGCGGACCAAGAGGAGTATAAGAGATGCATCCAGATTGGATCAAACCCAGTCCTAACGATCTGCAACAGCGCAATTCCCCGAGGAGATTTAAGATCAACCGGTAAAGCCAGGAGACCTAAAAGAATGTCAGTAAGCGACGTAGCCGAGGTATGCTATTCCGAGGACGTCACCCAAGAGGAGATTGTAATGACCAGCCTTGACCCCCGAGAGATTGGGTCAGGGCCATCAGGGGAGCCGACCGAATCACTCACTGAGGTAGAGATTCTACCCGGAAATCTTAGCAGGACAGTTCTAGTCGGGTCTAATTTAACGCCCCAGATCCGATGTGACCTTGTTGAGCTCCTGGAGGAGTTCTCGGATATATTTGCATGGTCGCATACCGACATGCCCGGGATCAGATCGGAGGTCATGTCCCACTCGTTATCCATCAACCCAGCGATAAAACCAGTGTCACAGAGAAGGAGGTCCTTCAATACGGAAAGATACCGGGCCATCGCGACAGAGATCGACAAACTCTTGGAGGCCGGATTTATTCGGAGTCTAGACTATAACGAGTGGCTATCCAATGTGGTTTTGGTCAAGAAGAAGGATGTGAGGTGGAGGATGTGCGTTGACTTTTCGGATCTAAATAAGGCATGCCCCAAGGATAACTTCCCGCTTCCGAGGATAGATCAGCTTGTGGACGCTACCTCCGGTCATGAGCTTTTGAGTTTTATGGATGCATACTCCGGGTCTAACCAGATACGTATGAGAAAGCAGGACGAGGCCAAGACAGCATTTATTACCGACCGCGGGATCTACTGCTACAAGGTTATGCCATTCGGATTGAAGAACGCCGGAGCAACATACCAGAGGCTTGTTAACCGGATGTTTGCCAAGCAGCTCGGAAACACCATGGAAGTGTATGTTGATAACATGCTAACAAAATCAACCAAGTCCTCAGAGCACACCAGAGACCTCCGCGAAACATTCGTCGTCCTCAGAGAATATCGGATGCGTTTAAATCCTTCGAAATGCGCCTTTGGGGTATCATCTGGTAAGTTCCTCGGATTCATGGTGAATCAGAGAGGGATCGAAGCTAACCCCGAAAGGATTCAAGCGGTCATAGGCCTAACACCACCGAGAAAAACCAAAGACATCCAGAAGATGAACGGAATGATTGTCTACCTGTCCAGATTTATATCCAAACTCACCGATCGTTGCATACCGTTCTTCCGGGCACTGAAACACAAAGGAGACTTTAGTTGGACGACCGAATGCCAGACCGCATTCAAAGGGTTGAAGACCTACTTGCAGACTCCACCGATGCTCGCTAAACCAAGTCCCGGAGAGATGCTGTTCTTGTATCTCGCGGTATCTCAGTTCGTCGTCAGCTCGGTGTTAGTGAAGCAGGAAGGGTCATCTCAGAAGCCGGTCTACTACGTCAGTAAGGGTATGACATCGCCAGAAACTCGGTATCCAAACATTGAAAAATTAGCTTTGGGCCTGATCACCTCGGTAAGGAAGCATTGACCGTACTTTCAATCTCATCCCGTTACCGTACTAACCAGCCATCCTCTGAGACAAGTTCTTCAGAAGCCGGAGACAGCGGGGAGGCTCATCAAATGGGCGGTGGAGTTGAGTGAGTTCGAAATCCACTTCAAGCCCCGAACTTCTGTCAAAGGTCAGGCCGTTGCTGACTTCATCGCGGAGTATTCAGATCCCACCACCTTGATCGCCCTTACCGAGGACGCCACCCTGTGGGAGATGTTTGTTGACGGGTCTTCAAATCGACACGGTGGTGGTGCCGGGATTGTCATCAAGACACCCGAAGGGAGTCTAACTCAAACGGCGCTTCGGTTCGGTTTTAAAGCCACAAACAACGTCGCGGAATACGAAGCCTTTGCTACCGGACTGAAGATAGCTCTCAGCATGGGAGCCAAGAATCTTGTGGTTTACAGTGATTCGCAGTTGGTTGTTAACCAGGTAAACGAAAAATACCGAGCGAAGGATCCCGAGATGATAAAATACCTCAACCAAGTAAAGATTTTGGCCGGTCGTTTCTCCCGATGCCAGATCCTCCGAGTATCAAGAGATGATAATGCCCAGGCAGAAGCCCTGGCTAAATTGGCATCTACATCGGACGAAAAACTACCAAGAACGGTGACAGTGTTCCTTCTACCTGAAGCGAGTCCCTCGGAAGAATCAGCAACGCTTGTTTTTATTCCGGAGTACGGCCCGGACCCTGAGACATGGATGACACCCATTAAAGAATTTCTGCAAAATGGAACCCTGCCGTAGGAGAGGAATGCAGCCCTGAAAATTCGGAGACAATCACCACGTTACCTACTAATCAACAGAGCTCTTTATCGTCGTGGTTACTCGCTCCCCTACCTCCGATGCGTGGCTCTACCGCAAACCCACCAGATTCTTCAGGAGGTTCACGGAGGGATTTGCGGTAGCCACTCCGGGGGGGCAAACCTAGGACATCGGATAGTCAGGCAGGGATACTACTGGCCGACACTGTTCAAAGATTCCAAACAGTACGCCAGGGGATGTGACAGATGTCAGAGAACCTCATCGGTAAGTCGCCTCCCAGCCGAACCCCTTACTTCGATGGCATCCCCTTGGCCGATTTCAAGGTTTGGGGTGGACATAATTGGCCCACTGCCGAGAGGGACATCCGATAAAAGATTCGTTGTTGTGGCTATTGATTATTTTACTAAATGGATTGAGGCGGAGGCCCTCAAGCACATAACCGAGGCAAACACAACCAGCTTTATTAAGAACTCCGTAATCTTCAGATACGGGGTACCCCATTCAATTGTCACCGATCATGGAACACAGTTTGACAATTCAAACTTCCGAAAGGTTTGCTCGGATTTTCGTATCCAGCTGTGTTTTTCATCTCCGGCGCATCCCCAGAGTAATGGCCAGGTTGAGGCGGCGAACAAAGTAATCAAAACCCTTTTGAAGAGGAAGCTGAATGCCAAGAAGGGCGCTTGGGTTGAAATGCTGCCGGAGGTTCTATGGGCAATCCGAATGACTCCGCAGTCCTCAACGGGGGAGACACCATACTCCCTGTCATTTGGGTCTGAGGCTGTCATTCCGACAGAATTGGAAATCGGAACCAAGAGAGTTTCCTACTATACCCCGGGGGATAATGTGGAGGAGCTCCGTGGCTGCCTAGAAGAGATTGAAGAACGCAGGGATATGGCGTGCATCAAGACTGCGCACCGCCAAGGCCAAATCACCCGGTATTATAATGCTAGAGTTAAACCTCAGAAGTTTAACCCCGGTGACCTTGTTTTGAAGAAAGTTATTCCTAGTACTAAGAAGCCCTCATCCGGGACCTTAGGGGACAGTTGGGAGGGCCCGTATATTGTCGACTCCGCCTCCATGAAAGGAGCCTACAAGTTGAAAACAGAAGAAGGCATACCCCTGAGGAACCCGTGGAATGCCGATCATCTCAAGAAGTACTATCAATAGGCACGGAGTCTGTTGTTCCTGTACTCCTGTTCTGCGAATCTTTTGTAACAAACGAGAACTGTCCTCGGTAGGATGAACTGGGAAATGTAATTATGACACGTGTTTTTGAACATCGAGTGTTGAAAGCAATTAGCTTTTGTGGTTATTGTTATTTATTGCAGCTAAACCCCTCCGGGGAAAGAAGTCTCCTATATCGGAGCCAAAATACTACTCCTCCGGGAGAAGAAGTCTCCTATATCGGAGCCAAAAACTAAAACTCCTTCGGGAGAAGAAGTCTCCTACATCGGAGCAGAAAACTAAAACCCCTCCGGGGAAAGAAGTCTCCTATATCGGAGCCAAAAAAAAACTAGACTCCTCCGGGAGAAGAAGTCTCCTGTATCGGAGCTAAAACTAGACTCATTCGGGAGAAGAAGTCTCCTGTATCGGAGCTAATACTAAACTCCGGAAAAAGGGAGTTCTCCAAAAAACAAAGCAAAATAAAATGATTCCTGGGAAGTGAGAACCTCCGAAACATTTGGCATAAATCAACATGTAAAGCGGATATAAAGAGGGCCTTGTTTTCATGCATCCGAATAAAAATATAACCACCGTTTGATTCGCTCAAAAAAGCACAAAAAAACAAATTACATGTCCGGATTATCCCCGGTGAATTTAAAATAGTGCTATAAAAGAAAAAAGAGTTCACAAACACATAACAGAAAGAAAAAAGAAAGGAAAAAATAATAACTACTCCTCCGCCGGGGCCTTCCCCTTATCCGCACGATCCACCCCAAAATCCTCATCCTCGGAAACGTCAGACGGTTCCCCCTCGGATAAGGCCACTTCCGAAAACTTAGCAGCAAGATCTTCCACCGGTTCATGCACCGGCCATACTCGAGCTGCAAGGGCTGCATCCACCTCCTTGTTGAATATGCTGAAGTCAAAGTCAGGGTAGGTGTTGCTCAGCATCAGCCTGAATTCTTCTACAGCTCGATCGAAGATCTCCTTCTGCTGCTCGTAGCCTTCATCCGAGGCCATATACCGGTCTATCGCGTTCTCCCCGAGGTCCCGCTTCAAGACGGATACGGCCTCCTTAGCATCCCGAAGACGCCCCCGGTACTCCAACAGCTTGGCTTGCTTCTTTCGGGAGTCGTTCTTCGCCTTCCGGTATGAGGAGGATGCAGACGTTAAGTTGCCCTTCAGCGACTCGATCAGCCGCGCATCCCGCTTAACCTTCTCGTATAGCCGAGAGTTAACATCCTTCACGCTCTCGTACTTCCTCTCGGTATCCAGCAAGGATCCCAGCGCCTGTTATCCGAGTTAGAAAACCGGGTACAATCTCAGCAAGTGTATACTGACGACTATGTACTTTCTAGCAAAAGGGGTTCTAGAAGTTACCTGCCAAATGTTGCCGGTTGATTGCTGGATTCTGTCCACCGTAGACATCTTCCCGAAGATAGTCGACTCCTTGCTCCTCAGCATGTTCTTTCCGTAAGAGCAAAGGAATTCGACCCCATTCTCCGGGGTGATAGGGCTTTGGGATGGATCAAAATTGAATACCGGGGGATCCCCATAATACGTGGGCACCCCCTCTCCCGCCTCTTCCGATTCCAGTGAGATGACGGGAGGGGGAGGTCTTTCCACCGATGACTGCTGAATTGGGATAGCCTCCGGGGGTGCTGGCGCGGCCTTGGAAACGGTAACCCCGCCGTATGCCTCGGGGATTGTCCCCTGCCTCGGGGTACTCCCCTTGCTGGATGCCTTGGCCGGCAGCATTGACAGCCCGGCTATGACTCTCCTTTTCTTCTTCATGCCCTCCTCGGTCCCTTTCCCTTTTCCTTCCATCCTCCGCTTGGCCACTGCAGTCAATTTCCCTGAAAAAGAAAGGGTAGTTTAATAAGGACGAGATATAAAAGGGTGAAGGAACCACCGAAAACGAAATGATGGTATTACTTTTCTTTTCGAGATTTGTCTCGGAGATCCTCCTTCGCTCCTCCGAAAGCACAGAGATGAACTCGATGTCGTGAAGCCTGGTGTCGTTCAGCAGAAAATCTATATGCCTCTCAGATACATCAACGGACCAAGCAGCTGAGATGTGCCTCCTCTCGGTGTCTGATAGTTGTTCCCACGGAACGCGTTCCCACGGATCTGCCAAAAATAGATACCGTCAGATAATAAAATAGCACAGTATGCATGAATCATAACTAGTCTAAGCATAGAAGGCGTTCCCTGACACCTGGGAGGTTGAACACCGAGCGAACACTCTGTCGTCGGCCACCGATATCGAGGTCCTTTCCCTAGTCCCCCGCTGCTACGAACCAACTTTTCTTCCACTCCTTGTTGGAAGTCGGTAGCCCTGCGATCAGAGGTTCGCCCCCTTGCTTGTCATATGAAGCAAGGGCCCACCAGCCATCACCCCCGGTTCGGTGGGGGCGAAGGCTGTAGCAGTGTGCAACCTCCCAGAGGGTTAGGGCAGGGAACCCTAGCCCGCGCCAAAGCGAGTACATCCCGATGATGACTCTCCATGCGTTAGGGTTCAACTGTGCGGGGGCAACCCCAAACTCCCGCAGGATCCTCCGGATGTATGGATGCAACTGTAGTCTTGCCCCGATTTCAAGGAATGCCGGGTGAAACGCCACCAACACGCCGTTCGGATTACTTGCCAACTCCCCGGACAAAGGCATCCTCATGATTACGGAGTCATGAATAGAAAACTCCTCAGCGATTTGTCCGATCCTTGCCGTGGTCAGTTTATTCTCTCGGACGTGGTTTATGGCAAACCGAGTGTGGTCCATATCATGTCTATAATATTCCTCCGAATTATAACCTGCTTCATATCCTTCGCGGCCCGGGAGAAGAGCTTCTGGGTTCATTTCGCCTTGATCCACCTCCCTCCTCGGCTGTGTCACCTCTTCACCACCATCCGGAGGACCCCTCGCTTCAAACACACTTCGTGTGCTCTCACCCAACGACGATTCTTCTGAAGATTCCGAGGAATTAGAAGAATCCTCTAGTCTCGAAGCACTCACCTTCCGAACCATCCCTTGGGCTAGGATTATGAATTATATTAATTGTCACGAGTGGGATTAGATTCTTACCGAAAGGATGATCTCCGATGTCTTTCTGAAAGCGAGTGGGATTAAGCTCTTACCGAAAGGATGATCTCCGAAGTCTCTCTAAAAAAAACGTTGGGGCGCAAATGAGGAATCAGGGCACTATTTATAGCCTCCAAATAACGGCGCTTGGAGGAAAACGAAGCGACGCGGCGGTCACCATTCCGAGGTAACCGCCGCCCAAGCGTCGTAATCAGAGTCTGACACGTGGCACATCGTTATTAGTGGACCATGGGCCACTCCAAATCAAATGTAGGCCCAGTCCAACGGGGCCCGGGTATCAAGCCCTTGATTCTTCACTCCGCCTGATCTTCCCTCCGTTCCCAACGATGACTTGAGGGGGAATTGTTGGGGGGGAAAATTATCCCGGAACCACTTTCGGACATAAGGGACACCGTGGACGTCCATCCCTTCGGAGGAGTGGGTCATTCCGAGGGACCTCGACTCACCCGTGACACTTCTCCGACAATTTTTCCGGTGGTTTAATCCCACCGAAGCATTCCACGGAGTTGTTACAAAGGTCGGCGAGTGCAGCTGACAGCGCACAAGAACGTGACAGGAGATAGGGCAAATGAGGGAGTGACACGATGCCCCATGTGACTGAATATTGGCCTATATAAACCCAACTTTTTACTTTTACAAGGGTAACTTTTTTTTAAGGTAAGAAAAAGAAGAAAAGGATAAAGGCTTCACATCAGATAATAATTGCACCTGGAAAGGAATATATTCCAGTCACCGAGTATTTCACTTCTCACATTTTTACTTACAACACTCTCCTTGCCAAATCAGCCTGGCGGGTCTTTCAAGATGACAGTGGTATTTGGTGCAAAATTCTTAAGCATAAGTACCCGAATACTAAATCTCTTTTTGATTCCGAGTTAAGTAAATTGGTGGTCTGTTCTAGTACTTGGAGAGCTATTGCTTTTGGTGCTGATTTGATTAATAAAGGTCTGTGTTGGAGAGTTGGTAGTGGTGAGCATATTAAGTTTTGGGTTGATGATTGGGTTCCTGATATAGGTGTTCTAAAGGATCATGCTTTAATGGACCTTTCTATGGGTATGCTTAGCCAAGTTGTTAGTGATTTTCTGGTGGATGGTTAGTGGCTTATCGACCAGCTTGCTGCGATTCTCCTTTGGGACATTGTCCATAGAATCGCTAGTATTCATGCTGGTAGGAACTCTAGTGGTAGCGATAGAGCTATTTGCGGGTGGTCTAAGAACGGTGAGTTATCTATCAAGTCGACTTATGATGAGTGCTTGAAAACTGATCACAATTTTGTGTGGAATTGGAAGTTCATCTAGAAGCTTCGTCTCCCTCCTAGAGTCCAGCATTTCCTCTGGGTTGTTCTGCATGAGAAGATTCTTACTAATAGCCAAAGAGCAACTCGTGGTATGAACTCTGATGGTTTATGTCCAAAGTGTGAAGTTGCCATTGAGGACATTGATCATTTTTTGAAGGGTTGCAGCTATTCTGTGACGGTGTGGGACAATATTTTGAAAGATGTTAGTTCCTTTGATTTCTACACAGGTGATACTATGGAGTGGATGCGGATGAATTTAACTAATGATAGCCTGGTCTATGGTAAGATCCCTTGTTGGCTTCTTTTTGCTATTGTTATTTGGTTCATCTAGAAATGGAGGTGTAGGTTGGTGTTTGACCCTAAGTTCATTACTCCAAGGCTCTCCCATCTGATTATTATTTAGTTTTGTTTGGATTGGCTGGGTACTATTTCGGTTGCGAATGGTAAACAAGGTTCCCTCCTCTCGATTTCTTGGATTCCTCCCCTTGAAGGATGGGTAAAGCTTAATGTGGATGGCAACTGCAACAATAATTTGGGTGTGATTACGTCTGGTGGGGTTTTGAGGGACCATTTGAAGAATTGGTTATCTAGGTTTGTGTTAAATAAGGGAAGAAGGAATGTGTTGGAAGCTGAATTATGGGATTTATTTGAAGGTCTCACATTGGCGTGGAGTTCTGGTTATCGAAATGTCCTCGTGGAGACTGATTCTTTGTGTATGGTGTAGTTGCTTGCCAAAGATATTCTTGTTAACCACCCCCTGTTTAGCATTGCTAGTGGTTACTCAGCTTTTATCAACTTGGATTTGTTAGGATTATGCTCAATAGCAAGAGTGTAATAGTGTAATTAACAATCTTTTTCATATTAATAAAGTGATTTCTGTTTTAAACAAATCTTATAGCATTTATAGTTTAATAATTGTTGAAGTAAATAATCATAAGGTCTAAAGACTATGAGAAAAGAAGAATTGTTCATACATCTGGATATGTATGTGGTAGACACAATTCTTTAGTTAGTCTTGAATATCGTTCACAACTTAAGTTAAAGGTTGGGCACATTTATCTTGTTAAAGTTGTAGAATTCTTTTGCTAGCATTTGAGTGGGATCAAATGAGATATGATGAGTCTAAAATCATCGGAGTGTCTTCGAGCAAAAGGATCTAGTGCACTGGGTGCATTGAACAGGATCACAATGAAATACTTTATCTATAACCGTCAGTAGATAAAAGTAATTTCATTATCAGGACAATCGGAGAGTCTATCTTAATCCTGAGATAAATGATGGACTTATGGTTGCAGGTGATATCATTTGAGCTATCAATGAGTACGATTATATCGCATAGTCTATCCTCGATAGTTTGGTGATATTCATTTGTTAATCGATAGAGGACTTCATTTATAGGTATGGACATCGTGGCTCCATTTATTAAATGAGAGTATAATATCATCATATGGATGTTTTGAGGTAATTGGATATTAAATCTCAACGTTGAGTTTTCAATAGTATCTATTGAAAACATGGCTTCTGGACAAGTCAAAATATCCAAGTTCAAAATGTGGTCATATGAGTAAATATGGTAACTTGGAGAGTTATAGGCGGTCTATGAACTCTTGGCGATTACTGATATTAATCACGAGGATACACTATCTCCAATATGATTGTCTAGGGTATGAATGAGGAAGCATCTTCCTTTTCTGTCTTTATTTAAGAGTTCAATTTTAGCTCTTTAGTGGAATGAGCTAAAATTAATGGATCGGACCTAAGTGAATCATTTGTTGATTGTGATTAGGTTATGTCTATTGGAGCTTAAATTTAGATAGCCCGCCAAGATCCCCAATCCACACGGACTTGCATGGATCACTTGATATATTCTACCGGACCAATTTAGGGTCCATCTAGAATTGCAATTTAATATATTAAGAATATAATTTGCACATTATTTATGTAATGGGCTGCACAATTATATTTATATATTAATGGATAACATGTGGGCTTGTTTCTTTTAGTAAGAATGGGTCTAGTTCACATGTGGGCTTTTTATTTAAAGTCCTATGGATTTAAAGAAATAAGAAAAATAATATTTGGCCCAATACACATATGGGGCGGCAACATGCTATAATGGCATTTAATATTATTTTGTTTCATTATTTAATTAAATAAGAATTAATTAATTTATTAATTAATTGTTTAATTAAAGTAACAAATCTTTTCTAAATAGGAAATATGATTCCTATTTGTATACTATTGGTAGTAGTATAATTAAATAGAAAGACTTGGTTGACAAGGAAAATAAATAATTAATTTTATTTATTTAATCAAATAGGAAGTCTTTTTATTTTAGTCCAATAAGGAATAAAAGATTATTGAGTTGGAGTAGGGTTTGGAAATCTTAAACTAAATAGGAATTAGGGTGCAACTAAATCTCCAATATTTTAGGAGTGAAATTGCGGCAACCCTAATTTGATTTGGTAGAGATTTCGGCCACCCTAGGGCAAAAAGGAAGAGAAAAATTCGGCCACCTATATAAGACCACATATAGATTTCGGCCACCCCCTAGTGCTAATGTGCAGAATTTTTCTTCTTCTTCTTCTTCTAAACTCATAGCTAGAAATCTATTATTCTACTAAGAACAAAAAGAACATAGATTATTCTTTGATTGTATTCTAGTTGCTTATTCATCTATGAGCTTGTGAATACTATATCGATTAAGGTTCACGCGAGTTTCGATCATTAGATTGAGAACTCAAAAGTGACCGGAATAATCTTAGGTTCTTTTAGATTGTTTTTGGGACTAACGAATCAAGAAAAGTTTGTTGAATCCAATCACAGGTTTGCAATTCAAAGAAAGGGAGACCACGCTCCTAGGTGATCCACGTTCGTGCTAGGATCGAAGATCTTACGGATTACCATCGACGCAAGTCAATCGGATCACGCTACAAGAGGTATTAATATATTTTATTACTTGCTTATATATCTTTAATTAATCAAAAGGGTTTAAGGTTCATAATTGGAAAAATTTTAAAAGCTACCCAAACACTATTTTTAGTCTCGCTTCCGCTGCGGGTACGTTATTTTTCCCTACAGGATTGGCGTTGTTTGGTTTCTCATGTGTACAGGGAAGGGAACAAAGTGGTTGATGGTATGGCTTGCTTGGGGCATGGTATGGAGCTCGGTCTCCAGTTTTTTGAAGCCCCTCTGCTAGATATTTGGTTGATTTTTCAGGAAGACTGGAAAGGGCGTGCCTCTTTCAGATCCTGTCCTTTCTCCCCTCCTTTCTAGTTTGCTTCTTGGGCTGATTGCCCTCCTATGTACCAAAAAAAAAAAAAAAAAATCTACTAGGATTAATGGTTTCCATTTTCTTTTTTTTTGATAGATGAAACACGATTACACGCGAGCACAAATAGAAACAGGGCTGATATCCAGCCAAAGAAACTCCCTCACAGAGGAGAAGGCTGAAGAGGCGAGCTTCCGAGCTAAATGGTTCCCAGAATAGGAAGCAAAAAGACTCTTACAAGGACCCACCTCAACCATTAAAGCCTTAATATCATTGATGATAAACATAGAATCTCCATTTAGGAAGGGATATAAATATTACATATTTACATACTGTTACAGAAATATTGTTGTGTATTCTATATAAGGTTTATGTAGTTAAATATAACAAAAGGAAAATATATTTAGTTTGCATAAAATTTGATTAGCAAAAAATTTATGATTTATCAAACCATAAAAGAAGATAGCTAACACTTGGACCTCTTGCCAATGTGGTTGGAACCTTCCTTGGGAGCCTTCACCACGGCGGTTCAACGCCCAATATGTACATGTATATATATATATTATTTGTTCCCCTTGGCCATTAATCCCAAGTGTGGGTGCTCTCTCCTATTATTAATTACAGTTGTTGTATATTAAAAAAAATAAATAAATAAAGATGTCAAAATGACAAAATCTAGTCTAGTTGGATAAAAAGGTATTGAAGATGCATGTACGACATCATATCGAAAACCATTGGACATCACGCATTTACTATGGCGTATGTATTGTCCTTCCTTGAAACTTCAATATTTGATTTCAATATAAGACGCCGAGGTTGACCTAAGCTAGGTCAATTGTAGAAGATCTCATCATCACCACTAATTCAATTCCTTATAAGGAAAATAAAATCGAGTCAACCAATTTCCAAAACCATTCCTTTTGTGTTTTGTCTTTCAATAATGTGCCCTTATTTTTGTTATTCGTATTTAGTTGTAATAATCTCCTTACTAGGTATATAAATATATACACAGTATCAATAAAAACTATAATCAAGTTGATGGAGGAAGCGATTTGGATTTTTTACTCGAACCTTCTCTGTCGTTGGAATTTGTATAGTGGAAAGATGTTCATTTCATATGTAATAACATATATATATATATATAATCAAAATAGAGAATAAAAATGAGATTTCTTCATGAAATTTAATAATAGGAGGCTTGCATGAACCTCCTCCTCTCTACAGTCGGGTACTGAGGGGGACTCGATTGAGTCTCCTCCATTGGGGGAGGATTGTAAAAGTTCCTATGGTTGTGGTGTGAAGTGGGATGTCAATTTTTAAAAAGAAACAAAAAATTTCTTTGATCGTGGTGGAGTAGGCGGAGAGCACCACCACTCGGATTTGGTATAAATCAGAATGATTCCATGTTAAATATTGAATATTTTTTTTAGGGTTGGTATAAATCAGAATGATTCCATGTTAAATATTGAATATTTTTTTTAGGGTGCATTTTAGACTTGATATTATTGTATTAGTCAAAGTCAGCTTATATGCCTGGATGCCAAAGTGTAATTTTCCCTGTTTTATTGTCATAAGCCCCATAAGGCCATAATCATCTCTACTATATAAAAGCTTATAGATTCACAAATTGTCCTCCAACACCTCTCTCTCTCACTGCAAAAGCTATCATTGTTGTCTTCTGCTTTCCTTGATCTCTTGTCATGGAACCAAGAAAACTCCTCTCCTCCTTGTTCTATTTCTCTCTTCTCTCCCTTCTCTCAGGTAATTAATTCATGATTTCAACAACTCTCCAATCAAACTCTCTATCCTGCAACATTTTTTTTTTCAATGTTTTTGAGTGACTAATTATTAATAATCTCAGTTTGTTTATGCACAGCAAACCAACAAGTGGTGGACTCAGCTCACCACCATCACCACCACAGACATCGGCATCTGTTTGATTTCAGACCATCAAAACTGTTCGTGTTTGGAGATTCATATGCTGATACAGGAAACATTGGAAGATCACTTGCCGGTTCCTGGAAACAACCTTATGGAATCACCTTTCCCGGTAAACCAGCCGGCCGTTTCTCCGATGGCCGCGTCTTGACTGATTACTTGGGTAAAATAAATAATTCACTTCCCTAATCCTATATTTGCTTTAATTCAGTCTCTTATTTTATTTTGGTGGTACAAGTAATGATGCCTCCTCTACTCTCTAGGCTTGCTTGCTGCTTTTTGCCTGTATAACATTGCATTATTGCCTCAACTTTTTTTATTTTATTTCTTTCTCTTTAAATTTTGTCAGATTAACAATTTAGCATCCAATCTTTTCTCTAGCTGCTTTCACTTACTTTCTCACGTGATATAAAGATAGTACATTTTTGTTCTTGTTATATTCATTTTTATTATTTTCAGAATTTTCCTCATCATCTGTTGAGCTATTCTCAACCTCAAGTGTCCCACCACTGCCATGAATTGTTATCCTCTCACTATCATATCTCTTATATAAATAACATGATCAATTCTGGTGGGCCACTAAAGTTTTTATTAATGTGTATCGAAAATACTAAAAGCTTCTTTATAAAGAACATGAGGTGGCAACATCTCTTTAATTATATAAAGCAGCTAGCTAGCAACCACCACAATCATGCATCAAATTAATTTTAATTGACTTAAAAAATTAATCAACTAATCAAACTCTAATCCTGTAGACTTTCTGGCCAGTGCTTTCCTAGTAAAAGCAATTTGTTGATTTTTTTTATTTTTTTTACATATGTACTTGACTTTACTAATCAGTCGAAAATGGACCGACATTGTTGTTAATTGCAGCCAAGTTTGTGGGGATTAAGTCGCCAATACCATACAAGTTTAGGAGAGTTGGTGGGAAACACTTGAGAAATGGAATGAACTTCGCATATGGAGGGACGGGCGTGTTCCAGTCCACGTCTCCGTTACCAAACATGACCACCCAGATCGGTTTCTTTCAACAACTCATCAAGGAAGGAGTCTACAATTCACTTGAACTACAACAATCCTCTGTGGCCATCCTCGTTCTCTCTGGAAATGACTACTCTGCTTATATTTCCAAAAACGGCTCTTCTCAGGTACGTGTATTATATGTATGTGCATATACATAATTATATTATATACGTAGGGGAAGAAATGAATTAAAATGGTATATTAATCATGCATGCTTAGTGGCGGGACCCTCTAAGGTCACATCGACATGATGATCATACAAATTTTACCGTTTGATCATATCAGGCTGATGTGATACAATTTTTGACAGCTAGGTTCTCCACCGTCGATTAGCTTGTCACTTTGTGTTTGTTGTCCCCTTGCGTTACATGCCTGGTCGGGCGATTGTGACATTCCAATAAGCTTCATAATAAAATCGGACCCACGCGGCCACGCCATATCTGCAATCTTATAAGTTAGTACTGATTAATCAAGACCATTTTGAACCGTCTGATGATCTATTGGGGGGATCATTACATTATTAATTTATTATTCACATCATCTCTCTGCATGTTTTTATCTCTCGAAATGTGTTGTTTGTCCTGCTCACTGCACCACGCGATAAATAAATAATTGTATTTTGTGAGGATGTCCTATAGGTTAGGTAAGATATCTATCATTGAGATAATCGTAGGTTCATGCTATTTTCATTATTATTTGCTAAAAAGGCTAGGCACAAGGACCATGCCACTCTCTAGTACTGAAATAAAATTTTAATTTTTCTTTTTAGAATTATATATTTATCTTCAAATTTTGTAATTCTTTTTATTTCCTTAATATTTTATTTCAGTATAATAATCTCTCAAAATAAAAAATTTCTAACTCTGCCATTTGAGAAACATATAGCTTGATGATTAATATTTGTTGGTTGTCACAAAGGCTAGGATGTATGTCATATTATCTTATAAAACTTCTTAAAGTATATATATATATGTCCTCACCTTGAATGTTGAATCTATTTGGTTTTACCACTGCCAAATCTTTTTTAATGATAAAAACGTTCATTCAGCTCAATAATGTTTCATCGTCACTTTATATTGTATATATATATATATATTGGGATGTGATCACGATCGAACAATATTTATAGATAGTTGAGTAGACATTGTGGTTGTTATTAATTAATTACCTGAGGGTTTTATTTATTTATTTATTATTATTGATTTTGGGAGGAGATTTGAACTTGAAACCCAATTCTGTTGAGAAGTCTAGTTACCACCAGATATTTCTTTCGACAAGAGCACACTATACTGTCGCTAATGGCAACTGCTTTCAAAAGTGACAGGAACATTAATTTGCACTTGAAAATAATTCTAATTTCTTATACTAATTTTTTTTTTCTCTTTTACTAATATAGGGTTTTCCATCCTTCATTACCAAAGTTGTGACTCAGCTGGTTTTGAATTTGAAAATGATTCAAGAGTTGGGACTGAAGAAGGTAGCAGTAACAACTCTGCAACCCTTAGGCTGTCTCCCATTTAGCACCGCTGCCTCTTCTTTCCAACAGTGCAATGGAACAGAAAACGCGCTCGTAAATTTCCACAACGCCTTGTTGCAGCAAGCTGTGGCAAAGCTGAACAACGAAACAACAAATGATCATTCCACCTTTGTCATTCTTGATCTTTATACCGCTTTCATGACTGTTTTCACCAACAAAGGCGACCATCTAGGTTAATAATAATTCTCCCACCATTTCGCTTGTTTTTGTGTGTGTGTGTTCATTATAACAATATATTTATATATCTATTGTTTTTATACAGGAAGTACGAGATTTGAGGATCCATTGAAGCCATGTTGTGTTGGTATAAGCAATGGAGATGTTTGTGGACTTGTGGATGAGAGTGGGACAAAGAAGTACACAGTTTGTGATAATCCTGAAGCTGCATTCTTTTGGGACACAGTGCATCCCACACAAGCGGGATGGCGTTCAGTTTATTCAGCTTTGCAAGCCAATCTTCAACAGCTATAAGTATAATCCAATTCTATGTAGAGTTAAATTTCTCATGTGTTTGGTCATTGTTGTTGTTTTTTTTAAAAAAATTTGTTGATTTTTTTTTTTTTTTTTTGGTATGTTATTAATGCTTCCAATCTCTTATAATTCATTTGTATCAAATTCCGGTTTGCTGTAATATGGCTTGGACTTTTTTAGTCGGATGTATGGAAGAAAGAATAAATAGAGAAATTAACAAAATAAGTCTCTGATTTTTTTTTCAACATAGTGGAATTTGAATCCCTCTCACCACTAACGTGGAACTACATGTGCCGGTGATTTGTATCTAATTTTTACTTTTAAAAGAAAAAGTGGTTGGAACTGAAATTCATTATTTGAATGTGCGAAGCAAGTACTGATATTCTAGAGGACAGCCCATTAAAGAAGTCAGGCTTATGTATGGGCCTTGAGTCCAATGATTGTGAGCAAATAGAGCCGAAGAAATAATGGGCCAAAAGCCACATTTAATTTTAGAGATGGGCCATAGACCAAATTCTTCCACGATTAAAATTCATCAAATGAGTAGTGGTAGCCTAGTAGGGTTTAAACCTTGACAATTGGAGACTTTTTTTGGGCTGAATAAGGAGGTTTATTTATTGGTTAACCGAATCGAATTGAATATGTATCGAGTTGTAAACAAGTTGATTCAAATTTTACACAACACAAACCCAACCTTTAGCTTATTGTGTTTGAAAATGAAAATTCTAACCCATTCGCTATCTTAATGGATAACCAAAAACCGATTCATTTATCCCATTATTTTTTACGTGACGATATTTGCACCCCTAAAAAACTGAGTAGCACCCATTTTTGTATGTACACCCCATTAATTTTTTTTAAATGCTATAGTTTGTAAGGACACTACATATATTTCCAAAAATATCATTTCTTGTAACTTTTGGTTAGGAGTGGTGATATTGGCACACCTCTAAGGGCGAAGGCATTAGGAAACTAGCTTGGGCTTCAGCCCAAGCTAGCTTTTTCTTAAAAAAAATTAAGTTTTTGTTAAGAAAAAAAAAAGTAAAATACAAATGAAATAAATTACAATTGCTTGATAATTTACAAAAATAGTCTAGTTTTAATTTAATTGAGATAATCTCAATAAATTCATTAGAGTGATATGCTCAATATTATATTGACACTCAAAGACATTAAAGTTTATTTCGCTTGCAATTTTTTTAATTTTTTCCTAGTTTAATCATTATAAATATTTTTAGGGGAAAAGATCATTATATTTTTATTATCCAAGCACATACTTTATAATTAGAAATTTTTTATTGTAAGGTTTGCTAAAAAAAAAGGTTGTACTACTGTTCAGTGTGACTTAGGTAAGAAATTATGTTAATTCAACCTAATAATGCCTCATATATGGGTAGCCGCATAGACCGCAGATGTATACCCAAAAAAATAAATTATACTTAGTCCACCTAGGTAATAAGTCCTGGCTTCGGCCCCGCACACCCATACCCACTATTTTAATTATGTAGTATTTTTTTTTCTTTATCAAAATTACTTAAAGGGACATACAATTGAAGAAAAAAAATTTTATAAAGTAAATCTAATAAAACCCCACATTTCTTTAAACAAAAAAAATAAAAATAAAAACAAAAAAAATAAAAAAATTAAAAAAATTAAAAAAAAACTCTTAACTCTTAAACCCTAAAATTTGCTTCTTACATACATACAAAATATTATGGAAGAGTTTGAGAACGATATCAATCATATGAAAGAATTGTCTGAGAACGATATCAAACATATGGAAGAATTGTCTGAGAATGACATAAAGCATTTGCAAGAACTGTTCGAGAATGATATCAAGTATCTGGAAACAAATTATTCTCTAGATTTAAGTTTGGATTTTTTTTTTTTATAATGATATCAAGTTATCGTTGTGTTGAATCAGCTACGTTCTTTTTTTTTTTTCCACCATGAAATAAGAAGAAGAAAAAAACTCAAAAAAAGAAAAAAAAAGAAAAAATAAATCGTTCAATAGAAATGAGAGAGATACGTATACATAGATCAAAGATAATGTGTATTAAATTTGAAAAATAAGTAAAAAAGAGTAGTTTTGGAAATAAATCAAAAAAATTAATAAAAATGTTTAATTTTATTTAATAAAATCAAAATTTAAAAAAGTAGGTCATAAATAGACTAGTAGGAGCTATGGTGCCAATAGAACCACTCTTTGGTTAAATACTAAAGGGAAACTATCATTTTCCTCCCTAAGGTTTAACATATTAGAAAAACAGGTCATTCTAGTTTCAATAATAGCCAGTCTCCCTCCTGAAACCCAAAATAATAGTGCATTTACCCCTTCTGTTACCTTTTCTATTGATAAAGGTAAATCTAATAACTTTTAGTGAGTTTAAAGACGATATTGCCCTTGAACGGTGTTGAACACCGTGGAAATACATTTTTTCCCTTGAATCACCCCATGAAAAATACGTTTTAAACCTTATATATCAACATACCACCACTGATCATGACTCATCATCCATTTTCTTCTTCATTAATTCATTTCTTATTCAATTCCTTTCTTCAAAATTACTCACAAATAAAAATAATAATAATAACAATTATAGGGAAATAGTTGTTTTCATCATTAAAATCATGTTTAAATCTGGCTACAGATTGTCTCCTAAGATTTAACAATCTATATATATATATATATATATGTTCTTGGTAATTTTATGAACTCCATCGTTTTCTTTCTTTTTTATCCCTTTCTTTTTAGTTTAATTTTTTAATAATTAAAGTATTCCAGAAAATTCCTTTTTTTTTTAGCAATTATATTTTTATAAACTTATTTATTAATTGCATGTATGAGACATAATTTTTTTCTCATGTTGATTTATTAGAAGTAAGTCATTTCATTAATCACCTTTGAATTATTTCAAAATCTCATTCACTTGAATTTAAGCTAATAAATTTCAGAAATGTTGAACTATCTCTTTTCGTTTGCAGTAATAGAAGAACCCACAACCTTCTCAGCACACCTGACCACCGCCACCACCATCCCAACAGAAAGCTCTGCATCATACGAAGAAACCGGAGAATGATGGAGAAGATACAGAGGGGTGAGGTAGAGGCCGTGGGGAGAGTGGGCAGCAGAGATTTGCGACCCTCACAAAGCGGCGAGAGTCTGGTTGGGCATATTCGACACGGCGGAGGCTGCCACCAAAGCCTACGACGTAATAGGGCAAAACTCAAATTCCGGAAAACGTTCGACTTGTTCCACCACCACCTTAACAACCAGAGCCGGCCCTGGGCAGGGGCTCCAGGGGCGCCCGCCCAGGGCCCAACATTTCTAGGGCCTTTTCGGATATGAAATGAGTTTTAATATATATGGGTTTAATTCTGAAATAAAAATATATGGTCCAAAAAAAAATAATTTACTTAAGAAAAAAAGGGCCTTGTTTTTACAAAGACCAGACATTATAAAACAAAACAAAAAATAGAAAGGCCCATTTTTAAAAAACCAAATTCGTTTCATTGATCGATTTTTTATTCAAGTGCCCATTTCAATGATGAACTATTTTAAAAGGGGAAATTACATTGACACCCATAAGGTTTGGGTGAAAGACCTATAGATGGAAAAGTTCTCTTATTCTACACAATAACCCCACTTCATGTAACAATAGTTAACAATTATGTTACCTTGACCTAATTTGACCTTTGTAAGGTCCAAAATACCCTTGTGATCTAATAAAAAAATTAAAGTAAAAACAATGATCAGACAAAATAAAAAAAAAATAACAAAACAAAATCGAATAAAAAAATTATTGAAAAGAGAATGAAAACAAAATTGGAAAAAAAAGTAAAAAATTGTTGAAAATATAAAGAAAGTAGAAACCACATAAAATACACTTATATAATTTTATTTTAAAATTAAGTAAAAAACAAATAGAATATATACAAAAAAAAAAAAAAAAAAAAAAAAAATGAAAGTGGAGGCCTTCATGAACCAGGAACACGAGGAAGCCACCGTTGCAAGTGGCCTCCATGTGGTCAATGACCCAAGATGAGCGGCAAATCCTCCACCAATGGTCCAATACTTAAATTTTCATACAATTCCACCTTAACCACACAAATTCCATAACTCTACTTAATTCAACCAAAAATCCAAACTCATTTCAAATGCAAAACCTCCACACCATATCAAAACCCACAAATCCATCCACAACATCACATACCCGACATAACACCATACTAGAGAAGACGATCGGTTTAGGACGCCGGAATCCTCCGCTAATTTGGTCGCAGGAGGTGATGGCCCTTATAGAGGTTGGGGAGGGAGGCGGCTGCCATGACTGGACCTCTGTTTCTCTCTGTTGTTTTCTTTTTCACAATCACAAACTCAGGTGTTGAAAAGATAAAATTACGACTCAAAATATATAAAGACAAAATTAACCCTTTACGACTCACAGAGATCTGTTAATTATATGTTAGTGTAGAATAAACAAACAATTCAATATAGGTATCTTAACCCCAAAACTTAAGGATTTCAGTGTTATTTGCCCATATTAAAATAATACCCACAACCCTCCACCGGTACTCTAGCACCGGGTTAATGAATTTACTTCTCAAGATGCTAAAAAAAGATATTTCCAATGATATTGTGATACTTTTTACCTTGTTGTGATTTTATTTTATCTGTAATGAAATTATCATTTTCGGGTTAAATATATAAAAACAGATTATATACGGTATATATAGAAAAAAAAAAAAAAAAAAAACTATGAATATGCACATAGAACCTATAGGGCACATTTTTTACATTTTCGCCCCGGGCCCCAAAAAAGTCAGGACCAGCTCTGACAACAATAGCAGCAATTATTGCAAAACTTTCTTTCAAAACAATCAGTAATTACAAGTTCCCTAACAACTTATAACAATCAACCGCCACTAGTATATATATATATATATAAAAGCAAAGTAAAGAATGGCATTAGGAACCACGCCCCTGGTTTTTCTTTAATGGAATCTGGTGACTTTGTATAGGTGAGTTGTATACCACTCATCTACTCATTTATTTTTTATATCAATTTATATTTTACATTTTTAACCTTTAACATTAATTACAAAATGTGCCCTCACTTATGAGTTTACGAAAATACCCTTCATTTTAACGGTCAAAGCTATTTTCAAACAAAAAAGGTAACAGAAGGGTAAATGCACTATTATTTTGGGTTTTAGGGGGGAGACTGGCTATTATTGAAACTAGAGGAACCTGTTTATCTAATATGCTAAACCTCAAGAGGGAAAATGATAGTTTCCCAATACTAAACCAATACGGTAAATCCTTACTCAAGTATCTTAAGGGTGTTCGCCAACATCTCCCATTGGCCACCTTAACCATTTGCTATTATTATATTTTTAGAGACTCCAGATGTAACCTTGTGAGGACCATGTCCCAAAGGGAAGGGGACTCCAGGACCTCAAGAGATCTCCGATGTACCATCCGAAGACCATCCTCTGAAGGATGTTAATTAACCAATCACCAATACGCCTCATTTTTATCCTCAATAGATCCCTTTGTTGTTGTATTTTGAGTTGGATTGTGGAGTTGTGTTTCATGGGATTGGAGGTTTGATGTTAATGAAAAAAAATAAAAATAAAATAAAAAAATTGTTGGTGATGCGTTATTTGGCAGTAGTAGAGACCGGAGACAGGAAAGATCTCCATGGATCTCCTTTGATGCATCCCCTTCTTTTTATTTTATTTTTTATTTTATTAATAAATCGATTCGAATGAATTTTGATATGATTTTTTTTGTGTTTGAAAAAATCAGTAAAAAATCGTTGTAGTACTTGAAAAATTTTCAAATTTTGTTTACTAGTAGATTTTATTGAACTTATCATTCACGAAAAAATTCAGATCACAATTCATTTAAATCAATATATTTCATAGAGGTCCTTACTATATCAAATAAAGGATCCCTTCCCAGTCTCCTTCTAGATTTTTTATTTTTTTATTTTTTTTTATTTTAAATATTTATTTTTATCTTTTTCTATTTGTTTTTTAAAAACACTACAAAATATATATGTGGGGAGATTCATGACTGACCAATATCTATCTCCATCATTTTTTTTTTCCTGAATTCTTCTCTTTTTTTAAAAAAAAATTGTATGTGGTGGATAATATATATGATAGATCCTCATATGCATCATATTTTCCACATGTGTTTTTTCCATAAACACTCGATCCAAAATCTAAAATCTAGATATGGTGGAGATTCAACACTTCAAAATCCAATTATGATCCATTCAAATCTGATCACAAATGCAAAAAAAAAAAACAATCATTTTTTTTTTAATGGAAAATCTGATAATAAGATATATAAATATTAAAGTTTAGATTTTAAGGATATAATAAAAAATAAATAAACATTTTTCTAAAACTGGTAATGGTATTATAGTTTTTTTTTTTTTTTTTTTTTTTTTTTTTTTTTTTTTTTTTTAATATGGTCAACGCAAGTCAATTTGAACGGAATAGTTAACGGTGTCACGGTCCACAGATGTTCTTAAATAAATACATCTTCAATTCAGTGGCGGACCCAGGAAATTTAATCTGGTGGGGCATTTGAACAAAATAATAATTATATAAAAAAAATACTAAAAAATTAAGGTGATTGTAAAATGAGTTTATTTATTTATTTATTTCATTTTTTAAATGGTATAACGAAGTTTAGATAAAATAAAACAAATAGAACACATACTTAAGATGAACTAAATAATCTTACATCAAAATAAATAAATAAAAACAAGAGACGGGATATTAAAAAAATTAATAATAACAAGAAAAACAACATAAACAATTAAAATTTACAATATTTATTCCTAAAATAATAAATTACATTCTAATTATATATATATATATATATATTTGTATTTATAATGAATTCACTTTAAATTTATACAAAATAGTTGATTAATAAATATTACTAAACATATTTTTGATTTCTTTTTAATTATTGGTAAATTATTGATTTATTGATTCTTGAAAACATTAAAATTATAAAATAAAGAAAAATACTAAGGATAAAATAAAATAAATCATAATAATAGATGAATTATTTTAATACAATAAATTATGATTTGAGATTTTAGAGTGTATTAATTAGATGTGTTAGGTATGTCAAACTAAAATTATTAGAAATAATAAAAGTTCAAAATAATAATATATAATTTAATATAAAATAAAATTGAATTAAGTAGACATAAATTAAAAGTAGTTAAGAAATTGTTAATACAGTTAAAGAAAAAGTAAATTTTTTTGTTCTAGAAGGTGATGAAAATTTGAGAAAAGAATCGGAAAAGATGATAAATTAAAAATGTATTAAAATTACAAGATAAAATTGAATTAAAGAAAAAAGATATTTATGCTTGAAAAGTGAAAATGGTGGTAGTGGAACACCTCACTAGCAACATAAAAGATGGCCACAATACCAACCATGCTATGACTATGAGTTACTATCTGCATTAAGTGTTAAATAATATATATATATATATATAAATGAAAACTAATTCAGATTTTTATTTTAATTGAGGTAGGGCATGCCTTAAAAAATAAAAAAAAAATAAAAAAATTGAGGTAGGGCATGGGCTCCACCCGGCCTTAAGGTGGGTCCACCCCTCTTTATGCATTCATCCAACAATAATTGAAAAGTTAGAAAGATTTTTAAAAGGGGAATACTATCTACTTTTTCCATTTGAATCCATTTTTGCTCACACCCCTTTAAAGGGCGTAAAAATTACCCCCTCCCAAACATATGACATGTGTCCATGGAGGGGTAAAATTGTCTAAAATTATAATAGAGTTTGGACAAATTTACCCCTTTCATGGACACATGTCATATATATATATATTTTTTTTGGGGGGGGGTGGGGGGGGGGGGGGGGGGGGGGAACTTTTCTCACTCATCACTTAACACGTATATACTCTTTCATTTAATAAAAAACTCTAATTTTTTGCTGTAAAACTTGTTTACATATTCACCCCTTATTAATGAAAAGATAGAAGCAGTCGTCATGGGTAAAAATGTAAACAAGTTTGGCAGTAAAAAGTGAAAGTTTTTTATTAAATGAAAAAATATATACGTTTCAAGTAATGAGTGAGAAAGATAAATGAAAAAGGCAAATGAGAAAGATAAATATCATTCTCCTTTTCAATATTTACCTAAAGAGGATAGTAAAACCTAGTCTATCGAGAACCATTGGACATCACGCATTTAAAATACAGTATGTCGTATATATTGTCCTTTCCTTCAATTTCAATATAAGACGTGTGAATATAAACTATAATCTAGCTGATAGAGGAAGCAATTTGATTTGGATTTATTTGCTCGAATCTCTTATCTCTCCTTGTTAGAATTTGCTTAAAAATACTAGTGGAAGGATGTTCCTTTCATGCATAGTAGCATATAATTTTATTTTATTTTTAAAATAAAAAATAAAAATATGAGATTTTTAATGAGCCTCCTCCATTGTGGAAGGTTTGTGTGAATGTATCCCCATGGTTGTGGTGTGGTGCATGCGGAGAATAATCACATCTTCACTTTTCTATAAATGTCAATTCTTTTTTAAAAGAAACAAAAATTATATTTTTATTGTATGCTAATTAATATTGAATAATTTTTTTTAGGGCATATTACACTTTTTGTGTGTGTCTAAAGTATAGCATTTTAGACATGAATCACATGATAATATTGTGTTAGTCAAAGTCAGCTTATGGATGCTATAGTGATATTTTCCCTGCTATAATTACAAGTCCAATAATCATGTCTACTATTTAAAGGATTTAAATCATTTGTTCAAAATTGGTGTCCTAATTTGTGTTTAACTAATCAAATTAGAATATGTGTTTACATTTATTTTAATTTTTTCAACTTCTTCCATAAATATAGACACATGTCCCAATTTGATTAGTTAGACACAAATTGAAATATTATTTTTAGATAGTTGATTTGAATCCCTATTTAAGAGTTATATGCAGATTATACAGATTGGCAAATTGTCTTCCGAAATCTCTCTCTCTCTGTCACTAAAAAATCTATCATCGTTGCATCTCTGTATCACTGCAAAAGCTATCATCATTGTCGTGTGCTCTCCCTGATATCTTGTTATGGAACCAAGAAAACTCCTCTCCTCCTTGTTCTACTTCTTTCTTCTGTCCCTTCTCTCAGGTAATTCATTCAAGATTTCAACAACCCTCCATTAATCAAACTCTATCCTGCAACATTTTTTCCCATGTTTTTGGTTGGCTAACAATCTTAATTTGTGTGTACAGGAAACCAACAAGTGGTGGGCTGGGCTCATCATCGCCATTTGTTTGATTTCAGGCCATCAAAACTATTCGTATTTGGAGATTCATATGCTGATACAGGAAACCTTGGAAGATCAGTTGGCCGTTCCTGGAAAGAACCTTACGGAATCACATTTCCCGGTAAACCAGCTGGCCGTTTCTCCAGTGGCCGCGTCTTGACTGATTACTTGGGTAAAAAATAGTTTACTTCTCTCTCTCTCTCTCTCTCAGAGATGAAGTGCTTTAATTATCTTCTTCTCTCTCTTTGTTATCATTTTGGTGGTACAAGTAATGATGCTCTCTCTCTCTCTCAGAGATGAAGTGCTTTAATTATCTTCTTCTCTCTCTTTGTTATCATTTTGGTGGTACAAGTAATGATGGCCATTCTTTAACTTTTAGTTTAGTTGCATACAAAGACGTGACCAAGATTAAAGACTCGAGCGAGCTAAAAATTTTGTTAGGAGTATATAATGAGACATCCTGTAAAATGTATAGTCTAAATAAATACGTTATTATATTTTTTTAAAAGAAAAAAATTTATCAATTATTTTGTTTGAAGTATTACACTAATTCATAAATTCGGGGTTCTTTTTAGGGAGGGGATGATTCGAACCCGTAACCTCATGGTACAGATATAAGGGGTTTACCATCGAACCAACGTCATCTCGTTAAATATGAAAACTTATTGATTATGAATGTTCTTATATTATCTATAATTAGGATTCGAGTCACTAACTTAGGAGTTATTTACTCAAGTCCCAATTTGTCCATCTACTGATTGAGCTACGCTCTTGAGGCCATGAAAATTCTTTTATCAATATTATTATGTAAATTTTTTAAAATTTGAAGAATGGAGAAAGATAATGCTATTATAAAACGAAAGAAAATTTATTTTTACTGTTTGAATAGAAAATAAATTAATTTTTTTGTTTACTGTTTTATTTCTCTTAAGAGAGGCTAGGGTGGGCCCCCTCTCTAGTTGCATCGTTTTTTAATCCTCTCCTCTCCTCTCCAGACTTGCTTGCTGCTTTTTGCCGCTATAACATTGCATGATTAGCAATAATTGAGAGCGTCCTATCCTTTCACTAGCTGGCAGCTGCTCTCACTTTCTCACATGCTATAATTAAAGATGTAACATTTAGGGCTGTCCTATATAGTTTTCCAGGTTCATTTTCCTTTTTATTTTTTGAAAATGATTTGGAATACACGTTTGTTACTATTTTCTATTTTATTTTTCATTTTATTTTCAAAACAAAAAACAAAAACAAAAACAAAAATAATATCAGTATTAAAGGTGAAAATTTTTCAAAACAACTTTTTGATGTTTTTTTTTTTTTTCACTTAAAAAACAAAAACTCACTTTTTTATTTTATTTTTTTCGTCTTCTTTCTTCAACTCTCTATAGTCCAATGTTCTTCTTCCTCTCCCCTTCTCTCTTCTTCATTGTCACTCTTCTTCTTATTCTTCTTCTTATTCTTCTTTAATCTTCTTCGATCTACTCACAGGCGGCACCAAGGCAGGAGGAGGTGAGATCCTCCTCCAGCGACGCCGATCTAGGCTAGATCGGCGTCGCTGGAGGAGGATCTCACCTCCTCCTGCCTTGGTGCCGCTTGTGAGCAGTGGAAAAATAAATAAATACATAAACTAATAAGAAATAAAAGAAATAAAATGAAGATAGAGAGTAGAGAAAAGCTGAAAAAAGAGATATTCAACAAAAAGAAATAAAAGGGGAGAGGCGAAAGAGACAGATAGAGTGTGAGAAAGTGAGAGAGAGAGACTAAGATTTGGATTGAGAAGTTTTCAAGTCAACAAAGCAAAAAAAAAATAAAAAAATATAATAAATATCTTTTGGATTAACCTATTGTCAAAATTTAATATTTTTATTATTTAATGCCAATTTTTTATATTTGAGATTAATTTATTGTCAAATTTTGATATTTTTCGGTTCACCTACCGAACGCGTCTTTTACGTTTTCATATTTGGAATACAGCTTTCAGGATATGCTATCAAACGCGTTTTTGAATTTCGAAACTGACACCAAAAACACTGTTTTTATTTTCATTTTTATTTTTGAAAAATAAAACAAAAACAGCTTTGGAAAATAATAAAAATGAATGTACTAGGAAACGTTACAGAACAGTGTTCTTGTTACATTCATTTTTATTATTTTCAGAATTTTCCTCATCATCTGTTGAGCTATTCTGACTAAAACTGCCATGTACATAACCTCATAATTATTTAATATATTTAAAACTAAGCTGGATCACTAAAAGTCTAAAACCTCTAAATTTTTTGAAATGTGAATCAACAATAATAAAAAAGTCTAAAAGGTTCTTTATGAGGTGGCAACATCTCTGTATAAAGCCCTTTCAAAAAAAAATCTCTTTATAAAGCAACTACCACGGTACCATCACTATCATGCATCAAATTAATTTAAATTGCCTTTAATTAATTAACTAATTAATCTCTAATCCCGTAGACTTTATGGCCAGTACTTTCCTAGTACAATATAATCAATTTGTTGATTTATTTATTTTTACATCTGGACTGGACTTTACTGACACTGGAAAATGGACGGCCATTGTTGTTTATTGAAGCCAAGTTTGTGGGAATAAAGTCGCCAATAACATACAAGTTAAGGAGAGTTGGTGGGGAATACTTGAGTAATGGAATGAACTTCGCATATGGAGGGACGGGCGTGTTCGAGATCACGTCTCCGTTACCAAACATGACCACGCAGATCGGTTTCTTTCAACAACTCATTAAAGAAGAAGTCTACAATTCACTTGAAATACAACAATCCTCTGCGGCTATCCTCGTCCTCTCTGGAAATGACTACTCTTCTTATCTTTCCAGAAACGGCTCTGCTCAGGTACGTGTACATGTACATCAGTACACCATGTACATGTATTGAATGTATGTATATATATGTGCAGTATGTGCATACATAATTATATATATTATATAAGTATATAGGAAATGAAATGAATTAATTAAGTCTACTCATGCAGTCATGCTTAGGTAAGATATATCTTCCACCGATATAGTGTAGGTCCATGCTATTCTCACTATTGTTTGCTCAAGGCGCCATAGCACAAGGACCATATCTTCCTCTACTGAAATAAAGTTTTAATTTTTCTTATTAAAATTATATATTTATCTTCAAATCTTCGTAATTCTTTTTATTTTTAAAATAATTTATTACAGTATAATGATCTCTCAAAATAAAAAATTTCGATTATGCCATTTTATAAACATATAGCTTGATGTTTAATATTTGTTGCAAAGGCTAGGATGTATATGTCATATTATCTTATAAAACTTCTCAAGTGTAGATAGATGTCCACACCGTCAGTGTTGAATTAATCTGTTTGGACGTAGTATCGCCAAATGTGGTTTGGTGGTAAGAAGGTTCAGTTAGCCTAGCAATATTTCAGATTCTTGTTGATGCTACTACACGTGGTGTATATATATAATCTATTTGGATGTGGTCATGGACAGTACTTATGGATAGTAGATCATGCATTGTGTTTGTGATTAATTAGTTGCGCGAGGGTTATTTATTTATTGATTTTGAGGAGGAGATTTAAACTTGAAATCCCAACTTAGTTGAGAAATATGGTTACCATGGTCTATTGTGTTACAAAGTTAACTATGTTTACAAAAAAAATAAAAAAGTGACATGAACATTAATTTGCACTTGAAAATAACTATTTTCTTGTACTAATTTTTTTTTCTCTATTACCAATCTAGGGTTTTCCTTCCTTCATTACCCAAGTGGTGAATCATCTGGTTTTGAATTTGAAAAGGATTCAAGGATTGGGACTAAAGAAGGTAGCAGTGACAACTCTGCAACCCTCAGGCTGTCTCCCTCAGATTACCGTTGCTTCTTCTTTCAAAAAGTGCAATGGAACTTTAAACTCGCTCGCCAATTACCACAACCTCTTGTTGAAGCAATCTGTGGCAAAGCTGAACAACGAAACAAAGGAAACCACCATTGTCATTCTTGATCTTTATAGTGCTTTCATGACTGCTTTCACCAACAAAAGCGACCATCTAGGTTAATAATAATTCTCCCTCTATTTTGACCGTCTTTTTTTCTATGTTCATTATAATTATGTATATATATTGATATATCTATTGTTGTTTATACAGGAAGTAAGATATTTGAGAATCCTTTGAAGCCATGTTGTGTTGGTATAAGCAATGGATATGTTTGTGGAAATGTGGATGAGAGTGGGACAAAGAAGTACACAGTTTGTGAGAATCCTGAAGCTGCATTCTTTTGGGACACAGTGCATCCCACACAAGCGGGATGGCGTTCAGTGTATTCAGCTTTGCAAGCCAATCTTCAACAGCTATATTAATCCGATTCTAACTTCTAAGTAGTCTAAATGTTCTCATGTGTTTGGTGTTATTTATTATTATTATGATTTTTTTTATTTGTTATTTATGCATACAATCTCTTGTAATTCATTTGTATCAAATTTCGGATTGCTGTAACATGGCTTGGACCATGTATAGAAGAAATAATAAATATGGCAATTAGCAAAATAAGTATAATTAATTCCGAGTAGTTTGTAAATTTTAGCTTTTTGAGTGAATTGGTTCCCATGTTTATTCATTAATATTGGATCGGTTTCTCTTATCAACAACTGCTTACAGGGGCGTAGCTCAGCTGATAGATGGAGGAACTTGGAGCTTGGATAAATGACTCCCACATCCGCAGCTCGAATCTTATCAATGGCGAAAATTTTCAAAAAAATTCATACTAATCATGATATTGTGGATTGGTTTCTCTTATGGACCTCACTCATAAATAAAGGAGTGGCGATGTTTGCACCCTTCCAAAACTGTATGTACACCCCAAACTTATATATTTTCAGAATTCCGAAATTATCCTTAAGTTAAATTATCAATATTTTAATTAAAAGATATTATTGACATCAACCAAAACAAACTTGACAGTCTATACAAGAGCATCAGAGTTGAGTGCATATTGAGCCAATGTCGGATTGCAGCAAGCAAACAAATTTCCCTCTAAAACTCGAAGTTAATCGAATTTCAGAGATGGGATAAAAGCCTCAACAAATTCTAAAATGTCAGAGACAAGGTCTCCAACTTCAAAATATGGAGTTGACTTAGTTTAAACAAGATCCAAGGAAGGCAAACAACAGAACTCACAGGTGAGCAATGGCTTTCTTTCGTAGTTGCGTGTTTGCTTTCTGCAGTCTGACTCCACACAAACACGAAATAAATCTGTATCTAGAGCCAAGTATCTAGGTACAAAGGGACAACAAAACCAGAACCATAATCTCACCCTTGCAGTCTCAAATAACAAATATTAAATAGTAGAGATCCCCAAACCTGGAAAGGACGGAGGAGAAGGCTATCTAGATTTGAAAAGATGGAGGAGGGTACTGCTTCCTCTGTCAAAATGTCTAAGGAGATGGCTATTGGTGTTGTTTCTTCCATATTTATTTTTTATTTTTATTTTTCAAAATTAAAATAAAGGATATATTTGGTAATTTTTGGGGTGTGTTTACAAGATATAATATTTTAAAAAAAATTTAAAGGGTTGTAACCAAAAGGGGTGTACAAAATAAAGTTCCTTTAATTTTCATTCCTCAATTCTCACCCTAATGTGAAATGGACTGATATTTTAGTTTTAAAATAAAGCAAGGACCGATATTCTGAAGGACAGCCCATTGAAGAAGCCATGCTTATGAGTTATGGGCCTTGAGTCCAATGATTGGGAGAAAATAGAGCCGAAGAAATAATGGGCCACAAACTACATTTAATTTTAGAGACAGACCATAGAGCAAATTCTTTCACGATTAAAATTTAAAATTCATCAAATGAGTAGTACTGTAGTAGCTTGGTAGGGCTTATAAAGCTTGACAACAGCAGCGACACCTTTTTTGGGCTGAATAAGGATGTTTATTTATTGGCAAACGAATCAAATATGTGTCGAGTTGTAAACGGGTTGACTCAAATTTTACACATAGTAGCGATATTTACATCCCTCAAAAACCGTATGTACACTCAAAATCAGTATGTTTTTGAAAATCCAATAATACCATTGAGTAAAATTACTAAAAAGGCTAAATAGTTTGTAAGTACACCCACTCATAATTATTAATTGGTTTCATATTTTAATCTTTTGTGAAGAAAAAAAGGGTTTCATATTAATGACTAGATATTAACATATATCGTTAAAATCTCTTTCCATTTTCTTAAACCCTAAATTCTCTTTTAAATATTAATTTCAAATATATTTTCAATTTCTTTTAAGGAAATACAAATTGATTGCTAAGTATGGATAATGAATCAAAATCATCCAAAACTGGTTGTGAAATTTTAAATTAATTATTATTAGTTTCAAAATCAAAATCTCTTTAGACTTTTTGTTGTTGTTGTTATCAATATATCAATTGTTCTTCAATTTCATCAAAGGTTTTTCTACTTCCAAATCAATTGGGACATTGCACAAATATTGCATCCCTACCACTTTCACAAATAGAAAATGGATCTCCAACCGGAAAACTTCAAATCGTAGTGATTTTATGGATAGAAAACAATCAATAAGAAATGGAGAGAGTTGTTTGACTTTACGAGAGAGAGAAAAAAAATAGAGTCTAATTTTGTGGAATGAAAACATAGGAGAGAAAAAGTGAGGGAAGAGAAAGAATAGTGATAGAATTAAATATAATAATAAAATTGATTAAATAACATAATAATAGGTGTAACTCATGTAAGTGGTGTGTACTTTTTTTTTTTTTTTTTTTTTTTTTTTGACATTATATATCTATCCACCTATCTAGACCATATTTTTTTTTTGAAGCTTTTGCCTTTGGTAGGATTCGAGCCACCGACTTGAGAGTCATTTGCCCAAACCCTAGTCTCGTCCATTTACCAGTTGAACTAAGCCCCTGTGGGCAATAAGTGGTGTGTACTTACAAAAATATAATACAGTATAATTTTAAAAAGTACATTTTTGGTATTAAGAGGGGTTTATTTACAAATTATAATTTTTTTACAAAAATTGATGGTTGTGACTACAAAAGGGGTGTACATACATTTTTTAAGGGGTATCATTATAATCACTCTTTTACACAATACATACTCACCCGATAGCTTATTGTTGGGGTTGAAAATGAAAATCTTAACTCATTCCTATTTTAATGTGTAACCGAAAACCATTCTATTTATCTAGTTACTTTTTACTATTAGAGTGACCGTATGTTCATCCCATTAATATATAGTAGTGAAAATGGTGATGAATGACACTCTTTTGAATTTGACTCTCAAGAGTATCATCACTTTAATAACTCAAGTTTTAAAGGCACAAAAGCAAGTAAATTTCCAAAAAATACACTTACTTTACATATATATGTTTATTTACTTTTTAGTTTTTCAATTTTATTTTTTATTTTTTCATCTTCTTCATCGGCTTCCAAATGTTTAGGTTTAGAAGTTGATGTTCTTCAGTATTGTAATTCCATTTAGAAATTGCTTTATGAATTATACGATGAATATTTTAGAATGTATGGTCCGTCTTTGAACGTGCCGGTTTCATAACCCCAACCCACATTTGGTGGTACTAGTACTTCCGCAAAATTTCAATTAAGGAGTTTAGGGGATTGACTGTTTTCCCAAAGAACCAAAAAATAACAAACATCTTCTTCATCCTCAACGGTCTCTGAGCTTGATCGGTATTTAGAAGACACTCATGAATTTTTAGATGAAGAATTTAGTTTCCAGGTTTGGTGGAAGAGTCATCAACAAGATTATCCAATTTTGGCTATTATTGCTAAACAAATTCTTGGAACGCTGGTTTCTACCATTGCTGTGGAACAAGAATTTAGTGTAGGTGGAAATATTTTGGACCCAAGACGGTCAACTATGTCTCCACAATCACTTGAAATCCAGGCGTGTGTTAATGATTGGACAAAGGCAAAATATAAACAACAAGAACTCCAGCCGGAGATAGTGAACGACTTCTTCGAAGTTGAACAAACCACGGGAATGGAAGGCAGTGAATAAATTTCGTTCCAACTTCCAACCTCTAACACCGAGCAACTAATTAAAGTTAAAAGAACTACGTGGCCTTTGATTCCTCTACATTGGTGGAGGATACGTAGGCAGCTTAATTGTGGTAAAAAAAATTAAGTGCAAGACCGGTATTTTTTATTATTTTTTTTAATTTTAACTTTATTACATTGTAATATTGTATATTTGAATTCAAGCCTTCAAGGCCAATTTCTTTTTTTTTTTTTTTTTGTGAAATTGTAAAGTTGTATTTATTAATAAATGTCAATTTCTTTTCTTTTAAACATTGTGAAATACTTGAATACTTCAATGAAAAAAAAAAAAAAAAACTGAAACTGAAACCGAAACGGAAACGGAAACGGAAACGGAAACCGAAACGGAAACCGTTAAACCGCTAACCAAACCGAATTTCCAGTTTTGGTTTTAGTTTTGGGTGGCCACCAAACCGAAACCGAACTGTGACCACCACTACTCATGAGAGACTTACTATATATATATATATATAAACAAATCAATTTGGCACATTATTTGAACGATGAAATTGGAAATTTTTTTAATAGTGTAGCATTACTCATATTTATTCATACATAATAGGAATTTGATAAAATTCAATTAATTTTGTAAAGAAACAGTGTTTGATAGAAACAACTAGGTGTTTGACGAAATGCTTGTTAAAGAAATACAAGAACAATACTAAAGATGAAACAGAGGAAGAGAGAGCTCTAAAAGAGCTCTGAATATTTTCATTTTGATAGAATGATTTCTGATACAGAGAATGATCTAGATTCATTCTTTTATACTTACACTATTCGTGTGTTCACAAGAATGGATCAGATTGCCACCTGGCAATTCTGTTACAACAGAATTCAGTTACAGCTGAGTTTTTCCCGCCAAAAGTTTAAGCTGAAGATGATGACGACCATTGATCATGATGCTCATTTCATGACCATCATGATCAGTATCATTCCTAAATGTTGTTTACTGGATAGGCAAGCATTGTAGCAAAGCCTCCAATGCTTTCAGGTTGATCCATTGAGTGATATGATACTATGTGAGCTGATGTAGAGTTGTATTGGTCTTGATCATTGACTGGCTCTTGACTTGGCTCTTGACTATTACTTCTAACATCCCCCCTCAAGCTGAATATGGGTGAAATAGCAAGATTCAGCTTGGAACAAAGGATCCCAAAACGTGATGAAGGCAGGGCTTTTGTAAGTATGTCAGCACATTGATGTTCAGTTGGGACATACTGAACTTTGAGAGCACCAGCAGAAATCTTCTCACGAATGAAGTGCACATTGATTTCTATATGTTTGGTGTGAGCATGGTAGACCGGATTTTTAGCAAGGGAACCTGCCCCTTGATTGTCACACCAAAGAATAGGGCAGTGAGGTAAAGGAAACCCAAGTTCTGAAAATAGAGAGGTAAGCCAAATGGCTTCGGTTGTAGCTTGAGAGAGATATATGTACTCTGCTTCACAATTTGAGCGAGCAACCACATTTTGTTTCTTAGAACTCCAAGAAATAAGGTTGCCTCCTAGATAAACACAACAACCACTTATTGATCGGCGATCATCAACACATGATGCCTAATCAGCATCACAGAAAATGTCAATGGATAAAGATGGAGCTGGTTTGAAGTGAAGTCCCAGTCCAGCCGTTCCCTTCAAGTAATGAAAAAGATGCTTACAGGCTGTCCAGTGATCATCAGTAGGAGAAGCTAAAAATTGGCTCAATTTATTTACACTAAAAGAGATGTCAGGACGTGTGTAAGTGAGGTATTGTAGAGCACCAATTGTGCTTCTATATATTGAAGGATGAGCAAAACTGAACCAACATTGGTAAGTTTTAAGTTGGCAGCCAAGGAAGTTGAGCAAGGTTTACAGTTTGACATATTGGTCTTTTTTAAGAGATTAAGAATATATTTTGTTTGGGTTAGGAAGAGACCAGCTGATGACCTTGTAGCTTCAAAGCTAAGAAAATAGCTAACTGGTCCTAAAAGCTTCAGAGCAAAGGTGGAGTTGAGAGTGGATATGGTGTGATGAATATGAGTAGAATCATTTCCTGTAATGAGGATATTATCTACATAAACTAAGAGAAAGATAACCTTGTTACCTTGCCTTTTGAAAAAGAGAGAGACATCAGCCTGTGAGGACACAAAGCCCCAATTCTGCAGGGTTGTTTTCAACTTAAAGAACCACGCCCGTGGTGCTTGCTTCAGGCCATAAAGTGCCTTGTTCAGTTTACACACAAAAGAGGGTTGAAGAGAGTCAACAAAGCCATGAGGTTGCTCTATGAAAACAACATATGTCAAATCCCCATTTAGAAAGGCATTGTTTATGTCAACTTGTTGGATTTCCCAAGCATAGGTCACAGCCAGGCTGAAAATGATTCGAATTGTTGCAGCCTTAATAACAGGACTAAATGTATCCTGAAAATCAATACCGGGTGTTTGATGGAAGCCTTTTGCAACCAAGTGAGCCTTATGTTTGAGGATCAAGCCATCGGGTTTGTATTTGGTTCGAAAAACCCACTTACAACCAACCATGTTAGATGATTCAGTTGGAGGTATCAATGTCCACGTATTGTTTTTCATCAAGGCTGAGTATTCCTTTTTCATGGCATTATACCATTGAGGTATGCCAAGGGCTTCTGCTGCTGTTCTTGGCTCAGTATTCGGATCAGAAGTTGGCACAACTGAGTAGGCTCTATGCTTAATAGTTCCTGACTTTAATCTGGTGGTCATAGGATAGGTGGAAATATTGTCTGTTGCAGGTGCCTGAGACAGGTCTAGAGCATTCAGACTGATATGAAATGGTATGGCAGGAGCTAATGTGTTTAGCAACAGATCCTGAGATGTAGCAGGAGCTGGAGAGCTTGTCAAAGGAGCTTGAGATGTAGAAACATGTTCTTCAAATGTGAAATTTGACCTTATCAGTCCATTAGAGAGAAAAGAAGTTGATATACTGTCAGGCTAAGAAGTAATCAAACTCTTTGGAGGAAATAAAACCTTGTATGGATATTCAAACTCATTGAAAACCACATGCCTCGATACATAAACCTTGCCAGAAGGATGAAGGCATTTGTATCCATTTTAGGTCAGACTATACCTTATAAACACACATTTGGAAGAGTGAAAATTGAATTTCTGGTGTGAGTAGGGTCTTAGATATGGAAAAGCACTGCAGCCAAACACTTTGAAGTAATTGTAGTTAGGAATCCTATTATACAACACTTCATAAGGAGATTGAAGCCTTAGAACCGGTGTTAGGAGATTATTGATTAGAAGTGCAGCAGTTTGGAAGGCATCAACCCAAAAAATGAGTGGCATAGCTGCTTGTGCTAAAAGAGTAAGCCCGGTTTCTACTTTGTGTCGATGCTTCCTTTCGGGAATTCCATTTTGTTGGTGCGTGTAAGCACATGACGTCCGAAAATGAATCCCACACATGTTAAGGTGAGGAAGCAAAGGCTTGAATTCAGTGACAGGGTCTGCTTGAAGGCACTTTATTTTCCTGTCAAACTAAAGCTTAACAGCCTTTTTGAATTGTAGAAAAACTACAGTCACCTCTGATTTCATTCTTAAAGGATATAACCAACTATATCTTGAGTGGGAATCAACAAAAACCACATAATAACGATAACCTTCGATGGATGGCATTGGCGAAGGGCCCCAAACATCTGTAAAGATCAAGTTTAGAGCGCTGACAGCTTTGTAACTAGAGTGTTGAAATGGTAATTGATGCATTTTCCCTAGCTTGCATGCATCACAAAAATGAAGGTGATTACTGTAAAATTTAAGATGTAAATTAGTTAAAACTTTCCTTAACACCAAAGGTGCAGGGTGGCCTAGTTTTAGGTGCCACATATTCTCATTCAAATGAGTCTTATTACACAAATTATCAGCTGCAACACTTTTCATACAACTAGAGCTGACAGTATTATTCCTAGAAACAGAGAAAACATTGAAAATTTTCTTCTCAAGAGCTTGATCATCAAGCTTCCTTTAAGCTTTAACCAAGTTCAGCTTGTAAAGACCATTATCAAGCTTGCCTTGAAGAAGAACTTCCTTGGTATTTATGTCCTTTATAACACAGAAATTGCAATAAAACTCAACATAAGCATTATTGTCTTGAGTGAATTTTGATATGCTCAGCAGATTTTTAGCAATTAAGGGCACACACAAGATATGATTCAAGTGTAAAATCTTTGAAGACTCATGAGAGGATAAGAGAGTTTTACAGATATGTGAAATTTGGAGTTGTTGTCCATTTCCAACAGCCAACCTATCTGATCCTTGATAGTCTGAATGCAAGGAGAGATTTGACAAATCTAATGTGACGTGATTGGTAGCCCCACTATTGGCATACCATGCTGGATTACAAACTGTCTCAGGTGTTGCATAATAGGCTGTGGACTGATGATAGTTTACCTGGTGTGGACTGTTAGTCAGTGATGCTGCATTGTTGTTGTTGTTGTGAAAATTGTTGAAATATTGACTCTGATACTGATTTTGATTGTTCACCTGGAAACTTTTATCAAATCGATGATAGCAATTCATTGCTATATGACTTGTTTTACCGCAGACTTGGCACACTGGCCTGTTTTGATTCCATCTTCCTCCACTTCTGCCTCGGTTTCGTCCTCTGCCACCTCCATTATTGTAGTTGTTAGAACCATTGAATCCACCTCTTTGATTCCTTCTATCACATTGATATCCAACAGTAAAATTAGCACTTGGATTTATAACTTCCAGTTGAGTTGTGGAGTCAAAATCAGATATCCTCTATTCATGATTTAGTAACAAATATTGTACCTCTTGAAAAGTTATACTGTTTCTCTGAGATATGATGACAGAAACAACTGAGTCATAGTCCCTACCAACGCCATGTAAAATACTCAAAATTAGATCATTTTCACTAATGTTTTGTCCTACTGCCTTTAGACTATCACCAATAGTTTTGACTTTAAGCACAAAATTTGAAACATAACTAGCCCCTTTCTTAATATTCTGCAACTGATGTTTCAATTGTAGAACCTTAGCTAACGATTGCTATGAAAATAACTTATCCAAGGTACTCCAGACCTCTCTAGAACTAGCACAATCAGTAACTTGTCCTATGACACTCTGACCTATAGTTGAGAACAACCAGCTTAAGAGTAACTGATCAGATCTTATCCAGGTTATATACTCCTTATTCAGCACCAGTTGTTTATCTCCTCCATTAGAGGCTTGAATTTCAACATGTTTATGTGGTATAGACTCGTTATTTAAGATATAATCTTCTAGTTGAAAGGCTCTAATAACCGGAAATACTTGAGCCTTCCACTGTATATAGTTGTTGTTGTCCAGCTTTACTTGCAGGTTGAAATGCATCGATTTTGCCAGAGAAGTGAAATCGCCAGCCTTCGAGATCGCCGACGAGTCATCTTCACTCTCAGAAAGGGAACTTGAAAGTGAATTCATGGACGATTAGTCCTTGTGAGGCTCTGATACCATGTAAAGAAACAGTGTTTGATAGAAACAACTAGGTGTTTGACGAAATGCTTGTTAGAGAAATACAAGAACAATACTAAAGATGAAACAGAAGAAGAGAGAGCTATGAAAGAGCTCTGAATATTTTCATTTTGATAGAATGATTTTTGATACAGAGAATGATCTAGATTCATTCTTTTATACTCACACTATTCGTGTGTTCACAAGAATGGATCAAATTGCCACCTGACAATTCTGTTACAACAGAATTCAGTTACAGCTGAGTTTTTCCCACCAAAAGTTTAAGCTGAAGATGATGACGACCATTGATCATGATGCTCATTTCATGACCATCACGATCAGTATCATTCCTAAATATTGTTTACCGGATAGGCAAGCATTGTAGCAAAGCCTCCAATGCTTTCAGGTTGATCCATTGAGTGATATGATACTATGTGAGCTGATGTAGAGTTGTACCGGTCTTGATCATTGACTGGCTCTTGACTTGGCTCTTGACTATTACTTCTAACAAATTTCAATGAATTTTGATGTAACTTTTCTTATATATAGATGATAAGAACAATTAAATGTACATAATTTAATTATGTTACACCATTATATTTACATCATTAAAGCTTTTTAAAAACATTAAATAGTTTTCAAATGATTAAATACTTGATTTGAGAGCTCATCAATAAACTTCTTCTAGATTATTATTATTTTTCTTTCAGAAAATGCAAACATAAAATTTCAAAAAAAAAAAAAAAGCATATAGAAATTAACTACGACATCTTATGGATTGGCGAGATGATATATATATATTGACAATCTCTATTAATTTGGGATCCTTTTTTTGTTTTGTTTTGTTTTGTTTGTTTGTTGTTGTTGTTGTTGTTGTTGAAAGCTTTCACTTTTGGTGGGATTCGAGCCGCTTACCTGAAAGAGAGAGAGAGAGAGGAAAGTAAAATATTTTTGTTGATTCGTAATTGCTTCAATGGATTCCCATATATGTTTGGTTTCCTAGATCTTCCAAACAATGAATTCCAACTATTTTGGTTGATTCGTAATTGCTTGAAATCCAACACAAACTCCACAAAATGCCAATCCATGTAAATTATATTACTAACATACTGGTCTAATAATCAGGGGAATCCAAAAAGAAAAATATAAATCCTAATCAACAAAGAATGGGGAGATCTGGGTTCCTAAATCTTTCAAAAAAAAAAAATATTTATTTTTCATTTTCTTTATTAAATTTTCAATAATGGTCGAAAATGGTGGAGTTATGGTGGGATTTTTGTTGAGAAATTGAATGAAATTTTAGTTGGTCTTGTAAAAGAACATGTTTTTGAGATGTGTTTGTGATGATGAAGAGCTAGGTTTCTAGTTCTTGAAGGATTGTTCAAGCTTAGAGTAGCCGTTGAACAACTATGTAAAAGTGAGTCGCTCAAGGTGTTTGATAAAATGACTCAACGAAAAACAATAGGCAAATCTGCCATTTTATTTGGCTCATGGCACTGTTCATGCACCGTTCATGGCACTATTCGTGTCATGACAATGTTCACGCGACGGCATTGTTCGCACTATTCACGACATTGTTCCGGGATGACACTGTTTACTTAAATATATTATTTCTAATTAGAACTAATTTGAAATAGCTCTTTTGTGGGCAGAGTGATATATGGTTTTTGTAATACAATGATGTGTTGTGTTACTGAAATTTGGTATTGTGATGGTATTGTGATGATATTGTTAATGTAGGAAATCAAATTTTTTGGTAATGTTAACAAACAGAGGAAAGTTGGTCAAAATTTTAAAATTTCTAAAATGTTGTATTATTATCTCCAATAGATCTAGTAAAATTTAGTGTGCAAATTATCCCTATTAGCTTGTGTGTCACTAATCTTTACCATTAGATATCATAACAGACACATAAATGCATACCTGATAAAAGGTTAAATTTCCTTAACACCGATGGCCTAATCAGTTGTACACATTTTCACCCTTTTAAACCGTTCAAATCAAATTTTTTGGTGATGTCAACAAATATATATATATATATATATTGAAAAGCAAACTCTTTATTAAACAAAGAGGAAAAGGCTAAGAGCATCCCCAATAGGCCGGAATTGGGGACCTCCTTGACTATATTTAGGGAGCCACGATCAGAAAGTGCTCCAATAGGCTCCCTATCCCGCTCCCTATTTTTAATTCTGGCCAAAGCCTCCCTAAATTTAGGGAGCCAAGACATCCTCCCTATTTTTCAATCATCTCTCCTCAAATGAAATAGATGGTGAGGATGAGTCCACATCACTCATTTTCAATGGTCCAAATTCATTCTCCCTATTTTTTTATTTAACTCAACTTCTTTTAATTTAAACATAAATAATTCATTTATTTTCCTCCATTTTATTCTTTTCCAACGGCTAGGCATTGCAAAATTCAAAAAAAAAAAAAAAAATTTAACCCAAATTGCTAGTTTGCAACAGCTATGTAAATAATAATATTTTAAATTTATTTAAAAATAATAATTTTTTAATTTAAAAATAAATAAATAATAATAGAGAGCTATTTTTAGGGAGGCTTGTTGGAGTCTTCACTCCTTATATGACTCCATATTCCTAAAAAGTACAATTGGCTCCCTAAATCTAAGGAAAATTAGGGAGCCTTGTTGGGGATGCTCTAAAGCCACAACATACAAGCCAAAAATACAAGACCAAGCTCAAAACCTGTCTAGAAGAGGGAACAGAGAGCAAGAAGACCCAAACAGCTGGGACCAACATAAAAAAAAAAAAATGGAGAAAACAACACCATAGATCAAAGCTAGAGAAAAATCGCACTAGACACGGTAACGCAAAGAACAAACAACCCAAAAAGAACCAAAACTCCACTCAGACAGATCCCATCAAGAAGAGCAATAGAAAACAGAGCAAAAGAACATGACTTGAGAAAAAAAAAATAAAAAAAAATAAGACAAGCTTAGAAATGAAATTAAGGTTCATCTCGCCCGGTCTAGGAGCCTTAGGGCCAGTTTGGTATTGTTTTTGAGAAGTTAAAATCAGCTTATTTTATAATTTTGGCATAAAATGATGTTTGGTAAAACTTCCAAAAGTGATTTTGAGAAGTAGGTGGGGGGTTACTTTTTGAAAGTGATTATGGAATAATCTATTTCAGCATTTAATGAATCTTTTAAAATATCATTAATATCCTTATGAAATCAAATTAAAATCATTTACATACCTTATTTCATCTAAAAATTGAATATTCTAATTAAATATTGATTTGGTTTATAAAATCTTTTAAAAATGTTTTTATTGTTCTTATGAATTTTATTTTCCAATTTAAATATTCTACTTAAATATTGATTTAATATAATATAATTAATGAAAAAATGAAATAAAGTTCTAAAATCATGTCTATTTTAGTCATTCTAACTAATTTCAGCACTTTTGAAATAAAATTACCAAACATATGTATACTTATACAGTAGTTTTAAAAGTTTAATTCCAAACACCTGCTGATTAACTTCACAGCTGATTATTCTTTCAGCACAACTAACGGTGATTATTATAAAAGTTACAGTAATACCAAACTGACCCTTACTTCCATCACAACTACACACAGCTTCCCACACCTCCTCCTTACTAAAATGCCTTTCAAGTGAATCCCTTTTCTCTTCTGACAATTGTTTAAGATTCAAGCCTCTTATCTCGAGAAATTGCCGAGGAACATTCTTAAAATGACTCTTAAAGAAATTAAGATGCCATTCGGTACCATTTCTTATGAGTGATTTTCTGTTTTTGGGTTGAAAAAATGTGCATAATACGTTCGGCGAACATTTCCAAAAAAATAAAAATAAAAATAAAAATACACAAATCGGTTTTTTACTTTAAGGCGCTAGCTTCTATGAATAATGAGAACAACTTATTCATGTTTTCAAGGTTTTGATTTTGTTTTCATTCGTCATCGCCCACCAACTAAAACATTTAGGGCTCGTTTGATACGCTGTATTGTATTGTATTGGATTGGATTGGATTAGGTTGGATTGCATAGTATTGCAATGGGGTGTATTATTATTATACAATCCTATGTTTGGTGAATTTTCATTTTAGACCGTATTAACCCAGAAATTCAACAAAAATAAATAAATTATGTTGGATGTTTCTTGTTTGGGAAGATGAAGATGAGGTTGGGTTCTAATACATCATAATACCATCTGATATCATGTATTAGATAATACAATAAATGGTGTATTAGAATGTATTAAATTAATAGAATACAAAGGAACCAAATGAACACCAAACATGGTATTGTATTAAATTAATACATTTTAAAGCCTTAATACAATACAATACAGGCCACCAAACATGCCCTTAATGTTATATTTATATTTATATTTATATTTAGCCATCAATTTTTTACACAAGCTACAACAACAACAACAATAATAATAATTAAATATCATTTATAACAATAATATTTAGGTATTCCTTTAGCGGTTCTTTCAAAGATGAGCAGCTAAACGGAGCCCTTTTATCAAGCCCCTATAGAAGGAGTTATTTGTCTCACAAAACCGGCCCACTTCATGACCCATTCTTAAGCCCAACCTCCAAGATTGACTTTGAACATTCCCCCCCACAACGTTCTGGAAATTTTAAATTAGCCTCTCAGATGAAGAAGAACTACCATGACTGGTACCGTCCTTTTTCCCACATTGACCTAGGTTTTTGACTATAGTCAGCTTGCCATTCTTTACACTCTGGTTTCAAGAATTGGAGTCATCTCTCCTTCCCTTTATCCTTTGCACTAAGGCCCTCCTTGAAACCTTGTTCCTCTCCAGACTGAGAAACGATGATGTTGACTGCTACCCTTTTTTTTTTTTCCATTTGCTTTTCCTCTTCTTCCATGAAACAACTGAGCCTGACACCTTTTCTGAAACTGACATTGGCCTCTTGATCCTTATTTTCCTCTTCCACATGCACCCAACCAAAAGAAGATCCTTCACCTACCACACCCCTTTCTTTTTTCCTCATTCCCTCATTTTTTTCTGTAAAAAATTTAAATTTTCTGAGGAAACATCCTTCTTCAAACCCAGAAAATACTCCACCCAAGCATAATCCACCAAGGTTTTCTCTTCCTTCATCATCAACATGAACGAGCCATTCCCTACATCAACTCTTACTTTAACGGATACTAAACTCTCCTCCCGAACAAGCACCATTATTCTTCCTCTGTCCAACCTTCTCCTAAGAGAGGTTTCTTTATCCACTAGCAAGGGTTCCCCAATCATCTAGCCTAGTTTTATAAAGAAATTGATGCTTCAATAACTTAATAGGATTCCTTTAAAACTTATACAAGCCATTCTAAATTGAGGACTAAAAGAACCGGACCAGTTTTGCATAGACACAAAAGAATCTATTTTTGATAAAGCCTTCCTTATCAAATTCAGACTCAAACCACCATAACACATTCTTGTCTCCTAGAAAATTCGAGGAAAAGGAGAATCCTCTGTTTACTAACCTTGCATTAACACTCGCCACATTGGAGAAGGTTTTCAAAACACCCACCGCACAACTTCCGAGCCACTGCATATCTCTTTGTTGGCTGCTCCGGAACATGGACAACTCCTTTAAATTCTCATGATATCGTAATTCCAATTCATTCATCCTTCCTTCCAGCTCACGCTCCCTAGCTTGGTTTCCTTTCAAAACCTTAGCAAAAGATCTTCTTCCCTTAACCCATTCCATTACGACCTCTTCTTTCATATGCTTCACCTTTGACTCCATCCCTTTTCTTTCAGTCTAACTTCTATAATCCTCCAAATGGGTCCTTCTATTCCATTCGAATGATGCTACCTTTGATACAATCGGCCATCCATACACGTGCATACCATATGTTAACCTAGCCACCTTAATGGCTTCCTCCCTAAATTCGAAGCGGATAAAAGCGAGGAGTTACTTTTAGACGAAAGATAAACATCCCTTATGTTGAGATTTATGTCCTAAAACTTGTAATTTATAAAGGTTATAAAAACATAAATAAAAGAAGTAGTATTTTCATTCAATAAATATGACTTATACGCTTATATCATTTATGCTAAACATCTAAGATTGCTAGATGTAATCTCAAACTCAGTATATGAGTATCATATGCAGAGGAATCTGGTTTGAGATGTGTAATCTAAAGAGTTTGTATAGAGCAAATATAGCTAGGTAATTTATTTGTGGTTAATCAACAGTTGTTGTTCATTCTATAATGTATAGTGGTCTTATCTTAGACTATTCATATGTTGACATGAGAATGGAGGCACCTTATATGATGTGATCATAAATGAATATGCCACAATCTATATGAATCAATCACCAAGATCCGTTGAATGAAGAGATTCATATATATATTGACAAATGATGACTGTATATGGGTGATCTTAATCATGAGTGTCTTGCTGACTCCTTCAATTTAGATACCATGGGTGAGATCGGGGTAGCATTCCCAATCAATAACTCTGTATCTTGGAATCAGGGTTTGGCTTGTGGCTAGAAAGATATGCACATAATAGAGGAATCCACTCTTTCTTGTGAGAAGTAGAGAAATAGTTCCCTTAAGGGTTGATTTGAGACTTGAACGATTAAGAGCGCTCTTCTTTTTTCGTAAAGGAAAGAAGGATACAATTGTTCATTAGAGAATCAATAGTATTTAAAAGAAAAGATATAATTAGAGAGGTATAACAAACTTTATAATCTAGCTATAATTATGAACTACTTGTGGAGGATCATACCATATGTAATAGCTATATCGATGGACAGTGATATTTTGGTTTGTGTAAAATATCTACAATTACGAGAATGCAACCTCGGATTTTTAGTGGAGTAACTCCGAGGTTAATAATTATGAAATATTAATTAAAGAGTTTAATTAATTTTTTCTAAGCATTATTGGAGCTCAAAACCATGGGTCCATTAGGTCCCATTGCTAGCCTTTACGGTTATTGGTAACAAAGGTCACAGTTAATCAATTGGATAGTCCAAATTAATTATGTTATGAAATTGACATGAATAAATTCAGGGAACTAATTAAATAATATGATTATTTGATTAGTATATTAATAATTGAATAATATTAATAATTGATAATTATTAATAGGAGGTTACAGGTTCGAACCATGACTAAAACAAAAAGATTAAAAATAATAATGATTATTTTAAATCCTAGAGGTCACAGGTTCAAATCCTGACCATATTAAAATAAAATTTGGATTTCTGTTTTGACTTGGTCAACTCAACCCTAGGATCCTACTATATAAGATATACTTATCAGGAAACAAAAGAACAACCTAAACCTAATACATAAGTGGTGGTGTGGCAAAGGCCAAAAGAAAAGTTTTTGTTTTCTCTTTGCAGGTGGTCGACCGAACTGAGGAAGAAGACAAAGGTGTTGTCTTCTTGATTTTTGTAAACCTCCGTCTAGTCTTGTCTACATTCATGACGTGCCCACATGCAAGTTATCAGATTGTGGATCATAGCTCGGAAGGTTTTGTGGTGACGAATCGAAAAAAAATGAAGGAGAAAACAATAAGGTATTATAGGAATCCCTCCTTATTTCGAGTATATGGAAAAAGGTCCAAAATAAATTTTAAAACCTATATTGTTCCTCTGCGTTGATTTTATGAAATCAAAACTCTAAACTTTTATTTTAAGGGACTTACACCTTATCCGTTCAAAAGTTTTGAAGAAGCTCCATAATCCCCCATAATCCATCTTAGGAGTAAGATTATCAACATAAATCAAGAAAAGCCTCTCTCTAAAGTCTCCTCTTCGACCATAATCCCTATCCTCCAAGCTTTTCACTTCAATTCTCTCTCTAGTATTCTCTCTCATATTTTTTTATGTCAACAATCAAAATTTCAAGCTAAAAATGCATACGTAGAACCTCAATTGTCAGTTTTTCATCAAAAAATAATAGTTCAATTTTTTGTTTCTTCTTTCTTTCATTTTAAATACAATACACATTCTACATTTAAAGTCAACTCTAATGATATCCCTCCAATCACCGACATTCTTGACTTCTTCCGAGAGTTCCAAAGTGAGTTCAACAAACTGTCATGTTGGTTATGAAATATCTTATGTATATTGATCGGATGATTCATATACCTATTTGAAGTCCCCATTTCCTATCGTTTGTTCTCGTTTTCGAGCATATTTTTGTATATAATGTGTTTGTTGAGCTTTGTGTAGGTACATATTCCCTGCGATAAGGTTTTGAGCTTAAAGTCAAGTTTGGAAAGCCAAAATGAGCAAAAAGAAGTCAAGAATGGAAGCCATGCAGAGTTGTCGCAGCCTCGCCATTGACCAAAACCGCGGCGTGATTCATGCTCAACCACGGCAAACAAAACCAAGTTTCCGTGGTGGATCCACCGTTGAGCTAGAACGCGACATTGAGACCGTGGCACTGGTCAACTCTGTTTTCCAAAGGTTAATAGACTGACAATGCAAATGCCTATGCAGAACACACATATTTCGGGGTCCATATATCCCTTCTCTTATTGAACTGGATTTCCTACCATACATTTTTAGAAAGCCCTGAAAGTCTACTTTCTAGCGGTTTTTATGGATCGTAATTCTGGGCTTTCTAGAGGGAGTTATGCACGTTTCCGTAACGGTGCGCTAGGTTGGAAACATGACCGTGATGTGTAAAATCGTGTTATAAAAACCTAACTCTCAAGTGCACGAATCGTGAGATAAGTACAGCGACAAGTAGGGATCGTTCCCAAGAGGAAAAGTGATTTATCGACTAAAACTAATTCTAATTAAAGCTAAGCAAGTAACAGTAACCAAGAGATTTCAGATTGATTTGATTGATTTGAGATTAAAACTAGATTAAATTAAGAAAGCAGTTAACAAGACTATGTGAATGTGATCAAGAGGTGAGAGGACTAGGTCATCAATGATCCCCAACTACGTTTACTCAATGCTTCGAATTGACTTTCACAAAGAATGTTAATCAAGTTAAGGGTTCGTTCTTAAATTATATATAATTAGTGCTATATGGTCTTGGGATAAATTAAGTACTTCTACTACAATCAATAGCAAACCCTGCATATAAACTATAACAGAAAATACATCAACCATACACCAAGTGTTATCAGTTGAGTCAATAGCAAACCCTGTATATCAACTATAACCTACAACCCACAAAGCACACAATCAAATATTCTCAATCACAGTCATTAGCAAACCTTGCATAAAAACTATGATTGAGAACCCATTAAGCACAAGAACAAGAGAACCAAAGATAAAGTGCAATAACCTGCTAGGATAAATTCATTCATTCAATTGATTATTGGTTAAGACTGGTGAAACCCACACATCTCTCAACCTTAACATATAAACCCTAGATTCAAGACTAGCACTAACCATGCATAGACAAGAAGAAATCACAAATTGAATGAATCGAAACTTGAATTACGAAAACATAGTCAATTCTAACAAAGAGTATTCATAGAGGTTCACATTGAATCCCTAGTATGGATTTAGTTACACATAGATGAAATAAAAAGAAGAGAGAAGTAGTTGATAGAACCCATGGAAATTGTGGACACTATTCCAATCTCTGATGCTGAAAATCTTCTCCTTCGTCTTCAAATCTTCTATATGTAAGATGAAAGAAAGTTTGTTGAGTGATTTAGGCTATGACTTCTGGCTGACGAACTGTCTCCTGACGAACCCCCTCTGAATAGAAAAATCCCTCTATTTATATCTGCTCGGGCTTCGGTGGAGAAACCTGATAAAAAACAAAGACTTTGGTCGGACCGTTGCCTGACCGCTGCCACTTTGGCAGCGGTGTGGCAGCGGTTTTCCACAAATTGAAACGCTGCCACTTTGGCAGCGGTAAGAGGGCGCTTTGCACAGCGGTCTCCTCTGTCCGATAAACGCTGCGACGCCTCTCTCTGAAAATAGCAGCGGTGTGAGAGCGTTTTTTGCTCAACTTTAGAAAAGACCCTTGACTACTTCAAAATAGCACTTTTTAACTGAATTTCTTCAAATATATCAATCTGGTCCAATAATCTGAAAACACTCAAACACACCCATTAAAGCACTAAAAGGTTCAAGTAGCAAGCAATTGATTGGAGGAATGGGGATCAAAAATATATACAATAAATGACCGATCAGACCGCGGCAGAGACTTTGTATAGAACACCCAATTTTTGAGTAGCATATCTCCCTCCTCAGATCGAACCTCGTTGAGCTCTATATATATATATATATATTTAGAAAGCCCCAGAAGTCTACTTTCTAGAGGTTTTTAAGGAATGTGATTTCAGATTTTCTAGAGGGAGATATGTGTGTTTCCGTAATGGTGCACAAGGCTGAAAAATTTCCAAGTGACGGTCGCCGTGAAGGTCGCCACTACAACAGCCAATGTGCCAGCAACCTTTTTGGCACCAAAGGGTAGTGATTTTTGCTACCTTACTGGTCGTTACCACACCAGCCAACATGCCAGCAAACTTTTTGTGCAAAAAGGGCAGAGATCTTCGCTATCTAAGAGGTCACTATCGCACCAACCTAGTGGCAACCTCCGTTCCCAGCTCTGCAAAGGGTCAGTTTTCAAGCCATTTCATAAGGGTATTTTGGTCCTTTCATACCCAAAATGTGCCCTAACTTTCCCAACCTATTTATACACCATTTTGAGCCTTCTCTTGAGAGAACAAACCAGCCACTAACACAAAGAAACACAACATCAGCTCTTCTTAGTTTTCTTTCATTTCCAAAGAGAGAGAGAGGCTTTCAAAGCTCCCATGGAGGAGAACACCTCCATAGGAAGCTCACCACCACCATTTTATACACATCCTCCACCATATTTGGGAGTTGATTGCAACGAGATAGGAGTGGTCTATGACCAATTTCGAGCTAGGGATTGATGGAGCTCTTGGAGGGATTTCTTTAAGGGTTGTCTCCTTAAAACTCATCCTCTTTGTATTTCATGTTTTCTTAATTGTGTAATCCCTACTTGGGGAATATTGTAACCTTATTTATGCTCAATATACGTTGGTTGTTTTTATATTCATTTGGGTTTTGATTTATTCTTGTTATTATTGCATAATCTTTTATCTTGATATGCATGTGTGTGGAGATTGGAAATTGATATGTGTTCATAATGGGATTAGGAGTAGATTAACTTAAATATAAAAGTAGTTGTAATCAAATATCCCATTTGTGTGTATATCTTTGGAAGGTCGAAATTAACTTGTATGGATGGGTATTGAGTGTTTGTGGGTTTTTGGTTATGCCTAAGAGGACCAATACGGGTACAACCTTAACCACTTAGCTCTACAGAATGGATGAAACTTGTTCTATACATAACCTTTGCTAGAGTAGGTTTTGGCTTATGTTCATATGCTTAATGGTAGGGACTTGAGGCACAATTGTTGTAGCCATGACCTTTAAGGAGTGATTCGTGTCTCGGATCCCTTAGTTGAGATTACAAGCACAATTGCTCTAACCATGACCTTTGGGGAGTGATTTGTGCTTGTGAATCTCTTAATTGAGAGAATAAGCCCATAACTTGAATTGGATATCCTTAAAGCCTAACAACCACTATACGTGCACTTATGTACGGTAAATCTATTGAACCTTGTGAGATCATTATCATGCATCTCTCCAAACCACCCTTTCATTTGTCATTTTAAACACCATTCTCACCCCTCCATATTCCTTTTATTTTATTAGCATTCCATTCATTTACATTTCCACGCACACCACACTGTAATATGCATACACCTCACACACAATATTCTCACCATTTTCGCATTCTATTTACATGCTTTCAATAAATACTAGACCTCGAAATGGTTGACGGACACCACCTCCCTGCGGAACGATACCCTCGCTTACCACTTTACTAATCTTTTGATAGTTAGAGCACATTGCATAATAACTTTTAAATATTAATAATCTTTTGATAATTGCAATTTGGTAACGATACAAAAAGCGAGTTATCATATATCATGTTAGGCATGAAACATCTCATGTATGTTATGTTGGATATGAAATATCTCATGTATGTCATATTAGACATGAAATATTCCATGTATGTAGTATTTCTTGTAAGACACGAAATATCTCATGTATGTCATGTTGGACATGATATATCCCATGTATATCATGTTTTTTTTTTTAACTGCAATTTTTATTAATCAAAACTAGCAACAAGCCATCAAGGCAAGCAATAATAGGCGAAGCCAAGCAAGCACTAGAAAACAAAGAAAATAAAAGAGCTATACACTGCCAATGCAACAAGCAATAGCAAGACAAAACGAAACAAAACACAACACCAAACAATTAACACCAACAAACAAAGCAAGATAGAAAAAAGCAACATCGAACACCTCTCCCAAAACAAAAGAAAAACAGGTGTTTCCCAATGAATGGAGACCTCTTTCTCCTTCGAACCCTGCTTGGCTTTCACACTAGAACGAAGACACTATCCTCCACACGAAAGCTTGACTGCAAGTCTAAAAACCCACCAACCTGAAGCCTTCAATCCCCATCTTTGAAACTAACCTTGTCATCATCCTTCTTCCCAGTTATAAGATCCACTAACTCTTTCTCTAAACCATTGAAGTTGAAACCTAGAACTATGTCTTCATCTTGTGAGTTCTTGAAGGGAAATAGTTCTTAGTTCTTTGCCTTCTACCTCCCTTCCCACCTCTGAAACTTAACTTATGAGAATCCCCATCATTAAACATACCCATAAGATCAACAAATAAATCAATAGAAGGACCATCCAAATCACCATCCACTAAGCAAAGACCAGTCCTAACCGAGCCCTTACCTATTAGACCACTTTTAGAACCTTTTTGGTTACAAGAATTGACCAAACCCTTACACTGCCCAATATCAAAACCAGCTTCCTTGTCACTCTTCCCACCACCCAACTTACTTTCAACATTGCTCAAAGAGGACATCAAAGTGCTGTCAGTAACATCACTATTCCCCAAACCTTCATTTATTTGACCAATCGACTTACTCACCCAATAAGGTGGGTAGCTAGGCTTATTTATAGTTTTTCCTTCCCAAGACCCTATCCTTTTATCCCAACTTTTGACAAAAGAACCCTCACTTTTCCCAACCATAGAACCAACTCCACTGATAATTGACTCACCAAACTCCACCCTATCCACAATCCCCAATGGAGACAGCCTAGAGCTGTCACTAGCAGCCCTACACTACATGCCTTCACATATCTCTAAGTTCACCGACCTATGCTCTAAAAAATCTTGTCTTTCCAAAAACCTTTCCCTATTAGTAATAACAACTTTATGAAGAGGAGCATTAACCTTACCAAGCTTATTAAGATCAAATAGCTCGACTTTATCTGCATTCTTCCCTATGACCTTGGGACTTTTGCATTTGTTTTGATGACCATTCTCCCTAATTAATTGAGATTTCTCGGGGACATCAACTCCTCCACCTTCATTCACCAATTGTCTCAAACCTGAAAAAGTGCATCTACCTCCACCTTTTGAGACAGCATTAATAACCCCTTCCATTGATTGCATGAATTTCAAATTCAAATTCTTATGCTACAAGACCTTCATCAAGCCCAGATAATTTTCCAGCCAAAGTAAGTCCACCGAAGCTCCATCATCGAAAATCTTCAAGGTCCATGTATATTATGTTAAGCATGAAATATCCTATGTATGTCATGTTGGGTATGAAATATCTCATATATATTATGTTGGGCATAAAATATCTCATGTATGTTATGTTGGGCATGAAATATCTTATGTATACTGTATTTCATGTAGAACATGAAATTTCTCATGTATATCATGTTGGATATGAAATATCCTCTATATGCAGTATTTCATGTATATCACATATATATCATGTTGGGTATGAAATATTTTATATATGTCATGTTGGGTTTAAGATATCCTATGTATGCCTATGTATGCTGTGATGGGCATGAAATATCTTATTTTCTTCAAAAATACATGATTTCACGATATCAAGCAACGTGTCACGTTAAATATGAAATAACCCTCTTATGTAACGTTTAACGTGACACATTGTGTGAAAAAATGGTAATTTTGTAATTTATTTGTTAAAAACAATAATATATTATGATGATTGGTTACAAACAATAAAAAATTAGAATTTTGTTAAAAACAATAATTCATTCTATGATTAGGTTATTTTTTTGGAATTTTCACATTATTATATGTGAAATAATAATCAACCTTTCATATCATACGAATTACTTATTGATCATTATTTAAAATTAAAAAGAAGGCAAAACTTAAATTATAAACTAATTAGTCAGTAAGTTAGCGTCAGTATTAAGTAAGATGAATCAGGTTTAGTAATCAAATCAGACGGAAAACTTTAGGAGGGTGCGACTAGGTCACACAAAATGAATCATTGAGATCATTCGAATCGTACACGATCAACTATAAATAATGTTTTTCATCCCTACTATGTTTTTGAAATGTTTTACGGTATCTTTTGGACTTCCTCAATTTTATTCACGTACGGTCTTATTCCAATAAAACCTTCATCAAGTCTAGTAATCGTACGTACGTAAGTTAACTTTCATAGTTTCTTCAAAAAAAAAAAAAGTTAACTTTCATAGGATTATTGGAATTCAATGATTTAAAGAAAGAAAATTTGTGAGATATTCAATGATTGACGGGATATTCTAACTAATTAATCATGAGAATATATACGGTGAGAAATGTAACAAAAACAATGTTTCAGTTGAGGTACAGTACTTGCAACTAACATTTTATCCAACCTATCTTTCTTCTCTTTTGCTAGGGAAATCTCCAACGCCTCTTCAACAAGAAGCAAACAAGTTATTTATTTTTTTGTATGCTATGTTACAAAGACCAGTTGCATTCAAACTTGAATTGTATAATCTGAATGTGAGATGCACATATTTCCATAATGTTTTGAAATTGAATATAATTTTGTTAAATACGTATCTTGGATGGCAACCGATGAAACACCCTCTAATTAATTAATTAATTAATTAATTATATAAGCTTAGTCATATGAGAAGGATTTATTAGCATAGTATAGAAGAATCTTTTGTGCTCTTTAATGAAAAAAGAGAGAGAGAGAGAGACAAGTATTTAAGTGATGTTAAGTTAAAATTAATATAAATTTTTTTTAAAAAAACTATGATATGATTTTGAGTTTTGAATAAAGAATTCGTTATCAGCAGGCTTCGTGCTGTGCCTGGTTGTTCTGTGGTTCATGTGCGTAGACAAGCAAACGTTGTTGCCGATCTTTTATCGAAATTTGCTCTATCTTGTTTAGAGGATTGTTTTTGGATGGAAGATTTCCCTCGAGTGTAGAGAGATTCTTACTAGATGATTTTCCAAGTTGTTGTTGAGTCCGTTTGTTTTCTTAATAAAGATGTTTCCTTTCAAAAAAATTATATATATATATATATATAAGCAATGATATTCGATTTATATATGTAATTATATTCTCTACTGCAAACATTAGCTAGGCTCATATATGTACATTTTAATTTTCTCCTAATTCTTATGCTAAATCAACTACGTACTAGAGGCATTGAATGGTTAGAGAATTCAAATTTAAATAATATAAATGTGCTATATATTGAACCCAAGATATCAGACAAAAGAATATAAGAAGCCCATTGTAATGAAATTATGAATTCATCAATTCAAATACTGTCAACTTCAAATAAAAACAAAAAACTATACTGTCTACCATTAGCTTATCCATCATACTTACACCATAAGATTATAGGTCCGAGTCTATCCCCTTTCCATATCCTAAATTATTGTAATATTTCAAATTAAAAAATAAAATTAATAATAAATATGCGAAAAAGAAGAAGAAAAGACTCATGTTTGGTGCGCATTGATGAAGTGATTTGCAATTACAGGAAAGAAAGAAGAATTTCACCTACAACTATCTCAATGTAACAGCAACACAGATAAAGAAAGAGCAGCTACCAATCATTTTGAACAAGTAGCCTGGCTAAATATATGCTACCGACACCAATCATAAATTCTGCATATATTTGGTGTTTAAGATCATCTTAGCCATTAATCCACATATCTTTTGTCGCATATGATTCATGCCTCTGCATTTCGATTGGCATGGAACCCCGCTGCTGCATCGGTGGCTAGCTAGATTATACTAATTTATATAAATGATTTATACACACGATTGCGCAACTAAAGATTAAAAAAGCTTAATTACACGCCCTCTAAGATGAAATATATGATTAAGTATTGAAATTATCATGTAAAGATGACGATAGTACTCTTTCTCGTACCAAAACCAGAAGGCCACCACTGAAGGTGGCGGTGAGACCAGGAGAGAATCGCGGGACATGGCGATGTGGTGTCACCGCCACCAATTCGATTTCAAAACGTCTAACAAGTGAAAGAGCGACGCTTTTGAGCTCCACCATAGCCATTTCTTTGCCCAAACACACCCTAAGTCCGGCTTGAAAAACCGGGTACTTATAAGGGTTTTCCGGGTAGAAAACACCATCTCTCAACCACCTCTCTGGCTTGAACTCTAAGCAATCCGGACCCCAGATTTCGTTGATCCGACCCATCGCGTAAGGGTGATATGTAACCCTAGTTCCACTCTTCACGAAAGTCCCATCCGGTAACACATCGTCTTCTTCACAGAATTTGGAGTCGAATTGAATCGGAGGATAGAGTCTCATACTCTCATAAAGAGCTGCTTGTAAGTAGTGAAGTTGTCGGAGTTGTTCAAAGCTTTTGAGATTTTGGTTTGGACCAACAATTGTGTCTGCTTCAATCCTAACAGCTGAGACAACATGTGGATGCTTTGCTAATAACCAAACAAAGCTTGTTAAAGCAGATGCAACGGTGTCACGGCCAGCTAATAAGAAACTTATGACAATGTCTCTCAAATACGTGTCATCATTCACAGTTCTCATGAAACGAGACAAAAGATCTTTATGGGTTAAAAAACCCATTTTACGCCTTTGCTTTATAACATCTAGGGCTAAAATATCTATAATCTTTATAGCTTCTTTTAATTTCCTCTCACTACCCAAATTCAACCACCGTTTGATCTTCCAAATCAACGGTGATACTGTCATGGCTCTCTCGGCTGATAATTTCGATGCTAGGTCAAACGCTACAGCGAATTCCGACAACGGAAGAGACAGCTCCAGGCATCTGGGGTCTAGACCAAAAGAGAATCTGCACATACTATCGAATGAAAATCTTCGAAAAATGTCTTGTAAATCCAAAACGACACCGTTTTCGTCTTTGGTTGCTGCAACGGATGACAATAGTGGGACTAGTCGATGTTCGATCACTTGATGGATGATTTCTAAAGCGTAAGATCGGATTGATGACCTATCAAGCTCAAGACTGGCCATTTTCTTCTGAAACCTCCACGACTCACCATCGACGTTGAATATTCCACGACCGAGCAAGTCACCGAGGATCGTAGAGAAAGGTTTCCCTTTTGGGAAATTATCGAATCTTGTTTTGAGCATGTATTCAACGTTGTCTGGATTGGCTGTGATTGTGTTGCCGAGGACATGAATATGGATTGTGTTGGTTGGAGATTTCTTTAGAAGATAAGTGAACCAATCACAAAGATTGTCAAATTGTTTTGACCAACTCAACGTGAGATAAGCATCGCAAATCTCACAGTTGCACCAGAGCTTTTGCTTGAGTAAGTAGTAGAGCAAAAGAGAGACGATGATGATCATGATGGAGATGAGAAACAAAAACGAGGCATGGAGCTGAGTATGCAAAAACCACCATGATGATGAGGCTTCTTCTGATCCAGTTAACTCCATCAATGGTGTGATGGATAAATAAAGATAATAGATGATATTAAATTTGAATATTGAGAAAGATACCCAATAAGAGAGAGAGAGAGAGACTAGAGCGCAATTGAAGGTTGTGTGTGTATTGGATCCTCCAATTTTATATTGTCACGCACAGTTAATTAATTAGTTGTTTAATTGATTAATTAATTAATTTATATTATTTGCTGTTTACTCTTCAGTTTTTACTGTGCTTAGTGCTATTCTCTGTATGCACTTAATGCAAATAAATTATAAAATATTGAAAAGTATTATTAAATATGGACATAAAAACCCCGTGCGCAATAGAACAAAGCGAGCTACGACTAGAAGTCTCCTGTATACACAACCTAGAGAGGCATCTCATCTATTCTCTCACGTGCTTTTATTCTTATCCGTACCAACTACTTTTTTTTTTATAAATACAAAAAGATGAGAAAATATTTGGGTTCCATTTTTTTATCTAAGAAAAATCATGAGAAAATATTTGGGCAATCATAGCTGAGCATATATTGCCACAAAAACAACATAAAATATTGGGAAACCGGAGCTGGTTTGCCTTTCAAACTTTCAGTGGTCTAGTACCAGCATTTTTTTTCTTATATACCAAATGCAATGGCGCCGACTCGACAATGGAATATTGCTAGACTGAATGAGCGCTCAATTGCCGTAGAGTCACATTGGGCGGTGATTAGTTCCTGGCTTCCCACATATTAATTCTTGCTTTTTGCTAAATATGATATATTCAAGCTTAATTAGGTTTGACCAACAGTTGTGTGTTATTGTCTATATTTATGTGCAAAAACTGGAAATTAGGAAAATATCCACAACATATGTATAATTTTCACTGTCTTGGAAAAGAATAATAGAATTTCAAGTAGGAATTGTGGCCACAAAGATCTGGTGATGCTATCCAACTCTACTAGACCTGAAGCTGGTCTGGTCACTCTCCTTGTGCTTAGAATCTCCGATGCCGCTAATGTAGTGAAACTCAACGATTATAATTGATTGCCTGGTTGTGAGATTAATTGGAACTCATCGATTATTATTGATTGCTTGGTTGTGAGATTAAGGGTTAACCACACTAATTTATCCTTACTTTATTGGATCTAGCAAAATTTCAAAATGACGCCCAAAATTAACACAAACACTCATTGCCGTCAAGTCAATCCGTTAACTTTAATGGTTGACTAACCTTGACTTATACAAAACCAAATATGCCCACACCACGTTGTCCCAAACATAAAATATTTTAAATTATAAATTGAAAATTGAAAATTTTATATATATAAAAAATAATAATAATATATCGGCCGCTTGAAGAAACATCATCAATTCACGGAAGAGCCTCTTCTACGAACTGCAAGAGATTACTCTCCAAGATTGAAGAAGATCTCTTGTTTCCTTCGATGGTAGAGCTCCACCACCAGTAAATTATCTTCTTTTTTTTTTTTTTATAGAAAATTTTGATTTTTCAATTTTAATTAAAAAATTTATGTTTAAGATGATGTGGTAAAGGTATATTTGGCTTTCCAATGGTCAAAGTTAGTCAACCATTAAAGTTAACGGATTGACATGATGGCATGGGATGTTTGTGTTAATTTAAGATATCTTTTTAAAATCTTGCTAGATTTAATAAACTAAGGGAAGGTTAGTGCAATTAACCCTGAGATTAATTGGCTTCATTTATGTGCGATATTTCAGCTATACTGAGTAGTAGGAGCAGTGGTTCCACATGCAGTTGCTTTTGTTCCACAGTTTACAATAATTTGTCAAAGACGGTTTGGATCCGAATTTGGATCCTCTACTAATCTGATCTTTTTACTGACTTCATCTAATCTTATGACACATAATCATTGTAATGAATGTATGGTTAAGATGTGATTGGTTTCCACAACCACTTTAACAGCAACCAATCACATGCTTCCAAAATGTCAGAAAAAAGATTAGATCAGTTGAGGATTCAAATCCTTTGGATAGTAATATATTAACTTTTTCTTTTAAATGGAAAAGGAACTTAATTTACTAAAATCAGTTGAGAATTAAGATTATATGGGTCCCATACATAAATTAGGAATCAACATTTCTCTTAAATATGAATCTACTTTGTAGAGTAATAATAATAATAATAATAAATGTGTCCTCCAAAGTGTAGCTCAGCCAGTAGATGAACCAGCATAGGATTTAGGTAAATGACTCAAGCCAACGGTTCGAATCCTACCAATAATAAAAAGTCTTCAAAAAAATATCATATCTAAATAGATGGATAAATAAATACTATCAAAATAGAAATAATAATAAATGGGTTGCAATTATTGAATGGGAAATAGGGGAAATATAGTACTATATATAAAACTATTCACCCATATATATATATACAGATTTTCTATTATCAGTTTGTCCTGACAATAAATATTTCATGATAAAGAATGTGGACCACTGGATTTACATACTTTGACTCAAAGTGTATGCACTTGTCAAAACTTCTCCATAATCTGTGGTCCACATTCTTCTTCCTGATATATTTATTGTCAGAACAAACTGATAGTAGAAAAACTATATATATATATATATATATGGGGACAACATTACCAAGAATTCTCCTAATAACAAAATTTTAAAATTTCGAATTTGAAATTTTTTGAAAATTTTAAAATTTTCCTGTAAGTGTATTTCATTTTTCTTATTATCCACGCAAAAAGTCTCATTAAAATTCATTATGTTATGTATGGTTTGGACATAAGATTTATGTAAGAGGATTTGCATGTGAGAAGTCTCTCATATATATATAGTCTTTCTATTGTCGGTTCGTCCTGACAATAAATATATTATGATGAAAAATGTAGACCACAGATTATAGAGAAGTTTTGACAAGTGTATACACTTTGAGTCAAAGTATGTAAATCCAGTAGTCCATATTCTTTGTCATGATATAAAAATATATCAGGACGAACTGATAATAGAAAATCTATATATATATATATATATATGAGAGAGACTTCTCAATCACATGCAAATCCTCTTACATAAATCTTATATCCAAACCATACATAACATAATGAATTTTAATGAGACTTTTTACATGGATAATAAGAAAAATGAATACACTTCCGGGGGAATTTTAAAATTTTAGAAAATTTTCGAATTCGAAAATTATTTTTTATAAATTTGTCCTAAATTTTCCAACTTTTAAAATTTGTTTTGCTTAAAAAATTTAGAAAAATTATTTCTAATTCAAAAAATTATTTTGAAAATTTTCTCATAAATATATTTAATTTTTCTTATCATCCATGCAAAGATCTCATTAAAAATCATTAAATTTCATCATGTTATGAATGGTTTAGACATAAGATTTATGTAAAGGGGTTTGTATGTAAGAACTCTCTCTCTCTCTCTCTCTCTATATATATATATATAGTAGTTCTATTGTAGTTCGTCCTGACAATAAATATATCAGGACGAAGAATGTGGACCATAGATTATGGAGAGGTTTTGACAAGTGCATACACTTTGAGTCAGAGTATGTAAATATAGTGGTCCACATCTTTCGTCCTAATATATTTATTGTCAGGACAAACTGACAATAGAATATATATATATATATATCACTTCCAATAAAACACATAAAAATACAACAAATTAACGGATACATTTTAACATATACCCTATTACATCCAATAGAACAATTGATTTGAGATTAATGATGTCCCATTAACTATTAAATATTATTAATTTGAATTTTCAGTTTGGTAGTATGAGTTGTCCATATTCTCATATCGTGTGGCATTGTTCCCAAACTAGTTTATATATCTCAATAATTTTCTATAGACATTATAGATATATATTACTCGGTTATAGACAACATTATAAGTTTAAGTTGATGAAAAACTAAATAAATTCAAGAGGGCTAAATAATCGAACAATATTTAACTTAGGTTGTTTAGATATTAGGACCATCATCATAAATTAAAAAAAAAAAAATGCTCAAATCTTGTAGAAACATTCTATAATATATATGGTATTCATGGAAGTGATAAGTATATGGTTCAATAATATAAAAGGACCACGGTTCCAAAGTGCATATAACTCACTTTCAATTCGCCGACGACACAATCCTCTTTCTAAAACCTAAGATGGAGTTTGTTCTTAATGCGAAAAGGGTGCTCCACTGCTTCGAGTTAACATCGAGTTTAAAAATTAATTTTCACAAGTCTTGTGTTGTGCAAGTGGGCATTGAGAGGGCGATGATATCTCCTAGGTGGGCGTTGGCTTTTAAATGTAAGCAAGTTTTTCTCCCAATATATTATCTTGGCTTTTCCTTAGGAGGTAGGTCGGGGTCGAAGGTGTTTTGGAACCCTTTAGTTTCCAAAATAGAGAATAGACTGGCTCCTTGGAAGAGGAAATTCTTATCCAAAGGTGGGAGATTAGTTTTCATAAAATCAATCATTTCTAGCATTCCTACTTATTTCCTATCCATTTTCAAAATGCCGATAGGGGTTGCTAAAAGGATTGAAAAGCTTCAAAAGAGTTTCTTGTGGAGTGATGGGGTTCATAAAAGAAAGCTACATGCGGTTAATTGGGGGGAGGTGTGTAAGAGAAAGGCTAAAGGTGGTCTTGGAATAGGAAGGATTCTTGATAAGAATAAATCAATGTTGGTTAAATGGATGTGGAGGTTTGGCAGGGAAGATCAGTCTCTATGGAGGAGGGTCATTTGTTCCAAATATAAGGTTGATGAAAGCTTGCTTTACTGGAATTGGATTGGGCCAAAATCAGCTTCTTATTTTGTTAAAGCAATGGAAGATTTACTAAAGGTTGGCTCTCAAACAACACATGAGATCAAAGATGGTTTCCAAACTATTATTGGTTGTGGTAATAGAGTAGAGTTGTAATTTGATGTCTTCTTTGAAAGTAGACCTCTGAAAGTTGCTTTTTCGAGATGTTACGCCCTTACCGTTAGAAAGACTAGGGTGGTGCAGGAATTTGGAAGCTGGATAGGGGAGAACTGGGTGTGAAAGATAGACTCCAGAAAACCATGCTTTAACTGGGAAAAAGACCAACGGAGATGCTTCATTACTTTCTTGGAGTGCATTCCTATTAAACGTCATATTACTGATGCTGTTGCTTGGGCCTTCTGTTCGAATGGAATGTTCTCAATAGGATCTGTCTTCCCAAGATTGAAATATTTTTATTGCAGCTTTGGAAAGGGAAAGTGTCTGTGAAGGATGTGTTGTTCAATCGTAGGATTAACCAAAGCTCGGACCTGAAGTGTCCTTTTTGTAAAGCGAAAAATGAGACTATAGACCATCTTTTCCTTCATTCTTCATGGTCGAATTCATTTTGGTAGGTTTGCATGACATGGTGGAATGTTTGTTATTGCGTGAATCACTCTGTGAATGACTGGTTGGAAGGTTGGTGTGGCTTATGCCCGTCTTTCAAGTAGGAGAGAGCATGATGCTCTGTGTTTTTTGCACTTGTGTGGACCATTTGGGAGTGTATAAACCATTCTGTTTTTAAAGGGGAGGAACCAGATATGGTGTAAGCTACTGATTTAGTGAAATTTAAAATTGTTTGGTGGTTTATACATTTAGGGAAAGGATCGCATGAGGCAGTGGACTCCCTGTTTCGCAATCTTAAAGAGCTATGTGTGGATCACAAGAAGTCAAAGAGAAAAAAATTAGAAGACTGAATCCCTCCTTTAGATGACAATCTCAAATTTAACGTGGATGGTTCTATGATAGGCAAGCCTAGGCTATCAGGAATCGGAGGGGTTTTGAGGGAATCGAATGGCAAGGTGCTTTGTCTGTTTTCCTATTACATGAGGACTTTGGATTCAAACACAGTTGAGTTATGGGGGACTGAGCTGGTTTTCTCTAATCCTAACCTTAGAGATCGGGATATCACGATGGTGAGTGATTCGAAGGTGGTCGTTTCGTGGGTTAATCAGGGCGACTTTGGGAATGTCGCTCAAGTCAAGGCTATTTATGAGATTTGTGGGATGCTAAAGTCTGCTGGGTGCATTAAGGTTGTTTTCGATTCAAGAATCTTCAACTTCTTCACTGATAGTTTGGCAAAGATGGGGGCTAATATGTTAGGGGGACTTCGTGGAATAGGGGGACATTTAAGTCTGGCTCTTGTGTTAGGTGCTCTGTTTTGTTTGGTTAGGTGTTGGAGGCTCTGTTTCTTTCTGTTGTTTCCTTAGTGTTTATTGTGTTTGTTTCTGAGCTGGGTGTGCTTTCTCCTATGTGTTGTGTGTTTCTTTGTTGTTTTGTTCTTGGCTTTGGCCTTTCTTCAATAAATTTACCTTTTCAAAAATATATATATATATATATATATAAAAGGGCCAAAAATAATTTTTATTTTGGGTTTCTTTCCCTTCTATAGAGTATAGACTATAGGACTATAGAAGAGATAACAAGCTAGTACCTATTTTATTTATTTATTTCTTTTTTAAGTTAGCTAATACCTAAAATATTGAATAAATAATTTATTAAAAATAAAATTGAACACTTTTTTTTTTTTAGAAAAATTAAACTTTATTAATCAACCCAAAACAACACCAGCACAACCCAACACAAACGAAAGGCAACTGCCAAACAGCACAAAGAAGAAAAAACACCACAATACAACGAGCAACAACAGACAAACAAGAAAGACAAAACCCAAACATTAACAACTCCAGACCACCTGAACCAGCCCGTTCGATGCACCTAGTGTAGCAAGGAGATCAGTCAAAACATTCCCTCTCCTAGGCACAAACTGAACTAAGACCTTTTACCCAATCCTTGACAGGATCTCCCTAATATCCAAAATAGTATCCGTATGATTGACATTACCAACTCCACCCACACCATTCACCCACGCGACAGCTGACTTGGAATCACTTTTAATGATGATCCTTACATTGAAAGGACAATTAACCTCCTCACACAGCTGACAAGCCTTGAGAATTGCTGAAACTTCAACGAAAGAGGAAGGACCACAACCTGTAAATGCTGAGAGCATACAAAGCGTAACAACGTTATGATTACGTAGAATACCTCCAATACCCGACGGGCCTGAATTGCCTCTCGACGACCCATCAACATTAAATTTCAAAACATCAACACTCGGAGGATTCCATCTACTGCCAAGCTTCCTTCGTTTCTTAATGGTATCAACACACCCGATTTTTAAATTCAACAAGAAGATTGAGGGAGACAATGAGGACCCAGGACCACAATTCTTAAACCACCATGCCACCCTCCATCTTACCATATCCATAGCCTTAGCAGTGCCCAGGGGCGGACCCACGTATAGACCAAGTGGGGCTCGTGCCCCACCTCAAATTTTTAAAAAATTTGAATTTTTTAACATATATATAGTAATAATACACATATATTACATCTATATCCTGTTAGCACAGCTGGTAGGATTACTCCCACTAACAATGATGATGGCGGTTCAAGTCCCACCATTTTCATTTATTATAATTTTAACAGTTTTTTTGTTTCTTTTTTATTTTCAATCTTTTCCAATTTATTTCTCAAATTTTCATCTTTTTCTAAAATAAAATAATTCTCTTTCTCTTTTCTAACCTCTTAATGACCTTCAATCTATGGTTACTTAATTTAATTTTATGTTTTATTAAATCATATATTATTATTTTGAAATTTTATTATTTCTAATAGTTTTAGTTTGACATACCTAACATATCCCATCAATAAACCCTAAAATTTTAAATTTTAATTTATTGTATTAATATAGTCCATCTATTTTTATGAATCATTTTTTTTTATCCTTAGTATTTCTCTTTATTTTAGAGTTTTAATTTATTTACAATCAATAAATCAATAATTTACTAATAATTAGAAAAATAAAAATTCAAAAACATGTCTAATAATATTTATTAATTAATTATTTTGTATAAATTTAAAGTGAATTCATATTAAATACAAAACAAAATTTCTTATTATAAAATTAGATTGTATTTTTTGTTGTTTTTCTTGTTATTATTTATTTATTCATATTGCGTTTCTTGTTTTTATTTCTTTTTAAATATAAGATTATTTAGTTTTTCTTAAATAAGCGTTCTTTTGTTTTATTTTATACCCTAAATTTTAGTATACTATCAATTTTTCTTTATATAAAAAAACTCAATTTTGTTTAATAAAAAAAAAAAAAAAAAAAACACCTCATTTTATTTGATTCTTAAATTTTCATTATTTTTTATATAATTGTTATTTTATTCAAGTGCCCTACCTGGTTAAAATTTCTGGGTCCGCCACTGGCAATGCCTGCCTCCCCCTGATTAAAAATCAACATAATTTATGCAATTTGTCAAAGTTTTGGGTAGTTTAAAAAGAAATGTATAGATCATGACGATTTTATAATAATAAACAACTTTATTGAAAAATTGAAGTGAAAACAAAGAATAAAAAAGGTGGACAAAGATGGACGTGAGTCGGGTCCCTAGAGAAAAAATCAAAAGACAGCAGCTACCGTGATTAATGACATTGATGGAGGGGCTACATTAGAGAATAAAAAAAAAATAACAGAAACAACAACCAGGTTAAAAATTTACAGAAATTTAAAATCAACCACTGAACCCTTTTACTTTATGAACATTGTCAAGTTGAATGAACATCTTTTACCACCAAACCATCATATATGGACGATATTATTTACTTGATGGATCAGTTGACTTGGCCTAGAGCCCTAAACCAAATAGTTGACGCAAACATAATTATTTTATATGTTAGATGCTTGATGCTTCCGATGTAAAAATTCATCATATAATGCTAGTGCAGAACAAACCTGAGTGGTTAAAAGACTATTTTAGAACCTTTTAAAAAAGACTATTTTATAAATAATTTATTTTAAAAAATAGTAGAGTCATGTCTATTTTAGAGTTTCTTAATCATGAATGGAAGTATATTAACTTAAATTTATAATAACATTCAATCATTCGTTTAATTTTTGTTTAAGAAATTAAGAGCAAATAGATATTTGTTGAAGTCATATATAAACAAAAAAAATAAATTGATATAGATTTTATTTCCAAAAAATATATATATATATACTTATGTATAGATTTTATAAATTTATAAAAGATAGAATGTGTAGTGTATTGATGATATTATTATGATGTCTTACAATATATCTAGATTTGAGTTATTTGAAATTTGTAGAGTCGAATTTAAACCTCATCTAAAACCCATAAAATACCTTATTAGGAATTGTGTTGGAAATATCTCTAAAATTTATAATATAGTTTTTAATTTACATAAAAGATCATAAATGAAAAACAAAAAAGCCTGCAATATATGTAATTAAACCAACGTTATAATATTTACCCTAATGGATAAATAATATTATGAGAAAACAAAATGTTCTCTAGAGAATTGATATATATATATATATGTTCTGTAGATTTGCTGTCTAAAAAGTTTTGTTTTTTTAGCACATTGCTCGCCTTTTCTTCGTGGTGGTGGGTTCAAGTCTCATTATGTGCAATTATCAATATGTGTGGAAAACTAATGATATGAGGTTGGCTAGTAATACGTTCATCACATTTACATCCAATAGGTTGTAAGTTCATATTTGTTATACATGCATATTTTAACAATTTAATCTTGTATTTTCCAAGTGAAAATAAAAGAATAAGGGCGATATTTACAATCGATTGAATACAACCAATGTCTTTCAAGTTTATTACATGAGCATGTCTATTTTAAAACATGCTATTGATACATACTACTCAGCTGATTGAATACAACCAATGTCTTTCAAGTTTATAACATGAAATGTTACTATTGATGTAAACAAAAACAAAACAAAAAAAATGATCTGCTTGCACGTTTTTGTGTTGTATATCGTAGATAATCAGACTTGATAATTACTTCAATATCAGATTTGATAATTTAGCACCTACACCTAACAAATTTTATTGATAAAACCATGCAATAGTATTTAACGCTTTCTCTTTTCAAGAATTAATAGTGTGAATGAGGTCATTAAGGAGTTAATTATGTCATTAATCTTTCGTATGCTACATGTGATTATGTGGAATATAATTTGATAACATGTAAGCCATGTTTTTCTGTGATTGAATTGTTGTGCTTATGATTTGGAGTCAAATGTGAGGTTCTCGATCAATTCTCACTTCTTTCTTGATATTTTCGACTCCTGCGTGCATCTCTGATCTCTCTTGTCTACTAAAATTGACCTTCTAGATGCCTGATTTTCATAAAATTCACGAATCACATTGTCATTGTAATTAATTCAAAATTGGGCACAGGAACCGTAACTAAACAGTGCTGTTAATAATAATAATAAAATGTTATTAGCTAATTTTATCAACAAAAAAATAATAATAATAATTCATTTTTATGTTAATTTCTTTTATGCTTTAGAAGGAAATCTAATGATTTTTAACTATTTCATATAAGGGTAGTGTTAACCTGTTAGGGCATACGGTAAGAAACTATAAAATGAAAGTTAAAGTGTACTTATTGTGATTAAAGACAATAAATACAATGTTAATCTTTCCATTTATAGTGTCTTATCCTATGCCTTAAGGTCCCTAAGGTCACAGGTTAACATTACCCTTCATATAATAGTATGATTTAAATATTTACTATCATACACCAAAAATAAGATGGATGCATATTATATTAGGATGTCAGGTTAGTATATTAATTCAATATAATCTTTACCTAATTACCGTATATGCAAAATAGATTTTAATCATTCCAAAATAAAAAAAATCATAAATTTATATCAATTTTTCATTATTTACGGCAAACGTCTTTTAAATTGTTAAAAATGAAAATGAAAAATAACACAAAAGTACTTAGCGATAAATTGGGAATACATTCACTCCAATAACAAAGACTAGTTAATGATTTATCTTTTATAATTATTTATAAAAAAAATTAAATATTCAAATAATTTTTATTCTTTTAAAAGAGAATATTCAAATAAATTGATATATAACTATATAAGTTGATGTGATTGATAATTTGTTGGTCTGGTGGGCATTTAGCACTTTCTTTTTATTCTTTAGTTTACTTTTTAACTGATAAAATAGTTTCCATTAGTTGCATCTGCTCTTTAAAAAAATTTATAAAAAAATCATTAGGGGCATAAAGGCTAGAAAATTCCAAAAAACAAAAAATAAAAATAAAAATGGGGAAAATGACCCCTTAGGCATGAATCAGGTGGTCAACATAAAAGTGTTATTTTCTAAAAACTGATTCGCGGAACATCGTGCTCCTATAATTATTTTAAATAAAATATTAAAAAAATGCTAATCAATGCCTAATATAGGAAACTTTTCTCCACGATAAGCATTGATATGGTATGTGGGCCATTCAATTAGACTGTCTTAATTTAGTGTGTTTATATTTATTCATACTTATCTATAATCTATTATCCACATGTATTACACTGATGCATTTTACATTAGTACGCAATGAAGAGAAAATGACTAATATAAAAAACTTTTCTCATCAATATGCACCGATAAATATATATCAGTGTATTGTATGTGGACTATCAGATCCAACTGCTTTGACTCAGTCTGCATGCACTTATCCATACTTATCCTTAATTTATTGTCCACATACAATGTTTTGATATATTTTACATCACATCAGTGCGCACTAAGGAGAAAATGACTAATATAGGAAACTTTTCTCTTCAATACACACTAATAAATATATATTAGTGTCTTGCATGTGAGTTATTAGATCTAACTGCATTGATTCAGTTTGCATGAACTTATCTATACTTATCTATAATCTACTGTTTATATATAATGCATTGATATATATGCGTACTGAGGAGAAAAAAAATAATATATATATATATATATACAACTTTTGACTAACCCGTACTTCCAGAAACTATATTTGATCACATGCTAGGATATTATTCTCTCCAATTGGTTGTAGTAATGATAGCCTTATCGTTAATTCCTTTTGGAGAAAAGCTTTGGTGAAGCAAGTCTAAATGTACGTGTAGACCCACCAACGTACATCCACCAGTAAAATTACGTTACGTACATATATAGTTGAAGTCTTCATGTGATAAGTTATCTATATCATACAGAACAATTTGAGTGAATGGAACTTAATAATTATATATTTATATATGCACTGAATTGAAGCATCTCTCTCAGCTTTCTCTGATGGTGGAGATAATGGGAAGTGCATTATTTAATTAGATGTCCCACATTGGAGTTGACACGTATCAGCTCAGTGCTTTTGACCTGTACGTGTTGAAGGAAGAGATTTGGGAGGTAGGGTTTTGCGACTTTTGATGAACTCTCAGGTGTACTAATGGTCATCCTCCAGCCCGTCATTTCATGCAAAAGCTTTGCTGGTTGCATGTGTGGCATTGGCAGGAGAGAGCGTAGATCGGCAGACCATTTTCTCGAACAAACACACATGGTAACCTCCGTTTTGGATAAGATTATCATCAATTTTTCTCAGACATAAGTGAGTGGAAGGGACACAAGAAGATGGGCGTGAAAAGACATTGAAGTAGTTAGTCATATTGCCATATCTGCTCCAGATGAGATAATTTATGCATGTAAGAGCACAACATGACCTCTCATTTCTGATTTCCACGATCTCAATATAATCAAATCAAGCTAGCTAGCAATTCCAAGCCGGAGCCAAAACGAACCCTACCAAAGATTGTATTCTTTCCACTTAAAGAACTAGTCAACTAGATTTCTTTTTTTGTTTTTGGAAAGCCTTAAATAACTAGATTCTGGTTGGTAACATTGTACACTTTAATTTGCCGGGATATTTTTCTTAAGTGTAATGTAGTTAATGTGAACAAAACACTTATATGCATGAGAGAGGATAAAAAAAAGTAACAAATCATGATCATATATATATATAGTTTTTTCACTCCTCAAGACTGAACTGAACTTTTAAGATTATGACGAAACTTGTGAGTCATTGATTAAGTTTAAGAAAACTTTGACTAAACTGAAATATGTGAATCTAATTGGTTGATAGTTGCGGAATTGATATAAATAAAATTAGTTGTACCTGAGGGGAGAAAAACTTTATATATATATATATAAATTTTCAAATATAAATTTTCAAATGAGGACGTGATTATGTCTTGATATAACTTCATGAGGATGTTAAATGTAAACTGCTAGTTTTGACAAGTGCATACACACTTAAGTCAAAGCATGTAAAATTAATGGTTCACATTCAATATCCTCATGAAGTTATATCAGGACGTCATCACGTCCTCATTTGAAAATTTATATATATATATATATATATTCAAATGAGGACATGATGATGTCCTGATATAACTTCATGAAGATATTGAATGTTATATATATATAAATTTTCAAATGAGGACGTGATGACGTCCTGATATAACTTCATGAGGATATTGAATGTGTTATATATATATATATATATATATTCAAATGAGGACGTGGGGACGTCCTGATATAACTTCATGAGGATATTGAATGTGAGCCACTAGTTTTACATGCTTTGACTCAAGTGTGTGTGCACTTGTCAAAACTAGCAGTTCATATTCAACATCCTGATAAAATTATATCAAAACGTCTGCATAAGAACAGGACTATATATATATATATATATGCGAATGTAGAGGGAGCCCATAGGGGCCATGACCTACCACTTAACCAATAAAATAATAATAAAAAAAAATCTATTATAAATAAAATTAAAATGTGAACAAATAAAAAAAAACTATTGTACAAAAAATGTGATATATATACAAAGTAGGTGATAATATTAATATTAACGAATAATTTTTGTTTCCATAATTCTATTGACTATGAAAATAGGAAACAAAATCAATCCATTTTAATTTCCTATTATTTCATACATTATTATCTAATCTAGTGTGTATTATATATATAATATTATTTTTTTTAGATTTCACTAGAACAAACTAAGTAAATATTGAACTTTTATAGCGACTACCTATATTATTTATTTTGTTAGGTTAATTATTAATCTGATTTTAATAAATTTATTTTATTAGTTTATTATATAAATTTTGTTCAAAAATATTATTATAAGTTAATTTGGTTTGATATGAATATTATAAAATTAAGTTACAAGTAAGTAAATAATTGGCCACCAAGGGCATAGCTCAGCTGGTAGATGGACAAGTTTAGGGCTTAAGTAAATGACTCCCAGGTTAGCGGCTTGAATCCTACCAATGACGAAAGCTTTTAAAAAAATATCTGATTCCGAATTAATAGATATTGTCAAAAAAAAAAAAGTGTGTAAATAATTGTGATTTAAATATATCAATGGTATAATGATATTTTAATTAAGCTATTGAAATTTATATTTTATTAGCCGGAAACTATTAAAATATTATTTTCAGCAATGTATACCGTTAAGAATAGGCATAGGTTTTGCAACAAAATAAAATATGTTTTCTCATACATTATTTAATTATGTAATTGAAATGAAAATTTGGAAGAAAATTAAATTGATTTAGTTATAAATAATTTTCTAGATATAAAATAGACGTGTTATATTTTAATTAGTTAATATCTAATTTATTTATTTATTTATTTGTATCATTACTTTTAACATTGAATGGTATCACATTTTGTTGAAAAGTATTAGGTGCGGGATTCCTACTTATATTATTATGATATTATTTGAAAATTATGTGACCTACAATATTAGTTTTTGTCTGGACCCCTTAAAACTAAAATCCTGGTTTTGCTCCTATATATATATATATATATATGACTGATAATGAAATATACACGAGGTTGTCAATTAGGTTATAGCGGTCAAGATGATTGACATGAAGGGCGGGAAAGTAACATTGAAGTGACACCAACCATCCATCAACCATGCATGCAATTTGCAAAGCTAGCCACAGCCCACAGAGATGGGCAGATGGCCGATGGCGAGCACTAGACGATCGGATGAGACTAAAGATACCACTGATAATTACATACTGCTGTCAATGTGATCGTTTCTATGATATTTTGTTGGTCCACATTCAGCACCAAATTAAATCACATTTCTTTTCTATTATATTTTTTCTATTTTTATGTTCACGTGGATATCAATCACGTCTCTGATACAACAGGCCGACAGGGCACTATTAATTAATCAAAATGTAAATTAAAAGATTTAAAATAGAATTAATGGTTAATTTGAATGAAATCATAAGAATATAGATTCTATACCTTTTATTTCTCCAGAATTGTTGTTTTTTTTTTTTTAACAGCTATTTTTTATAAAAGGAGGGTCAAAACCCAACAAGACAAAGTCAAGCGAAACAGGACACGCCCAAAACAGGACCCCAAACAGGCAGAGCCAAAGCACAACAACGGAGCACAACAAAGAACAACACCCAGCAAAAGCCACAGACAACCACAGAGGAAGAACGCAAACAAAGAAAGAAAAAAACAAGAACAGAGACCAGTCAATCCATCCAGCTGAAAAAATGGCCTTTCAAGCTAGAAGCCCACTTAGCAAGCATATCCGCAAACGAATTAGTCGCTCTAGGATTAAACTCAACCTTTGTATTAGTCAGGAAGAGAAGGATGTGCCTACTATCAAAAATCGAGTTCAGTTGGCCAGAGCACCGCTCTGTCCCTCCCTCTCATCTCCCAAACAATTACGATAAAGCCATTTCATTCTCATATTGGATAGATATTCGATGACAAATAGAATTAAGTTAACCTATATATGCATATGTCTCTTTATATGTCAAGATTAAAATTAAATAAATAAACTATATTTATAGAATTTAAACTTTAAACTACATCAATATTTGTTAATTTGTTAAGAGGTATATTAGCACCGGACCATATATGTTCGTCACCACTGGTGACTCACCAAGCCCATCATTTATATATATTTTTCGAGACTAGTAAATTATGTTTAAGGCTTTTATAATTCATAATACTCAAATGCCCCCGCAATATTTTTAGATATTCTACTACATTTTTTATTAAGAAACTTTAATGAGCACCTCATTGGCTCATTTTGTTAGAAAGAGTAATAGACTGTCCAACATATTAGCTTAAACTCATACCTAATTGATGTTCCGTGTGAGCTATAAAATTCTGGTAAATCAAAAGATTATGTGATAATTAGTGATTTGATATTGAAAACTCATATGCCACATCATTTGAACATGAATTCGAACAAATATTTTGGACAGTCTAACATTGTTTGTGTTAAGGATATTGAGAAGTATGATGTTAAAACATCTAACACAGGACAAGGCAACCTGAAGGCAGTCACTGATCCTAGCTTCTCAGAGCATCAGGAAATGGTTTGATCAAGAAATATCAACCACACTTCCACAATACTTCAAGGGTCAAGAATCGGTCTCAAGGATGAATCTTGGCCGTGTATCAATGTTGATAAGCAACAGAGCAACGGCTGAAGATGAAGACCTACCTAACAGAATTTAGGCGCCAAGTCAGTTATTGTCAAAGCTGACATGGCAAGATATATTATTGGATGACTGTGAATCTACGAATGTTAGTTATAAACATTCAAGAAGCGTGACCCTACAATATATATATACATTCTCTGTATTCGATTGATTATTCAGAAAAGCTAAGAAATAAAATTCTCTCAAACCAGACTCTGCATTTGAGCTGGTAAAGCTTCATTGAAGCATTTTCTCAAACACTCACGTTTTTACTTCTTTACAATTTGTATTAGAAAATTCCAAATGTTTGGAATACACAAACAAAAATACAATGAATTATTTCTCAAGGTTAATTTGGAGTTTCCTATAATGATATTTAATTGTTTTATCATAAATAAGCTTGTCATTTAAGTTTAGTTATACTTTAGAGAATAATTTATTTTATCATGTGAAATTGAGTCCGCTGAGTTTATATACTTTACCTTCTACATGTTCATGTGGAATGATAAGAAACAGCAACCGCTAGATATTATTAGTCTTCCACAATTCTCTTAGATGGAAATTAAATTTTCTATTTTCTTATTACATAAAAATGTAGTGAGCTATAAATGAACACGACTAGCTAATTAAAACCAGTTCAAAGAATTTTAAAAGCAATAAAACGAGATATCAAGCATATTAATTTCCTTGCTTATCTTTCTTCAAAAAGCAACTCAACTGCATGCGTATATATGTTGTGTTGCTGACAGCATTATCATCCTTTCTCTATCACATGAAAACTTTACACATGATCAACTTTTCTTGTTTAAATGAAGGAGTTATTTGGGTTAACTAATTAGGTCAACTTCTGCACCTTAGGTACAGGATAACAACTAATCTATTTATATAAAAAGAAATAAAAAGCTAAGGATGTCAAAAATCTCAATGGGTACGAGGTCCTACAGTGACCCACCCCGTTTGGGACAGGATTAGTACATGTTAATTGGTATATGGGATGTGGATGGGATTTGATTTTAAAATCCAATTAATATTGAGGTGGAGAATGGTATTTTGGTCTCCATCCCATACCCCAACTAACATGTTGGATGGATGATTAAGAAATAAGAAACATAGTTATGTTACAATTTTTTTCTTCAATTTACTTTCAAAATATAATTGGAAAGAAACCATTTTCTTATAAACAATTAAAATATGTTTTTTTTTTTTTTTTCAAAATATAATTGGTCACATTTTTGTCATTAATTAGCACTTGTTCTTAGACAAGTATTAGGAGTTAAACTTTCGATCTTTATTTTCTTTTGGCAACTTTAATTATGACAATTTTGTATTTCAATTTCATTTTTATTGAAAAAGAATGGTGTAATATTCATACGTTTGGTAATTTAGTTACCGAATACTTACTATGAATTAAAGTTTATTTACTTTTTAAACTAATTTTTTTCTTCAATCAATTAATATTTTTAAAGACTGATTGACATTTGTGATTGTGGTTTACAATATAAAGTACAATATAAAGTGTATAATTATTAATATTGTCTTAATCAAACGGGATAGGTACTAGGAGCCCTCTTCCCAAATGTGGATTCCCCGTTCCCGTCCAAAGTGGAAAATGGGACAGAAATAGGAATCCTAGTTATATTTGAGTTTGAAAAATAGGAATAGTATCCTCACCCCATGCCTATCCCATTGACATCCCTATAAAAAGCGGTAATTAATATAATAAGACAATAAATACAATGATAAATACTATTTTTATTTTCATTTATAAAATAATTTAGTTGTTATCTTATATCCTAACAGGATAACACTACCCATGCAGATATTAAAATCACAGTCATATATGTACTGTCATTCTGTCGGCCACTTTGGTGCATGGTAGGCATCAGTGTTGTAATATCTCTTCAAATTATTTAGGTTATTGGGCACGTGTGAGTTACTTAGAATTATAAGTATAGATGACGTAAGACACTGGATGTTCGCGAAACGGGACAATGATTCGGATTTATTTGGATTTGGAACCATAATATATATATATATATATATTTTTAAAGTACAATAACAAACCTGACGAGATAAGACTCTACAAGCACAGTCATAGACAACTGGAGAGAGAGTTGATCTCATAATATCGGGATAGAGCTACCCACACTTTGGGGATTAATAGCCAAAGGTTGGACAATAATTATTTACATACCAAGGTATTGAACCTTGGTGGGAACCACACTTGGGAGATTCCAACCACCAAGGTAAGAGGCCATCGGTAATCATAATATATTGTTATAATAGTTTCAACAAGCTATCCTAGATAACCATTTTCTCAAATTCAATTGTTTTAGTTTTTATTTTTACGTTTTTTCTTTTTTAGGGAAAATACTTTGAGTATAAATTTTCGTGTTCAATACAGTTATTTTTGTTGAGTTCCACTAACAAATTTATTTTAGAATTTGTCAATAACCATTTTTTATTTCAAAAATTTTATTTATTTCAATCAATTCATCAAGAGCTAGTCCTATAGTTGTAGTTGTTGACGGTAATTTCTCGATGGTCAACCGGTCAACGATTTAGGTTAATGAAACCTGAAATATAAGTGTAATAAGAAGCGTAATGAAAACAAGCGATAAAGAGAACAAGATACATGGTAAAACTCCAATGATCGGAGAAACGTCCACGGTTGTTGCCTTAGTGATGCAGTAAAGATGTTTACTTTCAATTTAAATTAAGTTCGTTCACTGGGATCGGTGATTCAATCGGTTGAAACTAATTAGTCTAAGAAAAATCTACTCTAAGTGCATGAAAAACAAATTGCATAATGCTTTTGGGTTTGGAAAATGGTTTGGTTTCTTGAAAATACTTAAAAATGTAAACTTGTAACATAAAAATGCAAACTTGAGAAATAAAAATGCAACTTGAGAAATAAAACTAACAAACACAACAATGAACACACAAGAAGTGAATATGATAAGAGAAAACACTAGGGAATCAATGCAACCTTCTTAGACCGCTATATGTTCTCACTTAGTCTCATTAAGCACTTTAATCCAATTTTAGGGTTTGTTTTAAGATAAATCCATTAAGTTCTAGGTCTCTACCATTACCCACACATGGTCATGTAATAAGCAATGGTCGATCCATCTATTTAACCTTAAAACTCTAAGCCAATTTAGTCTAGCATGGCCACGCATAAACCAACCTTCCCAATTACTAAGCTTGTGAGAGCATTAGATGGGATGGCCACCCACACCTAAACTCAACACCTTAAATAAACCAACTCTCAAACCCATGTCTCTTGTGGTCACAATAAAACATGAGTAAAGAAATTAGAACAATTAATTCAATAATTGAGACTAAAATCAAATTGAATTAGAGAATATACTAATTAATTACATAGAGTAGTCCAATATGGTTACATCAATCCCTTAGCTAAGAATTAGTTACACATTAATGAAAAATGAAAGAAGAAAACAAGAGAGTAGAGAGAACTCATAGGTGACCTTGAGAATCCTCTTCTTCTTGCTTGCCAACTCCCAAGGATGGATGGATGAGAGTGTGTAAAGGAAAATATGTGAAGGAGATGATGGGATAATGTAAAAAGGTTGGAACTTGAGTGATTTTCTGATGAGAAAAGATGATAGAAGGTGAAAGGATTTGGGTGAGGTGATTCTTGGATCTAGGGTTAGAGAATGATGTATGTATGAAAAAGGGTGTGTTTGTTCATAAGAAAAAGAAATATTTATATTGGGTGCCAAAAAATGGGGTCTGAATCGTCACTTGAGCTGAGTTGGCACGGGAGGTCGCCACCAAGTTGGCTGTTGAATGGCGACCAGCATGATAGAGAACATCACCGCCCTTTGGTGCCAAAAAGGTCGCTGGCATGTTGGCCAGTGCGTGGCGACCACCTAGGTAGCAAACATCTCTAAACTGTTGGAGGGGAGTTCACCACCAAGTTGGCTGTTGAATGGCGACCATGTAGGTGGCGAACATCACTGCCCCTGTTGTTGAAAAAGGTCGCTGGCAGATTGGCTATTGAATGGTGACCCTGGTAGCAACCACACCTAGAAGAATTCTTTGCTGCCACTCCTTTCCATTTTGGCTCGGAACACAAACCACCCAAAATATGCTCTCGGATCCCCCAACTTGCTCAAATTTGCACACTTGCCTCGAAAAACTTGTAAACCTACGAAACACTCATTTCGAGCCATTTGACACTCGATTTTACCTAAGAACTGAACAAAAGCAACGGAATGGGAGGCCAAAATCTAGTATTGCAATGACTCGATCACTTAGCAACTAAGTCAAATCCACTATTCTGTAAAGTAATACACACTCTGGTCTCTCTCCTTCTTGCTAAGATTTTTCTACCCACCTGTACTGTGTTTTGCAGGTGTATTTATATATGGTGCTGCTAGGGTTCGGAATCGTGGTGTACAAGTAGAGGATTACATAGTTGGTTGTAGGATTCTTTTACTATTTGGTGTTATCATGTGTTTAATGCTATTGATTCTGAATATGCTTAAGACTCTAATGTATCGGAGAGAAGATATGTTTGTTTCCTTGTTGAACTCCTGGTGGTTGTACAGTAGTTGACTTGTGATTGCTTATTACAGCTTTATATCTTGTATGCGGTGGAGAAACCCTTAATATGCGATTTTTCCTGTTAATGCCGAGTAGAGCCGAACATACATGGTCTTCTACTCGGCCTACTTGGCTTTACTCGGTATTGATGGCCTTTTTTGTTTCTTTATTCATTCTGTGCTGGGGTCAAGCGGTTTATACAGGTGGAGTACAAATATATCCTTTGACTGATCCTTTGACTTTTTACCTAAGTGGCAATATTGGTCCATATCGTCTAGTGACGTGTCTTCTTGACGAATATTATGTACAACGGTAGTCGATTTTGTTTTTCTATTTAACCATATCTACAAAGTCTTATTGTTATATATCTTTAATTATTAATTATCAATAAATTGTTCATTTTGAGCATTTTTTTTATCGTGATTTGACTATTCAATTCTATGGCTTTTGCTTCATGATATATATATACTTGCAAGATACTATATAACTCTAGTGTATAGTATAATGTTGTTATGTAATAATGAAAGAAGTGAGACATCTCTCGGATGATCCCTCAGAAGTGATGATATGTTAAAACAACAGTGGACAATGGTCTCTTGCTAATGTGGTGTGACTCTATTTTAGGAGACTCCACCACCATGGTTCAACGCCCGGTATGTGTATATATATATATATATTATTTCATTGTCCCACCTTTAGTGTGGGTGTCCTCTCCCCATTTGTAGGAGCAGTTGTCCGGACTGTACTAGTAGAATTCAATTTTCACAGGGTCCCGACAGTTGTTATAACTTCAACCAAAAAAAAAAAACCTATGAAAATACAAGTTATATATAGAAATTTAAGACAATCAAAAGTTGTTGGAAGCTTGGATCCTTGTGTTGAAATACAAAAAAGTTAATTACTGATTGAAAGGCTAGTATTTCTCATCGAGGTAGTGGTTAGAATTGAGTCCCAACTCCTATCCACTCCATCCATTAAGACATATAGCTTTCATGCCGGATGAGACAATTTCAATCACATTAATCCATTATTAGACCTTAATAATTTCTTATTAATCCATTATTAGCCGACCTTAATAATTTCTTATTAATCCATGTCCTTCCTTTTGTTTAGTTTATGTTTGGCTGTAATCCCACTTCAGTGTGGTCGTTTTTTCTCCCGTTGTGGGACTCTAAACTGGGCTTGTGCTTAAATAGTTTTAATTGTGGAGTCTCAGATTTGGTTGTATCTTTGCCCTGGATCTGGTTTTCCAGATTTTCAGGTGCCCTTTCCATCAAAAAAAAAAAAAAGTTCAGATAAAAATCATAAAAATTGAACATTAATTAAATTCAATTTCCTCTGTATATATTTTAGATCACTGCCTTGTATATGGTGTTTGTGGTGATGAGGTTATTGAAATTAAGTTGAAATCATTTTTTTCTTTTTTGCACAAAAGCACCATCACGGAATAGACTATATAATAATCTATTACATCCTCTTTGTATATGAACCAGAGACGAAATAGAGTGACTTTTAAAATAAAAAATAAAAATTGACATAAGAAATAGAGTGATTTGATCTCAAACGATTGCTTCGAAAGAAACCCTAACTTTTTTTTTTTAATAATATTATACAACTTAAATAATTAACCTAAAATTCAATCCAAATGTTTTGGTAAATGAGTTGTTATTACCACACAAATCATGGAATGATATTGTTAATAAATAAACCACTTGCCACATCATTTGATTTGGTTTAAGGGCTAATTTTTTTAAATTGTCTAATACTATTTTTATTTTTTTTATTTTTTTGGGAAAAGAAGGAAGAAACCCTAATGGATCATATTTGTATTTTTTTTCTTCCTTAAAATTTGCACACTGGCGACAAAATTATGTCCCAATGTCCCATACACATGACACGTCCCTATATATATATATATATATATTCAGCTGCATGCAGACTCTGGTGGTATCTTCTAAGAATGCAGATCGGTTTTACTTTTTTTTGGATCGACTCTGGTGATATTTTACGTGTATTTATTTCAAAGATTTGCACATTTTCAACGTGTATGAAAACAATGTTGTCACAAGTCACAAGCAATAAGCATCCAAACAAGACATTTGGTGGCAGGCCTAAATCGCATGGCTGTCAACAACTCTAATGTTTTTCTTTTGAGAATGGGACTCATTCATATTTTCTAATCACTCCTTTTTAGTGGATTTCTTACATCAACTGAAATATATATATATTATATATATATATAGAGTTTTTCTATCATCAGACAAACTATTTTATTTATATCAGTTCCACAACTATCAACCATTAGATTCACATACTTCAATTTTACCAAAGTCTTTTTAAACTTAATCAATGACTCACATGTCTCATCATAATCTTAAAATTTCAGTTTGGACCTCTGTGAAAATACACTAAGTGTTTGAAGAAAGGACTGAAAGAGAAAGTTTATGGAGTGTTTGTTTCTCAGGAAAGTGAAAAGAGAAAGAAAAGCATAACATAGTATTTCATTTATGTGATTTTTTACTGAATGCTAAGAATGAACGTATGCACATACATTTATAGTCACACAATTCGTGTGATCATAAAACAATTCTAGAAGATCTTAAATTGATATGATTGCCACCTAGCAATTCTATTACAGCCACCTAGCATTTCTATTACATCAGAAATTCCTACCAGAAAGTTTGTTGGGCGCCAGCTGATGTTCATGATGATCAACCATGACATGGCTGATGAGGATGATGGTTATGATGATCATGACCTGATCTGTGCTTAGCTAATGTGAGCTCTGTTGAACTTGCAGCATTGTGCTTAGCTGATGTGAGCTCTATTAAACTTGCAGCATTGACTAAGTTGACTTGCTTATCTATAATACTAACTCTAACACCCCCCCCCCCCCCCCCCCCCCCAAGCTGGAGATAGGTGAGACATCTAGATTTAGCTTGGACCTAAGATAATCAAAGCGAGAGCAAGCTAGAGCCTTAGTTATAATATTTGCATATTGATGCTCAGTTGGAACATATTGAACCTTTAAAGCCCCTGATGAAATCTTCTCACGAATAAAATGGACGTCAATTTCAATGTGTTTTGTGTGAGCATGAAATACATGGTTCTGAGCCAACGCAACAGCACTCTAGCTATCACACCAGATGATCGGACAATGTGAAAAAGAAAAACCAAGCTCAAAAAATAAGGAACGCAACCAAACAATATCTGTGGCAGCCTGAGATAAGGCTTGATATTCAGCCTTACAACTCGATCGAGCAACAACACTTTGCTTCTTGGAACTCCAAGCAATAAGGTTCCTTCCAAAGTATACACACCAACCGCTTGTAAAACGCCTGTCATCTAGGTATGATGCCCAATCTGCATCACAATATACCTCAACTGATAATGACTGAATTGGTTTAAAAAGAAGGCCTAAACCAATTGTACCTTTTAAATACCTGAGAAGTCGTTTACAAGCCATCCAATGAAGGTCTGTGGGAGAAGCCAAAAATTGACTTAATTTGTTCACACTATATGAGATGTCAGGTCTAGTGTAGGTTAAGTATTGGAGAGCACCTATTGTGCTTCTATGCAACGAAAGATGAGCAAAAACTGATCCAACCTTCATGAGTTTGGCACTAGGAGACATCGGTGTGGAGCAAGGTTTACAAGAGAACATGTTGGTTTTCTATAGAAGATCAAGAACATACTTGGATTGAGACAAGAACAGGCTTGCTGAAGAACGTAAGGCCTCAAATCCAAGAAAATAACTGACTGAACCCAGTGATTTCAGAGCAAAGGTGGAGTGAAGAGTCAAGATTGTATGTTGAATGAGGGCTGGATCATTCCCAGTAATGAGAATGTCATCAACATAAACTAGGAGATAAACAATTTTGGCACCAAGTCTCTTGATAAATAAAGAGACATCAGACACAAAGGAAAGAAAACCCTATTGTTGAAGGGCAGTTTTGAGCTTACAAAACCATGCTCGTGGTGCCTGTTTTAATCCATAAAGTGTTTTGTTGAGTTTGCATATAAAGGAAGGTTGTTGAGCATCAATAAAGCCACGAGGTTGCTCCATATATACAGCCTCATGAAGGTCCCCATTAAAGAATGCATTGTTAATATCCACTTGTTGGATATCCCATTGGTGTGTGACTGCTAAGTTGAAGATAATCCAGATGGTTACAGCCTTAATTACTGGTCTATAAGTGTCCTGAAAATCCACATCAGGTGTTTTGTGGAATCTTTTTACCACCAGCCTTACCTTCTACTTGAGGATAGACCCATCTGGTTTGTATTTCACACGGAAGACCCATTTACAACCCACCAAGTTGTGTGAATCAGTAGACAACACCAATGTCCAAGTATTATTGCTCATGAGTGCATTATACTCTTCCACCATTGCCTTATGCCATTGAGGTGAAGTGAGAGCCTCATCAACTGATTAAGGTTCCATGACAATAGAAGAAGATGCAGTAGCATATACCGAAGAATATGCTTTGTGAGGTAACATTCCAGATTTTAGTCTGGTAGTCTGTGTTGGTAACATAGCTTATGTTGGAGGATTATTGATGTTCAGATCAATGTGGAAAGGTATGGCAGGTGCAGATGAGCATTGTATATCAACTGATCTGCTAGGTTGGGCTGGTGTTGGAGCTGAATATTTTGCTGCTAAATTATTGGAGAGGTGCAATGTTGAAAAGTTAGGAACAGCAGCAGTAATATTTTGCATAAGACCAAATAACGATTTATATAGGTACTCGAACTCATTAAGCACAACATGGCGAGAGATGTAGACCTTGCCTGATGGATGAAGGCAGTTGTAACCTTTTGACTTAAACTATACCCAATGAACACACACTTTGAAGTGTGGAAGTTGAATTTTTGGTGAGAGTAGGGACGAAGGTAAGGAAAAATATACAGCCAAAAACCTTGAAGAAGTTGTAGTTGGACAATCATTTATAGAGTATCTCATATGGGGACTTTAGTTGTAAAATAGGGGTTGGAAGGTTATTGATGAGAAGTACAACCATTTCGAAGGCTTCAACCCAAAATGTGAGTGGCATGTTAGTATGTGCAAGTAAAGTGAGGCCTGATTCCACCACATGCCTATGCTTGTGTTCCGGAATGCCATTTTGTTGGTGTGTATAGGCACAAAAAGTTCTAAATTGGATTCCACACTCAACCAAGTAAGGCAATAGAGGTTTGTATTCAGTGCCAAAATCTACCTGAAGGATCTTGATCTTTCCACTGAATTAAAGCTCCACCAATTTTTTAAACTTTAGGAAGACCCTTGTCACTTCTGACTTGAACTTTAGTGGGTATAACTAGCTGAACCGTGAGTGAGAATCCACAAATATCACATAATAACGATAGCCTTCAAGAGATGGCATAGAGGAAGGACCCCATACATCTGTGAAGATCAGGTCCAAAGGATTGGCAGCCTTGAAGGTTGAGTGTTGAAATGGCAATTGATTCATTTTTCCCATTTTGTAGGCATCACAAAAGTTAAGGCAAGTATTATCACATTTCAAATGCAAATGAGACAAAACTTTTCTCAAGATCAAAGGAGCTGGATGACCAAGCTTTAGATGCCACATGTTCTCACTAATATGAGTTTTATTGTACAATATCTTTTTTCTTACATCAGTTGTAGATAAACCATTATGTACATTATTTTTATACATAGAAAAAGCATTAAGGTTTTCGTGCCTAAACATGTGATCATCATTCTTTCTTTTAGCATCAACCATCTGCAACTTGTACAATTCATTTTCAAGCTTGCCTCTGATCAAAACCTCATTGGTATCCATTCTCTTTATAACACAGGCATTCGAATTAAACTCAGCATATGCATTGTTGTTACTTGTAAATTTTGATATGCTCAAAAGGTTTTTTGCAATAGAAGGCACACATAAAATGTTATCTAAGAGTAATCTTTTTGAAGAACTTTGAGAAGTCAAGAAAGTTTTACCTACGTGAGAGATTTGTAGTTGCTGTCCGTTGCCCACTACAAGCCTATCGTGCCTTGATATTCAGATTGTATGGTGAGATTGGCGAGGTCTGGCGTGACATGATTTGTGGCTCCGCTATCGACATACCAAGCTGGATCACACACTGATTCTAGTGAAGCATAAAAGGCAGTGGATCGATGGTAGTTTGCTTGATGTGGTGAGTTAGTAGAAGCTGGGAAATTGTGGCTGAGGTTTGGATTTTGATTCTTATACTGATATTGTCCTCCATTTTGTGTATTATTTTGGTAATTCCTATCATATTGATAGTAGCAATTCATAGCTACATGTCCAGTTTTCCCATAAACTTGACAAACTAGTCTATTTCCATTCCATCTGCCTCTATTTCTTCCATGACTTCTACCTCTATTTCATCCATTTCTGTTTCCACTGTTGTAATTTCTGGAATTGTTGAAATTATTGTAATTGCCTCTATAATTCCTTTTGTCTCCTTGATTTCCACCAACAAAGTTTGCACTAATTGTTGCATCCAGAAAAAGACCATAATCCAACTGAGCTATTATTTGCTTGTGATTAAGCAACAAGTATTGGACTTCTTGTAGAGTGATGTTGTTCTTTTGAGACGTAACAACTGATACTACAGAATCAAAGTCTCTGCCTACTCTATTTAACACACTTAGAATAAGATCATTTTCACTTACAATTTGTTTAGCATCCTTCAAGCTATCTTCCATGGTTTTGACTTTGAGAACAAATTCTGCAATCGAACTGGATCCCTTCTTGGCATTATTCAATTGATGCTTCAATGGCAACACTTTTGCTAGAGATTGTTGTGAGAATAGTTGTTCTAGAGTGTTCCACACCTCTCTTGAGCTACTAGAATCTATAACTTGACCTATAACACTCTAGCTTATGGTTGAAAATAACCAACTCAACAGCAATTGATATGATCTTATCCAGTTAACATATTCCTTATTTATTACTAGCTGTTTTTCTCCATCACCGGTGGATTGAGACTCAACATATTTAGACGGTATAGACTCAAGATTTAGTATGTAATTTTCTAATTGAAAAGCTCTAACTATCGGAAGTACATGTGCTTTCCATTGAATACAGTTGTCATTATCCAACTTCACCTGAAGGTTGAAGTGCATGGACTTTGCTAAAGCTACGAAGTCACCAGCTTTGTTTGTCAATGAAGAATCATCGCTAATCCCAGTGGAAGCACTCGAGGTCGTAGCCATGGACGTTTAGTCCTATTGTGGCTCTAATACCATGTGAAAATATACTAAGTGTTTGAAGAAAGGACTGAAAGAGAAAGTTAATGGAGTGTTTGTTTCTCAGGAAAGTGAAGAGAGAAAGAAGAGCATAACAGAGTATTTCATTTATGTGATTTTTTACTGAATGCTAAGAATGAACTTATGCACATACATTTATAGTCACACAATTCGTGTGATCAGAAAACAATTCTAAAAGATCTTAAATTGATATGATTGACACCTGGTATTTCTGTTACATCAGAAATTCCTGCCAGAAAGTTTGTTGGGCACCAGCTGATGTTCATGATGATCAGCCATGACATGGCTGATAAGGATGATGGTTATGATGATCATGACCTGATCTGTGCTTAGCTGATGTGAGCTTTGTTGAACTTGCAGCATTATGCTTAGCTCATGTGAGCTCTGTTAAACTTGCAGCATTGACTAAGTTGACTTGCTTGTCTCTAATAGTAACTCTAACATCAGGAAAGAAAAACTATATATATATATATATATGCTTTATTTTCTTTTTAATTTACTTATAACAATCATCAATTTTTATAGGACTCAAATCAACTATTCAAAAATAGTATCCCAATTTATGTATAACCAACTAAATTGGAACATGTGTCTATATTTATGGAAAAAGTTGAAAAAAAAATTAATATAGACATATATTCTAATTTGATTGGTTAGACAAATTGGGACATCATTTTTGAAGGGGTGGTGCTATTGGCACACCCTCTACTGATCTATTTATGCCCCACTTGTTTAAATTTTGATTTAATTAAATAATGTTAAATGTTTTTACTAATCTATTTTGTTTATTTCTAAAACTATCATTTTACTTATTTTTCAAACTTAATAAACTCATCTCTAATATCTCTATCTATCTCAGATCTCTTTATCTCTGATCTCGTCTTTCTCTCATCTCTCATGAACGAATTTTTCTTATTATTTCTTTTTTTTAGTATTTTTTTTTTTTTTAACATCAAGTTTTATAGAAAAGACCAGGAAGTCACAAGACAAAGAACAAGCAAACAGCCCTAAGAAAAGAGTAAAGAACAGAGCAACCCAATACAAAACACACAGAGAGAAAAAAAAAACGAAACAACCCACAAACAGAACGAAACAAGAAGCAAATAGCAAGTATTTGTTTTTGTTATCATCATTTCAATTTCAGATTATAAAAGAGTAATGAGATTAAATAATAATTAATATTTCATATGTTTAACGCACCTCAAGTGTTTGATTTATTGTGTAGTAAGATCCAGTACAATTATTTTTAGAGTTTAAGAATTATGAAAAAAAAAAAAATCAAGAAAAGGATTAAAAGAACGTTGATTTTTTTTTTTTTTTTTAAGAAACTTGGGATTTTATTAGATTTACTTTATAGAATTTTTTTTTCTTAAATTGTATGTATCTTTTAGTAATTTTGATAAAGGAAAAAAAATAATACTAAATAATTAAAAAAGTTGGACATAAATAGATCGGTAGGGATGTGCCAATAGCACCACTCTTTTTGGACCGTTGATTTGAGTCCTTTTTTATATAGTTAGATTTAACAAAAATTCGCATTTTCCATACTTTATAATGATTTGGTAACTTCTAAATTCACTTCTTTGAAATCCTCCCAACTGAAATTTAGCAGAAATATGTACATTATAGTATAAATGACAATCATTAATGACAAATCTATGATCGTTCGCTAATGTAAGTAGCAGATTGAAGAAATAAGGGTGCTCCCATCAAGATGTCCTAAATAGAAATTCAGAACTTTTATTTTGTAACGTTGCAAAAGTAGCTTTCAGTGGCAATGAGGGGGCACCCACCCTCATAAATTTTTTATTTTAGTGTAACATAACGGCCCTACAAATTAAATGAAGATTGATGTCTAACTCTACCCAGCTTAACACATCACCTCTTAACAGAGTTGGTAGTGCATCTCCCTTCCACATACGTAGTGAGGGGTTTAAATCTCATCTTACGCATTTTACATGCATGTGTAGGAAGTTTTCTTCCCGGGTTGTGTAAGTAGTTATCTCCCGTTATGGAAGTAGATATTCGGACTGCACATTATTTGATCATGAAAGGTCCCGACAGTTTTATTGTAATCATTCTTATAATACTTTAAAAAATCCAAACAAAAAAAAAAAAACCAATTGCCCAGCTTATTAAAAATACAAAAAAAAATTCATGAGCCTAGTTGCTAGAGAAGTATCAAACTAATTAATTATTAGAAATGTAGTATTAACATATGCCCTCAGGACACATTTATTGTATTATTATAACAAATAAAGTGATTTGAGTTTCCAATGAAAAAAAACTTTTGTGATTTAAACCTGTTTAGGGAACAAGTTAACAATTTATTGGAATTATGGTTTAAAGTGTATATTTCCTGCTGCTTAAAGACTTCTATCACGAATTAATGCTTGATTATCAGATCTGAGAAGCACAATGTCTCACCGTTTTCCTAGTATGGACGATTTTTTATTTTTTTTTCAGATCTAACCGGGTACTAGACAATTATTTATGTAACTAAGACAATCCTGCGAGCAGCTTATACAATTCCCATGCAAATAAATTCAAATGTGGTTAAAATTAAGATATACAATTATATATCCAGTTTTTCACTTATGAATACATCTTATGAGCATATTTCGAACATACTAATATGGATTACCACACTTTTATTCTGTCAGCAACTGAACTTCAATCATAATAGTCCATATTATAAAAGTGTGGTAATATAAATTAATATACTTAAAGATATGCTCAAATTATATATTCATGAGAAAAATTCGCTATGCAGTATACGCTAGAGAACTGCATCCACACAATCATATCCTGCAAGTAATGAAATAAAGTTAAGTGGGGCACGCATGCATAACATGTAATCAGAATACGATTAGACGTCGCTGCTGTGTGACATGGTCACATGTTTTGAGTGGATCAAGAGCACTCAATCAACCAAAGATGATTATTAACCTATGTCTCTATCAATGGATGTATGTGGAATAACTTTTTAAGTAAAGCTGAGCAGATGTTTTATTAATATAGCTTTAGTTGTATAAATTACCAAAGAGCTGCTGACAATCTATTATTAAAAATAGTTTTTGGTTTAAAAAAAAAATTGACAATGGTAAAATATCTAAAATTATAAAGGGTAATAAAGATAATTTTTATATTTAAAAAAGGTTTAAAAAAATTTGGTCTTTTTTTAATAGATATAAAATAACTTTTATAAAGGGTAAATGAGACGATTCATATATTAAAAAAATTATTTTGAGTTTTATCAAACAACCAAAAAAAAAAAACTTCAAAACAGCTTCTATAATTAAAAAAAAAAAAAAAAATTACTTTTGGCCATTACAAAAGCCATACCAAACACACACTATGTAATGAGACGTATATTACGTAATCAATGATGCAAATATGTATCATGCTTACGGTTTGTTTGGAGGCTTAATTATTTTTGTCTTCAAACTTTCCTGCAACGGTCATTACAGCATGTCTCGATTGTAAGTCACACACTCATGTTGTTGTTTTTTTAGTAGCTAGTTGGTCACTGATCAAGAGAAAAGACAAGGCTAGATAATAAATTAGCTTTGTTCAATTCAGACTTAGAAAGCGATTTTGGAATTTCAACAATTCTATCATTGTCAGATGTCGGGACCAACAGAAAGAAAATAGCTGGTATGCATTAAGAATTCTTTTCAGGAATATTGCTTTCTTTGTAATGTAGAATTGCATGAAATGCAAAGGAAAAAAAAGAAAAAAAAAATGCATTTCTTTTCCAAAAACGTGAATGAGAACAGAATCGACCATAGCTAAGATCACGAGCACAAGATTTAGACATAACATATATAGAACAAATATAAAAGGTATAAAATTTACTCATCAAAAAACGATGTTCTACCATACAATGAAATTTAGGAAAATGTATCTCCACCGTCCCCGCAAAGGACTTATCTTTATCGTATTATTCTTATCTACGTACGAGCAAGAATATCCTCCGATCCTATATTTAGCTGTTTAAAATAAGTTCGTATTCTCATCTCATCTTGTTTGGTTTTTCCATATGTAGTGACACCAAGTAAAAATATACAAACAAATGTTTCATCAAATTAAAGTACTCCTAAAATAGCCCAATAAAGAGTTAGTCAAGACTCAAGAAGAGGATTCAAGCTCGTAGAGAATATATTATCCGTTAATCAAGGAAAACTTGAGTGTGTACATCCAAATATATGTATATGGGATTAGGATACTTTGATGTGCTAATCTTTTTCCTGATCTAAAATACTTGAGAATAAAACTCTGAATGAAAATAAAATAAATAAATTACAGTCATTGATTATACGTGTTAACAGATATACATATATATAGGTTATGATAAAGATCAGCAGAATATCCAAATTCATGTATTTGATATTTACAGCACATGGCATATTGTTAGTACAAAAATAATCAGGTGAGAAGTTGCACCTGACTCACTCAATATTTTCCCCCATTTAATAATCGGGTTTAATAAATTTTGTATTTTAAATTTGAGAAGGGAATTAGACTAAACCCGTAACATTAATGATGTAAGTGTGAAAGATATATCATTAAATCAATGTCATATGATCGCCTAGGACTAATATAATTGAGTAGTCATAATAATATTAAGAATTATTACAATAGCATTCCAAAAGGTAACATGCAGGTAATTAATCAAACATCTAATCGATTAAAATAAATTAGAAAAACATGTCATGTGACAGTATTGCGATTCTGATGTGGTTTTCATTTGTTTTGGCCCTTCTAACTACTTTTGTTCCCCAATTAAAACACTTGCTTATTCATCAGAGTTAACATCAATGATTAATGTCAATGCTTATACATCATAATCACTATGACTCCGAAAGGAATAATAATTTGCACATCGCCTGTTTAAAAAAATAAAATAAATAAATAAATAAAATTACACATGCATCACCTCTTAGTGAGATAGTAGTGCATCTTCCTTCCACACCTAGTGATCAATGATTCGAGTTTCATCATATGCATTTTACAAATATGTGTATAGAGTTTTCTCCCAATCGGTGAGAATAGTATTATCTGGATTCCAAACCATACATGAATTGTCTCGTCTTTGTAGATCCCGGTAGCCCTATTATAATAGTTGTAAATGTAATACTTAAAATAATAATAATAATAATAATAATAATAATAATAATGGCTTAGACATTAATTCAGTAAATTAAGTGAATTTCAATATCAATTATAAAGCATTAAAGCTACATGGTCCCATGATAAACATTTGTTTTTTGTTTAAAGCTAACAATGTTAGATCATGATCTAATTATTTGATCATATATATATCCAATAATGATCATGGGATTATTTTTTTCACCCCTCTAACAATAAATATACAAATTTTACTCTAAGAAAAATGATTTAATATAATCATATCCAATTTTGTCTCATGTTGCGTAATACAATAGTCTTCAATATCAATTCAAATCGACAACATTTTTAACAAATTTGATCTCAATTATTATTGCATATTGAATATTTATATCAATGTTTATTAAGGTTGTTGGATTGTAATCTAATCAATAATTTTTAAAAGAAAAAAAAAATAACATAAATTTGACAATGATATCATGTGGTAGGTAAATTCAAAAGGATTCCTTTTTAAAAAGTATATATTGGTATTATATATGGAGCCCTGCTCAACTTAATTGATCAAAAAAGCAAAATGTGCAACAGAATAATATATGAAACAAAGTTATATTTGTGATTGAACATTTTAACTTGTTAGCTTATGGCTTCTTTTTTTTCTTGATTTTGATGATAACAAAGTTCTAACAAATTTTTGATTTGAACGTGTGATAGCTAAGTTTTAAATATATTATGAAATCTCCGCATAATATTGAAGCATACTAGAGCCATCAAAACATATGAAATTGAGGATTTCTTTGTATTTAGATATTCTATTATATTTGTTACTAAATTGATATGATGGTCAAGCACTCAGTCCTTTCATGAACTCCAGGGACGAGGACACCAATCCAATGCCCAAATCGGCCCTCCAACGTACATGATATTGGCTCTCCTTTCATTGCGAATAGTTAACTAGATATATAAATGGGGGCCCAAGCCCAACTGCTAGATAGCCCAGACTTGAGTTGAGACTTGGGACAAGTAAGTCCAGTGGCACAGGTTTGCAGACCGGACTGGGCTCAAAGAAAATATAAATAGTGGCAATAATGACACCCTTGAAAACTGTATGTCACCCTCTTCATAATCACATAAAAAAATCAATAAACCCCACTTAATACAAAAAATATCCTCTTTTTTTTTAACAATAATGCTATTTTGCCAAAATCTGGTGCTTAAATGATGTAGCGTCACTATAATCTATTCATTTAAATTTGATTAGATTTACATTATTTAAATGAATAAATTGTAGTGTTGCCACATCATTTTGGCACCAGATTTGGGCACAAAATTTAGGCAAAGTAGTATTACTCTTTTTTTTAAAGAGTGGTGCTATTGACACACCTCCTACCAACTTCTTAATTATGCAGTATTCTTTTTTTTTTCTTTATCAAAATTACTTATGGCTAGTTTGGTATTATTTTTGAAAAGTTAAAATCAACTTATTTTATAATTTTAACATAAAATGAGAGTGATTCTTCTTATGTGGTTCAACTCCTCTCCTCTCGCTCTAAGCAAATTCCTTGGCGGATTCAGCAGGTTGGCAGCACTGTATCTATCAGATATTGAAAATGGAGTTTCAAGTTTCTCATATATTTAGAGAGAGGAATTAGGTTGCCGACGCTCTTTCTAAGCATACTTTAGGGTTGGAGGTCGATTCGTAGTGGTCTAACACCCCTTATTTCTGCTCTTTGTTGGTTGGCAATGATTGCATGGGTTGGGAGTCTTTTCATTTTTCTTGATGTTTTCTGTTTCAGTTTTTTGTGGCCTACATGCCACTGTTTTTGTTAGGAATGTCTCCCTTGGTTTTTGTGCTTTTCTGGTTTTTGTTACTTTTCATTTTATTCTTTTTATTATTATATGGATGGATATTATCTATGGGTTTTTCAGCATATGATCGCTTGTGATACTTTTTCCCTCTAAGTCAGTCCAATTTTACCAAATAATAATAATAATAATAATAATAATTTTAACATAAAATGATATTTAGTAAAACTTCCTAAAATGATTAATTGATAATCTGACAATTTTTTAAGGGTTACTTTTTTAAAGTGATTTTGAAATAATCTATTTCAGCATTTAATGAATCTTACAAAATATCAGTAGTATCATTATGAAATCAAGTTAAAATCACCTATATACCTTATTTCATCTCAAAATTACATTCTACTTAAATATTGATTTGATTTATAAAATCTTTTTATTGTTTTTATGGAATTTTTTTTCTAATTTAAATATTCTACTTAAATATTGATTTAATAAAATAATCAATGAAAAAAAAATGAAGTAAAGTTCTAAAATCATGTGTATTTTAACCATTGTATTTAATTTCAGCACTTTTTCAATCAAATTACCAAACTTATGTGTACTGCTTTTGAGTTATACGGTATACGATTAGTTAAACATTTGCCGATTTACTTTACAACCGATTATTCTTTCAGCATAGCTAATAGTGGTTATTATAAAAGTTACAGCAATACCAAACTAGCTCTTACAGGCATATACAATTTAAAGAAAAAAATCTTCTATAAAAAAAAATCTATGAAAAAAAAAAAAAAACCATGATTTTGTAATCTGTTTCTTGAATTTTTTTTTTCTTCTTAACTCTTAAACCATAAAATTTGTTTTTTACTTACATACAAAATATTATTGAAGAGTCTGAAAACGATATTAAGCATATAGAAGAATTGTTTGAGAACAATATTAAACATCTGAAAGAATTGTCTGAGAACGATATTAAATATTTGGAAGAATTGTCTAAGAATGACATGAAGCATCTGCAAAAATTGTCTGACAATAATATCAACCATCTACAATAATTGTCAAAGAATGATGGTATCAAGCATCTTGAAACAATTCATTCTCTAGAAGTAAGTTTGGAGCTACTTTTTCTATAGAATGATAAAATTATCGTTGTGTTAAAGCAACCCTATTCTTTTTGCCTAAGAAGAAAAATAAAACTAAAAAAAAAATGAAAAACTAAATTGTTCAATATAAACATATTTATAGTATACTAATACACATCACCACATTTTTGCTATGTAAGCAACATAACTTCAATCATAATAATACACATAGCAAAAGTGTGGTGATATGTATTAGTATGTTATAAATATGACTATATTGTGTGTCTACTAGAGAAAAATTGTGAGAGAGAGACATATATAGAGATAAGAGATAGAAAAAGATTAGAGATTATATGTATTAAGTTTGAAAAATAAGTGAAAATTGTAGTTTTGGAAATAAATCAAAAAATTTAATAAAAACATTTAATTTTATTTAATTAAATCAATTTTTTTTATTATAAAAAAAGGGTCATAAATAGATCGGTATGGTGGTGCCAATAGCACCACTCTTAATATAATGTATTATATTTTTGTAGGTATACACCACTTACACTTATTATTATGTTATTTAATCAATTTTATTATTATCTTTAATTCTATCATTATTCTCTTCCCTCACTTTTTCTCTTCTATATTTTCATTCCACAAAATCAGACTCTATTTTTCTTACTTTTTTCTCTCTCGTCATGTCAAGCAACTCTCTCAATTTCTTATTGATTGTTTTATGTCCACAAAATCACTACAATTTAAGGTTTTCCAATTGGAGATCAATTTTATGTTTGTGAAAGTGGTAGGGATGTAAGGTTTGTATATAAATGTTTTTAATGAAATTGAAGAACCATTGGTATTGATAACAAAAAAAAAATTTCTAAAGAGATTTTGATTTTGAAACTAATAATAATTAATTTAAAACTTTCACAACCAATTTTGGATGATTTTGATTCATTCTCCACATACTTAACAATCAATTTGTATCTCCTTAAAAGAAATTGAAAATATATTTGAAATTAGTATTTAAAAAAAGAATCTAGGTTTTAGAAAATGGAAAGGGTTTTTAATGATAAATGTTAATATCTAATCATTAATAGAAAAAAAAATCACAAAAGATTAAAATAATAAACTAATTAATAATTATTAGTAGGTGTACTTACAAACTATTTAGTCTTCTTGGTAATTTTACTCAGGGGTATTATTGGATTTTTAAAAACATATTAATTTTTGGTGTACATACAGTTTTTTAGGGGTTCAAATATTATTACTAAAATATAAAATAAGAGATAATTTAAGAATGGGCAATGATATTCATACACCTAAAAATGCATTTGCAAGTGCACCCCATAATGTTATTTTATTTTAAGAAATTCTAATTTATAATTATAATTTTTCGAAATATTTTATAAATTTGGAGTTTTTTTGGGATGAGGAAGACTCGAACCCACAACCTTGTGTATAGGTAGATGTGAAGGGTATACCACTGGATTCTAATTTATTTATAACCTCGTTTAATTACTACTGAAAATATTAGCACTTTAAGTTTTTTTTTTTTTTTTTTTTTTTCTTTCCTTCCTCCTATGGGTGGCTCTATTGGCAACCAAAGAAGTTCTCCTCACACCTCCTTAAATTTTTGGGATACCCCAGTGATAATTTATTTGGGCATGCATTATCAAAATTACTATTAGATAAGAAATTTGATTCAAAATTGCCATTATAGACACATAATGGGGTAGGAATAGCTAGCTGTAGAAAAAGTTACTCTATAGGCCACTCATTTGGTCAGGCGCTACTCTAGTAACCACTCATTTGGTCAAACACTACTCTAATGATTACCTATTTTATTTTTTAAAATAGAATTAATCAATAGAAAACAAAAACAAATATATGCAAAAAATAAAAATAATAATATATATATATTACTTTTATCTCCAACCGTCTATCACAATGATAGACAATTAGAGATTAAACAAATTTTGTCCTTTAATGTTTTTTTATCTCCAATATATTTTTATAAAAAACTTTTTTAATAAAAATTGTTTAATCTCCAACCATCCATCACAATGATGGATGGTTGGAGATAACAAAAATGTTTTTTTTTTTTCCCTTCAATTTATACTATTATTATTATTATTTTTCCCTTCAATTTATATTATTATTATTATTATTATTATTATTATTATTATTATTGATTCCTATTTATAAAATTAAAATAAGCGATCACTAGGGTAACACATGACCAAATGGGTAGTCACTAGGGTAATTTTCCCTACGAATGACCATTTGCGTCACATTGTTTGCCTATAATAGTTATTTTAAACTGAATTTCTCATCTAATAGTCATTTTGATAGTGACTCACCAAATGAGTGGTCATCAAAGTAATTATCCCTAATTCTTTTTAAAGTAATCATTTACTCTACACCAACTAAAATACCAAAACCAACCCTAATTATGAATAATATATATATTAACTATTACAATATTTAGAGATTGAGGAATGTATATATGATAGGTTTACCATTGAATCATTTTTTTTATTTTTATTTTTACGGTATCTATCTATCCAATTATTGACCATGTATTTTTTTTTTTTTTGAAGCTTTTTTTCATTAATAGGATTCGAACCACTTACTTAAGAATCATTTGCCCAAGCCCTAAATTTGTCTATCTACTGGCTGAGCTACACCCCTTAGGGCACTTATCTACAATAACTTAATTGTAATTTGTGTGTCACTTCAACAGTAATCCTTAAAAATTTGGCTCAAAATATGTTAGTTCAACATCCATACATTTATTTGGTTTAAATTTAAAGATATTGAAGTCACAATTTTAGGTCAAATTTTAAGTTGATTTAATCTAACCCATATATTAAAAAACAAAACCAATTTTACCACCATCCAATGTAATTTAGTGGTAAATAATGCTCATTTTGTATAATAATGTATAAAGTTTGAATTGTCATACCATAGAAAAACCTTGAAAATCCTCTATTAAAACTTCATTCTATCAACAGAAAGACTATATTGATTTGTACATATTGATACCATAACATAGAATTTATTTTATTTTTTACATGTAATTACGAACTTACCACAAGTTAGTTGATTTCTTCGCACTATTTGTCTATAGAAGAAAAGGATATCATGTGGTATGATAATCGAAGACTTTTGAGCATCTCTAACAGTCTCTCTTGGAGACTCCCTTATTTAAGGGTATATGTTATTGTAAGAGACTATTATGGGAGTATATGCTCCAACAAAACTCTCTTAATGACCCCTTTAATAATTTTTTATTATTATTTAAATGTTAGATATTGTGTTTAAATATAAGGAGTTTTTCAAAAAAAAAAAAAAAATCTTAAATAGATGGGGTCCACTTTAAGGGGGTTTGAAAAACACCTCTTAATTAAGGGAGTGAACTCCACCAGAACAAAATTAAGAGAGCCATTTAGGGAGTTATTGGACCTGTAAAAATACACCTACTCCCTTAATTAAGTTAAGGGATGTCTTTAAGGAAAGTAGATACTCTTAGACCCTTTCATTTTAAATAGTTTGAACATTATAATTTTTGTTCAGGCTTTGCTCAATTTTCGTACTTAATTAAAAAATATATATATATATTAGGAAATATAGTCAAATTCAAACTTTATACTCATAGAAGTATTTTCGATATTTCATGAAAATTTCCACATTTAATATCCCTTTGGTGTCATTGACATAAGAATTGATATAAGAGATGTCGTTTCTAGTCTATCTGTTTCTATTTCTATATATGGAAAGTTCAAAAATCATCATATAATAATCCAGAAATTGAAATAGAAAAGAAAAAAGGGAGGTTTGTGATGATTTTTCAATCTTTTATACTAGGTAATCTAGTATCCTTATGCATGAAGATAATCAATTCGGTCGTTGTGGTCGGACTCTATTATGGATTTCTGACCACATTCTCCATAGGGCACTCTTATCTCTTACTTCTCCGAGCTCGGGTTATGGAAGAAGGAACCGAGAAGAAGGTATCGGCAACAACTGGTTTTATTGCGGGACAGCTCATGATGTTCATATCGATCTATTATGCGCCTCTGCATCTAGCATTGGGTAGACCTCATACAATAACTGTCCTAGCTCTACCGTATCTTTTGTTTCATTTCTTCTGGATCAATCACAAACACTCTTTTGATTATGGATCTACTACCAGAAATTCAATGCGTAATCTTAGCATTCAATGTGTATTCCTGAATAATCTCATTTTTCAATTATTCAACCATTTCATTTTACCAAGTTCAATGTTAGCCAGATTAGTCAACATTTATATGTTTCGATGCAACAACAAGATGTTATTTGTAACAAGTAGTTTTGTTGGTTGGTTAATTGGTCACATTTTATTCATGAAATGGGTTGGATTGGTATTAGTTTGGATACAGCAAAAGAATTCTATTAGGTCTAATGTACTTATTCGATCTAATAAGTACCTTGTGTCAGAATTGAGAAATTCTATGGCTCGAATCTATAGTATTCTCTTATTTATTACCTGTATCTACTATTTAGGTAGAATACCGTCACCCATTTTTACTAAGAAACTGAAAGTGAAAGAAACCTCATAAACCTCAGAAACGGAAGAAAGGGAGGAAGAAACAAATGTAGAAATAGAAACAACTTTCGAAAGGAGGGGGACTAAACAGGAACAAGAGGTATCTACCGAAGAAGATCCTTCTCCTTCCCTTTGTTTGGAAGAAAAGGAGGATCCGAATGGGAATCAAGAAAATTCGAAGTTAGAAATATTTAAAGAAAAAGAAGAGAAATATTTATTATGGTTTGAGAAACCTCTCGCGACTCTTCTTTTCGACTATAAACAATGGAATCGCCCATTTCGATATAAAAAAAAGAAAAGAAGTAATCGATTTATTAATGTTGTAAGAAATGAAATGTCACACTTTTTTTTATATACATGTCAAAGTGATGGAAAAGAAAGGATCTCTTTTACGTATCCAGCAAGTTTGTCAACTTTTTTGGAAATGATACAACAAAAGATGTCTTTTTTAACAAAAGAAAAACTATCCTCTGATGAATTGTATAATAATTGGAGTTACACCAATGAATTGTTAATCATTATCAATATCGGTACCCCTAAAATACAAACATCTACATTAACACAATATGACAATAGCATATATATCACAGTTGAGCTAGCCTCCACTCAAACCAAAACGCGACAAAACACCCCTCTGAAAGAAGTAAAATAAATCCCCCTCACCTCACGCAAATTAACAGAAGATCAAAAAAAAAATAAAAATAAAAAATTCAATATTCTCTGCAAAACCTCAAAACAACATCAAACCCACCAAACCCACAAAAAGTTAGATTTGAACCGATGCCTGTTGTTAAAGGAATTTGGATTCTTTACTGATCTGATATTTTTCCTGACCTTATATAATCTCATGACACATAATCATTACAATGAATGTGCGGCTAAGATGTGATTGGTTTCCACTTTATCAACAACCAATCACATACTTTAAAAAAAGTCAACAAAAAATCAGATTAGTAGAGGATCCAAATCCGTTTCAATGGTCTTTACAATAAACATTAAGGAAATTATCATTTTCCCCTTTGTAGTTTTATATATTAGAAAGACTAACCCTTCTAGTTTAAAAAAAGTCAGTCAGCCCCCTGAAACCCTTAATATTGATCATATTCCCTTTTTCATCAGGATTTCCGTTGAAAAAGTTCTTTGATCGTCAAACAGGAGGGGCAATATTATAAAAATCAAAAATTATGTTAATGTTATAAGGGTAGGTAAATTGGTAAAAAAATAATAATAATAATAATAATAATAATAATTTAAATTAAAATTTAAAGAACTTCTTCTAACAATCCAATTTTTTCTTTTTACATTTTTTTTTTCTAAAGACACTCCATTCTCAAAATTTAAATTTACAAAAATTATAAAGATATTTCCTTTTGTTCTAAAATTATCATTTTTATCTTTTGGTACTCATATTCTAAAGACACCCCATTTTAAAAATTACATTTCTAAATACAATAAAAGTTATGACGAACGATCGTAGCCTTTGGATTCATTGAAGAAGTAATCTTTTTTGAATTAAATTATTAAATATATATATATATATATATCTCCTAAATCATTAGATTAAATATTACATATTAAACACTCTCTCCTAAATGTTTAATTACTATATTAAACTCTCTCTCCTCCGATATAGATCTCTAATTTTCTATCTCCATTCTTTCTCAAGCAAAGATTAACAGTTAAGGAAAAAAAAAAAAAAACTTACGAATAACTTGATTTTGAGGAACCGTGTTTATGTATATATAAAAAAAATAAAAAAAAAACTCAAAAAACCAAATACCCTGTTTTTCAAAATAATAAAAAAAAAAAATTGAAATATGAAAATGTTTTTTTGTTAATTTTGTAGGTATATTAGTAAATATTGCCTAGAGAACTTTAATTCTTTCATTAGTCTAAGAAATTTCGAGTTTAATCAAATCTAGTCGCAACAAATCAAGTTTTCATATATCTATTTTATTTTATTTTTTGAAAAACAAAGTATTTGTATTAACTTTTTAGTATATATATACGGATTTTCTATTACCAGTTTGTCTTGACAATAAATATATCAGGACAAAGAATGTGGACCACTAGAGTTACATATTTTGACTCAAAGTCAAAACTTCTCCATAATCTATGGTCTATATTCTTCGTCCTGATATATTTATTGTCAAGACAAACTGACAATAAAAAGACTATATATATATGATAATTCTCCTATCAGGTCGTCCTGAAATTATAATTTCAAGACAACCAATCACAATCACATATTTTTAATAAGTTCAAATGTTTGTTAAAAAAAAAAAAAATCAGCCTTTTATTAAAACATGCGGATGTTGTTGATCATCCTGAAATTATAATTTCAGAACGACCTGATATGAGAACCGATATATATATATATATATTACTGTTAACGAAAAACCAAAATATTCATAAGTTTTTTTTCCCCTTTAACTATTAATCAGAGATTGATCGAGAAAGTATGGAAATAGGAATTTTTTTTTTCTTGAAAAATGAAGAGAGAGTGTTTAATGTGGTAATAATATATTTAGGAGAGAGTTTAATACGTAATATTTAATCTAATAATTTAGGAGAGAGAATTTCTTTTTGGGTTAATAGCATCGACACTCCCTGAATTATATGTGAAGTAACGATTTGCCCCATAAACTTTTTTTCCTAACATTAAACCCTCTGAACTATCGTTTATTGGTAAAACCCGATTGTAGTTGCCCCTCTCGAGGGGAATAAACCTAACTGTTTGCCAATAAACGATAATTCAAGGGGTTTAATGCCAGAAAAATAATAATTAGGGGGTACATCGCTACTTCGTATATAATTCATGGGACATTGGTGCTATTAACCCCTTCTTTTTTTAATAATTTAATTAGTCTGGAATGTCTTTAGAATTTTTTTTATCTTGTTAAGTAATTTTAATTCATGTTAAAATTGTCATTGATTAAAAAAAAAAAAAAAAAAAAACTGAACGTAAATAGATAATTTATGGATTGTAAAGAGGATGTTAACAAATATTAAAGTTTAAGTATTTCAAATTATAATTTCAGGACCACCCCCACAATCACATATTTCAAAACCCTTTTTATAATGTTGCCAAATCAAACAATCATCCCCCTGTGGGAAAGTGACATGGGTTCCTGCTCCTGTTGGCCTTTTAAGTTGAATGTTGATGCTGCAGTTAAATTAGGGCTTTCTCATATGGGGGCAGGTGCAGTAATTAGGGATTCAGAAGGGAAGGTGATTGTTGCGTCTTCTAAGTATTTGGTAGGCATTTTCTCTTCGGAACTTGGTGAATTCTTGGCGCTTAGGGAAGGATTATTGCTAGCAAAACAATTTGATTTGAAAGTGCCTTGGGTTGAAGTAGATGCTGTGAATGTTATAGCAGGTGTTAATTCTTGAATTATTTGCTTAATCCTTCTGGGTTAATTGTAAATGATATTAAAGCTCTTTGTAAAGATGTTGATGTTGTTTCATGTCAGGCTATTTCTAGAGATGGAAATGGTATGTACAGACATTAGCTTCTGTTGCTTTATCCTCAAGGGAGGATCATAATTTGCTTGGTGTAAGGCCTTTTTGTACTGTTTCTTGTGATTAATGAAGTTAATGAAGTTTATTTCAAATATATATATATTAAAATTAACAAAATCAAATTTTATGTTTTTGAAACAAAAATCAAATTTTAATTAAAAAATAATAATTCTTCATATCTCTGTCTCCCGCATCATCTCCAACACCCAAACAACAAACCCTAGCCACCACCACTCTACCGATTTCCTCTTGGCCGACGCATTGTACGTCTCTTCCCTCTCTCTCTCTCTCTCTCTCTCTCTCTCTCTCTCTCTCTCTCTCTTTTTCCATCTCTATCTTCACATAGGGTCAAAACCATTTCTGGGTCGAACCCAGTTCTTATTTGATTATGGTGAATGGATAAAAGAAAATCAAAACTGGTTTTGAAAAAAAAAAAAAAAAGATTTCAGTTTTTTGGTTTTGTTATAGTTAGAAAAAAAATTAAAAAAAAATTCTGGAAATTTTTTTGATTTTCGGTTTGGATTCTTCCGGCGAATGGAGAAATTTTGATTTTTGATATATATTGGAGGCCACTCTCAGGTGACCTCCGTTGTGTGATTTGCATAGGCCACTCTCATGGTCTCCACCACAGTGATTCATGAAAGTGGCTTCCAAGTACCAAGTTCCTATTGTCCACTGTTTTTACCTTATTTTTTTTTTTTTTAAGAAAATTGCACAAACTTACCCTAACGTTTCCCATTATGGCATAATATTCAACTAATGCATTTAATTACACAAACAACCCCTCCTGTTAGTCAAATATAGTTAAAAATAACCATCGACCATTATTTTTTTTGAAAGCCCCAAATTGCCCCTGCACTTTATTACAAAAAAAATCTTAATTGCCCTTTATTTAAAACTTTATCTACTTTAAATTATTATAATATAAAAAATAAATATTAAACATAATCCTTTTTAATCAAAAAAATTCAAAAATAATATATTAAAAAAAAACAATTTAGGAAAACTTTATTTTGAGAAAATACAATTTAACAATATTTTAAAAACAAAAAAAAATGTTATTTTGAGAAAATATAATTTAAAATTATGTAAATCGAATATGAATAGTGGTAATTTGCTATATATTTTTAAATTTTTTTATTTAAAAATGATTATGTTTAGTATTCTAAACACAAATATAAATAAAATTATCAAAAGTTTGAAATAAAAATATAATCATTTGTCATAATAAAATACAGTAGCACCGAAAATTTGTTTAATGTTCATCTCTATAAGACAAAATAATTTGATTCAATATAAATTATGCATTATATTTTGATTCAAAAATTAAAAAAAATAAATACTAAATATAATCCTTTTTAAATAAAAAAAATATATGTTTTAAATTTCAAAAAATATATAGTACATTACCACTATTCATATTGGACTTGCATAATTTTAAATTATATTTTCTCAAAATAACATTTTTTTTTTGTTTTTTTTAAATATTATTAAATTATATTTTCTCAAAATAAAGTTTTCCTAAATTGTTTTGTTTTTAATATATTATTTTTGAATTTTTTTGATTTAAAAAGGATTATGTTTAGTATTTATTTTTTATATTCTAATAATTTAAAGTAGATAATGTTTTAAATAAAGGGCAATTAAGATTTTTTTTTTTTTGTAATAAAATGCAGGGGTAATTTGGGGCTTTCAAAAAAAAATAATGGTCATTGGTTATTTTTAACTATATTTGACTAACATGAGGGGTTGTTTGTGCAATTAAATGCATTAGTTGAATATTATGCCATAATGGGAAACGTTAGGGTAAGTTTGTGCAAGTTTCCCTTCTTTTTTTCCTTTTAATGTTTTTGATTATTTTATTAAACAAGGGTAGTTTGGACATTTCTTAAGCAAAAGTGGGTCAAATTAGTATTCACCGTTAAGTCCGAAGGGGATTTGTGTAGAATACACACACGCCTCCAAACAATACCAACGCTGCATCTGCTGGAGTCCCACAACCCGTCCGTTCCACCGTCGCTGCCCTCTGCGCTTCATTTACCGGCGGGAGCGCCGCCTTATAGGTAGGGCATTGTAGTTTCCGGCTTTAATTTTTGACAGAAAATAATTTTCAAAAAACAATGGAAGAAGAATTGTTGGGATCAAGCAATAGTGGAGGAATTAGTGTGTCAAAATTCGATCACTCAGTTGAGAGTCATTTTGAAGCAATTGACACGATTTCTAAGCTATGTGAAGAGCCAGAGAGTGACGGCCTCGACGAAGTCGATATTCAACGTCTATCATCCTCAATTATATTCTTAAGGTGATTAATCATAATTGTATATTATCTAATTTTATGATAGTATATAGTTATGTCAATAAATTAGTGAGAATGGCATGTGCGTTCAGGGAATGGAGATATTTCAATTACGGTTCAAGAATTATCAGGTTTGCTAATGAGACTGAGAGTGGTCCCGAAAAAGATGTTTCAAGTGAGATAAATTTGCCTCAATTTTCATCTGCAGAGGTGCCTAAGGTATATCAGCAGCCTCATTTTGTTCGAATATAACTCTTTTATTTTCTTTTAAATAGCTTCTGATATTAAATTGTTCTTTATTGATATTGTTTCCATATGTTTGTATCAGGAGAAATTATGCCGCAGCCCAACTGGTCTAGAATCCAGGTATGGTTTGATAACTTGATTTAAATTTGACCTATGTAGATTTTTGCTGTGCTCGAGGTGTGGTTTTTGCAGTTTTAATGGGAAGAGTTTCCTTCTGTATTTTACTTGTCTTATGATACGTGGTTAATATTTATTTTGAAGTGATTATTATCACGTCACATCATTGAAGTAAAACAATAGTTGTCCATGCATTTTCTTTCTTGACAATTTTTATATAGCACAACTTTAAATTTTCTGCTGCGTTGTGATATTACGTTCTAGAGCCCCGTTGGATGAAGCTCTTTTCGCACAAACATTTTCAATTGTTTCCTGTTATATCTTGTTGCAGCAAAGACTTTGTGATGTACGTTGGAGGGTCGGTTTGGGCATTGGATTGGTGTCCTAGAGTTCATGAAAAGCCGGACCATCATACCAAGTGCGAGGTACTTGTTTTCATATCACCTAGAAGAATAGGTTTTGGGATGTTTTAATTTTGGATTGTATATTATCACCCAAACCTAGTCAATTGATATAGATGTGAATTCTACATGAATGTCTTTTCACAAATGCTTCAATGCATAAAGTTTTTGACCTTTTGGAATTTATAATCCTCTTTATTGGTCCTTATGTTAGATTTTTTTCATAATAATTAATGAAGAAAAAAGCTGATTGTATTGAAGCGAACTAGTTGTACACAAAAGAAGGACCAAGACAAAAGGTAGGACTTGCTTCACAAATATACAGTGATGTACATACAAAGACTCCCCCAGAGTTATCCTAATCTATCTTTTTTTTTGATAGACTAGAAATCCCCTAAGCCCGCTTAGCGAACAGAGTTTGAAACCGGGGCCCCCACCCTGCCGAACCCTAAATCTTTGGGAAATAGTAAACTATGGCCTTTGGTCATGTAGGTACCAATGAGTGGATTCGAACCCCAAAACTTGTGAGAGCAAACCACATGCCTGAGAAGACCTGTATATAAAGAGACCGTCTCTAATGTATGTATATACATTTTATGGGTAGAAGGCTTAATAGTTTGCTTTTAGGAATTTGCTTGTGATAATGTGTGTCACATCCATCAAATTTTGGATATGGATCGATAGTGGGATTTCCTCTTTCCCTTTTACTGTTTTGGGGAAAATTTGCATAAAACTTTTCATTTTCCCATGAGAAAGAAAAGGTCAGTTTTATTCTTTATTAATGGTGTGAATTGCTGTCAAACGACATTACATTTATATGAATGGCTTCGAATTTTATGGCAATATATTGCAATTTCTATTCGTTGTTTGTGACAGCTCCCTTTCTGTTTCTTTCGTTTTTCTCCTTTCTAATTTTGGCATTCTTTTCCCCAGTTTATTGCTGTTGCTGCTCATCCTCCAGAATCATATTATCACAGGTTAGGTGCTCCACTTACTGGTAGAGGTGTGGTTCAGATATGGTGTGTGCTGAATGTGGGGGTAAATGAAGGAGTGGCACCTCCTCCAAAGAAAATTTCAAAACAAGGAGCACAAAGCAATGAAAACACAGAGGACAAACCAAAGAAACCACGAGGAAGACCCAGAAAGACACCAATAGATCAATCTCTTGATAGTGAAGGTGAAGCCACAAAGGGAAAGTCTACTCAATTGAAGAGGCCCAGAGGAAGACCTAGAAAAAAACCGATAGGTGAATCTACTGATTATTCAGATGGCAATGACCAGTCTGTTCTTGCTCTTGCTGTTCAATATCCAGAAGACCCAGCTGTGTTGCTAGCTATAGAAGGAGTTTCTGGGAGTATCCAAGAGGATACTGTACAAAAGAACCGTGGTAAAAAGCAAAAAGTTTCTAAAAAAAAGGCGTTGTCATCTAAATCAGCTGTTGAAATTCACATGAGAAATAGAAAACCGAGAAGTAAGAAAAGTGCATGGAAATCTGGTGAGGATAAATGTCTATCAAGAATGACTCAAAATGAAGATCAAGGATCTTCTATTTCAAATCATCAAATACACAATAGCTCTGGAAAGGATTCCGCAGAATGTAACAACATTTCAGGAGATGCTATATTGGACACAACCTTGGCTTCATGTTCTGTTTCGAAGGACATTACCCTTCCCAGGGTTGTACTATGCCTAGCTCACAATGGAAAAGTTGCATGGGACGTAAAATGGCGTCCATATAATGCAAAAGACTCCAAATCCAAGCAACGAATGGGGTATCTTGCTGTCTTGCTGGGAAATGGATCCTTGGAAGTGTAAGAAATCTGCTTCAGTTTTTTTCTTCTTAGAAAATCTGCTTCAGTTATCTAGACTTCTATATTCATTTCCATTTTCTGTCTTTATTTCCTTTTATTAGTTTTCTGGATTAATTAGCAATTTCTTCTTTCACTTATTTATGGGGAAAGATTTGAATCTATCACATATGTATGTGGTCTATGATCTGGATGCCAGGTATGGGATAAAGAGTGAACATTTCTATATTGGTCAGGGTTTTAATGTTAATATACTGGAGGAAACACTTATTAGCCTGTCATTGTCAAAATGATTTAGAGTTGTGGGTAAAAAGTTGTAGAACATAAATCAAAGGATTAATGTCTTAGGGGCCGTTTGGTATGGGGTAATCTTGGCATGGGAATGGGAATCTGATAGGATTCCCATGTTTGTTACTAGGTTTGTATTTTCAGATTCCCAGGAATGTGAATCCCATGGGAATCACATTACCCTCCAAGGGGGTAATCTGATTCCCACCCCAACAGGTGGGTTTCAGATGCCCCTCCATCTGATTCCCACCGTGGGACCCACCTCATTTAAAAAAAAAAAAAAAATTATGTTCTTCTTCTTCTTTCTTCACGCAGATCACCGATCACCCCTCTTCTTCAATTTTCAATCACACCATCTCTTCTTCTTCTTCAATTTTCAATCACACAAACCCTTCAATTCATCCCCAAATCCCAATCTTCTTCCTCAATTTTCAATCACACAAACCCTTCAATTTCAATTCATCCCCAAATCACGACGAGCATCGATCGACGATGGGTTTCGATGATGACGACGACGAGCATCGATCGACTAGCATCCACGCAGATCTGAGCAAATCAAGCACCATCCATCGACGAGCATCGATGACAACGACGAGGAGGAGGATCCCGGTCGGACGGAGGCGACGACGACGACAAAGAAGACCTCGACTAGAGGCGACGATGACGACGATGATGGCCGGAGGCAACGATGATGATCTGAGAAAAAGCAGAGAGAGAGAGAGAGAGAGAGAGACGATGATGATCGGTTTTGATGATTGTTTTTTAATTTTTTTTTTGATGATTGTTTTTTAATTTTTTAGTTTTTTTTTCTTAAAAAAATACATTCCCATGTATAACCAAACACTATTACTTGATATTCCCAAGAATCCGACATAATATTCCCATACACAACCAAACACATGTATATAACTTTCCCAGGAATCACATTCCCAGGAATCACATTATTTTGATTACCCCATACCAAACAGCCCCTTAGAGATAATTAAAATTCACAGTTTCACTGTTGCAATAAGTACATAGAGAGCATACATGTGGAGTATGGGATGCTAGACCTGGATGTTGAAAAATCAGCGTGTATTGTATCAAGCTGTTATTTTGGATTTTGAACAGTGAAGTATTGGTGTAAAATAAATTAGCCACTGCTGTTCTTTATTTAAGTTACTCTTGTTTCATAGTTATGCATTTATGAGCCTTGTCCTTTTATATTACCTTTCATCATTTGCTTAAGATTTGGATGTTTCTGCCTCTCTAAGATATACCAGAGGTAATCTGTTGGCTCATTATCACATTTATCAAATGCAGGTGGGAGGTTCCTCTTCCTCGTACTATGAAAATCATTTATATGTCTTCAATTAAGGAGGGCACTGATCCTCGCTTTGTAAAATTGGAACCAGTATTCAGATGCTCAAAGTTGAATTGTGGTGGCATACAGAGGTAATTTGCATGTATGTTTCTATCACAGATAAAAAATTCAAATTTAGCAGGAATAACAGCAAAAAAGTTTCTGGCCATAGTAATATAAAAACCAGATATTACAATTTAGATTTATGCTGTTAAACAGAGATTTGACATCTTTCATCCATTGATTCCCCCGGCCTACTACAAATTCTATTAAGAATTTCTTAAACATAATTGAGGCATTTCTGAAGATTAACAAAATAGAAATATATATTTTGATGGAATATGTCAGCATGCTGAAACACAAATTATGTGTCCCAGGCATGGTAGTTCTAAGGCCTAGCTACTGCATCCACTTCAGTGGATAAGGAAAGAGAAAAACATTTTGGGTTAGACAAAGAATCAATGGAAGGTTAGAAAGACTGCATTTCTTGTCTCCAGTTGCTAGATATTATTATCTTACCTGTCTAGGATACACCTGCACCCAATTTTCTCATAACATTGCTCCTCAATTAACTACAATAAGACTTCTAAAACGGAAAAATTTTGCTTGGTTTTATATATCTCCTTGGTCATCATGGATGCCTTCTATAAAAAGGCTGCGCATTTTACCCACAATAAATTAAGGAGAAATTTCGTCATCCAGCTACTAAATTCTATTATCATGAACTTTGTAATTGTTTGCTAAATTTTATGGTCTCTATTTGATGTAAGGCTAATTTATGTCCACTGTTTACTATACAGCATTCCTTTAACAGTGGAGTGGTCAACTTCACATCCACATGATTTTTTGCTTGCTGGTTGCCATGATGGAACGGTAATGCACTTGTTTTGTTCTTTTTTGTGCTTCAGTTTGCATACTAGGTGATTTGTGGGTGTACTGGTGTAGTTATCTCCTTTTTTTCATAAATGGAAATGAGAGTATCATTCTTCATGAAGTCTTTTTAACAACCGATATTCCCTCCAGAGTTTTTGGAGTATGTTATCCAAGCAATATCTGTTGATTGAATTTATGCTGATTTTTTTCATCTTATTCATCATTGTGTTTGATAGATAGATCTTTGGTTTACCATTTTAAATTACTATGGTGTCTGAACTAAAGAGCTGTTGCATGTGTTCAGGTTGCTTTGTGGAAATTCTCTGCAAGTGATTCATCGAAAGGTAATAACTATATGTCTTTCACTTTTTCTTTTTAAATGTTAACCTTTTTCTCCTAAAATTCTCCGTTAAAAAGCTTGGACTCATCATGTGCAATTGTGCATCATATTATTTAAGTTTCAACTTTATTTTCCTTGTGCCATTTGCAGATACAAGGCCCTTACTTTGTTTCAGTGCAGATACAGTTCCTGTTAGAGCAGTTGCGTGGGCCCCAGTTGAAAGGTCAGTGATGTCAGAGAATTGACTTTCACTACTGTTTTTCTAGTGATTATTGATTATTGGTACTTCTATAGTTCTATATCTCTTTATGATCTCCTTTCGCATAAAATGATAGTAATTTTACCCTCTTTTGGGAGACAGATAAAAGCCTTATTTTTTACTTTTAGCAAATTTGTTCTAAAGTACAGTTCCTATTTGAATATTAATCAGGGATTTGGATATTGATTTTATATTAGGTATTTTTGGGGGTTCTATATTAATAAGACTTGTTTTAGTTAGATAAGGTTTTATCATTGCTTTTGGTTACACCACTATTAATAGGTCTATTTGTTTAAGGTAGAAAATTTTAGAAATCCTAATTCATCTCTTGCCCCCTTTGTGTTCTTCTCTCCTCCCTCTTTCTCTCTCTTCTCTTTATTTTTCTTTCATTTTTTGCTTTTGTCTCTCTCCTACTTTTCTGGTCATACAGTTCCAAATCAAATATATCTATTCTTACCTTAGCAGTGGAATGCTTGAGAAATAACTTCAGCTTATCATCATAATCCATGAAGAAAAGACAGCCAAGATATGTACAAAGATGCAGATTGAATGAGAAACTTGGTTACTTGATGAATGCCACTCCATAATCTTATTATGACCTATATTGATTAGAGTAGATTATAATGATCGTATAGTATTGCCCTTCAAGCTGACACAAATGTCAGCAAGTCACTTGTCCAAGCTTATGACTAGAATGGCCCCAATGGCTGCAATCTTTTGGTCAATTTCAATTTATGACAATGATAGTTCTCACTATCTTTAGTTATAAGTTTCTAATCTTATGCAAACTCATTTGATGCACTTTGGTCACACTCAGTAGGAGCTAAAAGATGGTACAAGTAAAATTATTGCAAGGTGGGCTAAGGTTTGGTCAGAATTTGAAAAATAAAAAGCCCTTTGGTGCTTTTGATCAAACTACCTTTTTCTTGTTGATTTGAGATATATTAACTGCTCTTATTAACAATTTTCAGTGATCTGGAGGACGCAAATGTAATACTCACTGCTGGTCATGGAGGTCTAAAGTTTTGGGACATACGGTCAGTATGATGGCTTCTTTTGGTTCAGTTCTTGTATACATTTCTTTTCTCTTCATTTTGACATTTTATTGTTTATGATCCTATGTTTCATTTTATTTGTACTTCAAACACTCGGTGACGGATCTGTTTAATTTATCATTATATAGAACTTTATGAAAATTCTTGTAAGACAGTTAGCTATCCATTATCTGTGTTGTGCATTGTCTACTATGAAACAGATTGTAATTCATAGCATTGATAAAGTAAGACGAATTATAATAAATGATATCCCTCCTGCAATGATTAAAATAAAGATTTAACCTACTTTCGAATTTACAAACTACACAACATTTTCTTGACCTTTTATTTTATTTTTCTCTTTTAATCTGCAAAATTTATTATGAGCTCATGGATGGTAGAAGTTTTGAAGATAAGGTCTCTCAGCCAAATGTTTGAATCTTGAGAGATGTTAAGCATAGATATACAAGTTTTACTTGTTTAAGTTGCTGGCAGTAGCCTGATTACATGTTCACTCAAGAATTTTTGGCTTTTTGCAGTGACCCATTTCGTCCATTGTGGGACCTCCGTCCAGCACAAAGGTTCATATATGGTGTGGATTGGTTGCCAGATCCAAGGTATCTGCATGATCTATTCCACTGGATGAAAACAAAAATCACATACTCCTTATATATTGTGTTTCACCCTGCTGTTGATACAATGGTCTTTATGTTTATAGATGTGTTATTTTATCATTTGATGATGGAGCAATGAGATTCCTCAGCTTGGTGAAGGCTGCATATGATGTCCCAGCTACTGGAAAATCTTTTGCTGGAACAAAACAACAAGGTTTACACCATTTAAATTGTTCGGCATTTGCTGTCTGGAGCATACAAGTGTCACGAATAACGGGTATCTCTCTTGCTTTAGTTTTCATTTTTAAAGATGTCCTGTTATTAACCATGTGTTCCTTGCCCCATTTTTTTGTTTGATTGTGAGTGACTCCTACTATTTTGTTTAATTTTTGAGCTACATATTTGCAAGATCTGTAGTTATCTTGCAAAGTTAAAACTTTAATCTTTTATATTTTGTTGCTGAACAATTATATGTGGGCAGACAAACATGAATTATTTCCTGAAAATGGTAGTGATTTTTTTTTTTTACTTACTGTTCTGCACGCAATGTCTGGCCAATTTAGTTGAACAGCTAAATTTCTGATGCTTCAAAATATCCACTAATTGACAATTTTCAATTTTCAATTTTAGGCATGGTTGCATATTGCAGTGCAGATGGTACAGTTCTCCGATTCCAAGTGAGTTTAACCTGTCATTCATTCTATAGAATGTTTGTTAAATGTTTCTGCCTGAAAGTGTTTATTGCAAACTTGATTTCCATTCCTGATAGAAATTTTAATTCAATACATTCTTCTGTTAATTTTTTTTTTTTTTTTTTTTGAACAAATTAATTTGGTTTCTGGTTGCACTTTTCAATGAAGATAATCTTAAGTATTGGGACCTAAATTGTGACTTATCCTTCAGAAACATCTTAACTGTGAAACGCTAAATATTATTGTATTTTCTGAACCAGCCATCAAATTAGATGGCCTGTTATTATGTGTGTTTGTTAGAGTGCTTTAGACAGGCATTTAGTTTACTGCTTGGTAATTCTGTGGATTATCCACTATTTTGTGTATGGTGCATATATATTTTTTTTAATTGAAAATGAGAAGAAAACTTTAACGATACATGTCATTTTTAGTCGCTTTAAAGCTTTTTACATTTACTCAATCTGGTTGGTCTTTTCTTGACAATAGCTCACAACAAAAGCGGTCGAAAAAAGTCTTTCACGATACCGGGAACCACATTTTCTGTGCGGGTCTCTCACTGAGGACAAATCAGCTATTACTGTGAACACTCCATTACTTTATACTCCTGTAACATTGAAGAAACCGGGTACTGAAGGAGAAAAATCCATGCGGGGCCTCATGGCTGAGTCAAATTCAGCCAAAAGTGTTAAAGAAAACAGAGGGAAAATTTTGGATAATCAAATTCCAGGTAAAGTTAGCAATTCGGTTACTGGTTACACATTACCTGTGCTTTCAATTCATTTTTATTTAGTATGTAACGGTTTCTAAATTGTCTGTTTGCAGCCCTTTGTTATGTAAATGATCCAGAATCTGAATCAGATTTACCGTTGGCATCTATGAAGATCAGAAAAGAGCAGAAATCTGGAAATAGCAATAGAAAAAAGACAAACTGTGATCAAGCACTGGTATGTATGGATGAAGAAGAAGCAAGTAATATAAAAGGGAATAAAAACGAAAAAGGAGAAGCTGGGAAAGAAGTTGAAGTTATTCCTCCGAAAATGGTAGCATTGCATAAAGTGAGATGGAATATGAACAGCGGCAGTGAGAGATGGTTGTGTTACGGAGGAGCAGCTGGAATTGTACGGTGTCAAGAGATTACGATGCCACCTTACACAGATAAGAAATCGGACAAGAATAGATAGAAGGCCATGTAATTATTTAGGACTTAGGAGGGTAAATTTTAATTATAGTGATCTGTATTCTCTTCTTTTGGAATTAATTTGACCTCATCGCTAACAAAATCAATGTTTATGTTGTAATTATTGACTGATGTAATCTTTAACCCAAAAAAAAAAAAAAAAATAGATCAGATAAATGAAGAAAAAGTTGATTATCTGTATTTGAGTAAGTTGTATCACATAATATTTATTGTAATAGATTAAAAATAATTGCTAATAAAAGAAACAGAGAATGAGAGAAATGTACCAAGATAGATGAAAATGAAACAATGAATGGAAAAAAATAATAATAAATAAAAAATCAAATCCATTTAATATTCAATTGGAATACCATAATCAGTGAAGATCATTTTCAACAATGTCCAAGATTCACAGGCTTAATTTCAGCCATTAATTAGTTATGATTTTATTGATTTACTAAATTAGGAAGGAAAAATAAAGGTGTGGTCAATAATACATTACATACTTTGAAGGTGAAATTAATGGTTAAATGGCAATTAATTAAAACAGGGGAGCAATGAACAGGTCTGCTGTTTCGGATGTACGCAGTCAGTGGACTGTAACTGGGATCCAAAATCCAAGCCACTCAACTCTCTGTTTTTCAACAGATTACCACTATATCATCCTCCTCCATTGCTCTTTTGTTTCTCAGTCAAACCTCTCTCTCTCTCTCTCTCTCTCTCTCTCTCTCTCTCTCTCTGCATATTTTGCGCTTAAAGAACTAAAAATTAACTGTTTTGAGATTCTCCAATCTCCACCTTTTTCCTATTTATAATAAACCACAAATCCAAACCCTTCACTTGATAAGAAGAAAAGAAGAAGAAGAAGAGCAACAATATGAATATTAAACAGAAATTAGTAGCGTTTGTCTGCAATCTGATTCTTGCAGCTACATTGATCAATGGTTCCGCTGACCATGAAAGAAAGGTACCTAATACTCTTGCTATTTGTTTTGAACTCATCTATTAATGGTGATCAATGTACTAACATGGTTTTATACTGATATATATAAAAACAACAGGCCTACATTGTATACATGGGAGACGTGTCGGAGGACCCTGCCACCATTTCTGTCATGGAGGAACATCACGGTCTGCTTTCGAAAGCAATCGGAGAGTAATAATCTTAATTTTAAACTTAATATTCATTACTTCAATAAAAAGTTAATTATTTTTCAATGGATTTGAACGGTTTTACTGTAATTTTCAGTGAGAAAATAGCAAGAGAATCCAGAATATATAGTTATGAAAAGAGTTTCAATGGATTTGTTGCAAGGCTATTGCCACAAGAAGCACAGAGATTATCAGGTAAATGCAGCATTATTATATGCATTAGAAATTTTCTAATTAAATTCTCAAAATTTTCATGGCGGTTATATAGTTTTCTATTGATATGCAGAGGATGAGAATGTAGTATCTGTGTTTCCAAACACTATACGAAAACTTCACACGACAAGATCATGGGATTTTCTGGGAATGACAAAAACAATAGAGCGAAGTCAATTAGAGAGCAATATCATAGTGGCTGTGTTAGATACAGGTTGGTTGGTGGATTCATTATCTGTCTCGTTTCTTCTTCAACAAGCAATTTTTTTCTAATTTGTTGAAAATTTTGCAGGTATTTATGTCAAATCTCCAAGTTTTAATGATAAAGGCTTCGGTCCTCCTCCTGCTAAATGGAAAGGCAAATGCGTTACTGGCCGCAACTTCACTGGTTGCAACAAGTACGCACTCCCTCTTTCAACTTTCATGCAAAACTAATACTTGAGGGATTAACTTATATCCGGAATTACTGATTATCACGTAATTCGTGTATAGTATGCTACAAAACTGATTATCACACGTGATAGTTAATGATTCCAGATATAAGTTATTTCCGGGGTTTCTCACATCTTTCGTGGGAATCCCAATTTGTACCTTTGTATAATGAATTCAGAGTTTGATTATATATCATACTACATGTAACATGAGTGTTTTTTTTACATGAGCAGCAAAGTCATTGGTGCAAGATACTACAATCTAGACAACGCTGCCGATCCTGATAGGGACAATATAAGTCCGGCCGACACCGATGGGCACGGATCCCACACAACGTCGACAGCCGCCGGCGTTGCAGTGAACGGTGCAAGCTTGTATGGGTTAGCGGAAGGGACAGCGCGTGGGGGCGTGCCGTCGGCGCGTATAGCTGTGTACAAAGTATGCTGGAACGGCGGTTGCACCGACATGGACTTACTGGCGGCATTCGACGATGCCATCCATGACGGGGTAGACGTGATATCGATTTCAATAGGCGGGTCACCCAGATCTTTCCTGGACGATCCAATTGCAATCGGGTCGTTCCATGCCATGAAGAAGGGTATCTTGACCTCTTGCTCGGCCGGTAACAACGGTCCTTACCCAGGAACGGTCCAAAATGTAGCGCCGTGGATTGTGACGGTGGCTGCCACTAGTTCTGATAGGAAGTTTGAGACCGCGCTTAAGCTTGGCAATGGCGACACGGTTTCTGTAAGTTTAACCTCCTCATCATCAACATCACGTGCATGGAATTTTCATGCAGACAAAAACTTGAAACATTTGAAATTAATTGAAAGATAAAATTTTAGTAACGTAATTTTGTATTTTTAGTGTGCAGAAAAATTCTGATAGTTTTCTTTGTTTGTGGGTGTGGTAGGGGATTTCAGTGAATACATTTTCTCCAAGAAAAAAGATGTATCCTCTCACTAATGGAGCCCATGCAGTCAATACCTCTGCTAACAACTATGGGAATGTTAGGTAAATTAAACCATTCAAATTAGTGCTTAATGATTTGCTTACAAAGTTTAACAGACAGACTAAGATTCATCCGTAAGCTGATCTTTGTGCTGACGACGGTAGATTCGGTGAAATTCATAATTATTAGTTGATTTAGGACAAAGATCAGTATAGGAGATGATCTTAATCCTGACCATCCAATAGTGGTTTGCTTATGAAGTTAAACAAATGGTTTGAGATTCTCTTCTATGTTGATCTTTGTGCTGACAACGGCATGTCTAGTGATATTTGTAGGACAAAGATCAGTATAGGAGAGGATCTCAATCCGAACAGTAATAGAAAAACGTAACCATTCTAATAGAAAGGCTGTCTTCTAATAGTGGTTTAATTATTGATAATATGGCAGTGCTTGTGATTATGGAACTCTAAGCATGGATAAAGTGAAGGGAAAGATTGTGTACTGCCTGGGAAGTGCTAGTCAGGACTACTTCATCAAGCTTCTAGAAGGAGCTGGAACAATCATGGTCCTTGATGAACCTTCAGATATCGCCTTCACTACTCTTATATCTGCCACCTCTGTCCTCATCAAACAAGGCATCAAGATTGATCGTTACATCAACTCTACCAAGTACATTTCATTACACCAAATTCTGTAATGATTAATTTTTCAATATATATGTTAAAGTGTTCTTGATTTTGGATGATAATGTACAGGAATCCTCAAGCAGTTATATACAAGTCCGAAACTGTTAATACAACTGCCCCTTTCTTAGCTTCGTTTTCGTCGAGAGGACCTCAAACCATCAACCTCAACATCCTGAAACCTGATATTGCTGCACCAGGTCTGGACATATTGGCTGCATATTCGGAATTGGTTTCGATCAGCGGGGAGAGAACAGACAACCGGATCGCACCATTCAACATTATATCAGGCACATCCATGGCTTGCCCTCATGTTTCAGCTGCCGCAGCCTATGTCAAGTCCTTCCATCCGGACTGGTCCCCAGCTGCAATCAAGTCTGCTCTCATGACCACTGGTAAGTGAAATTTAGGACCTGCTCGGTAATGTTTCTGTTTTTTTAAACTGAAAACACTGAAAACGCATCTGATAGAAATAATTTCCATATCAATCTTTAAAATTGGACTAAAATACAACAATTCCCTGGAGCAGAAACATTTATAATTATATCTTCTATGTCAATTGTTTGTTCTAGCCACACCATTGAAGATCAAACCTGGAGATGCAGAGTTGGGATCTGGATCAGGCCAAATCAATCCGAGGAGGGCAGCGCATCCAGGCCTCATCTATGATATTACGATGAGCTCCTATATTAGTTTCCTATGCAAGGAAGGCTATAACGATACAAACATCGGTAAACTCATCGGTGGAAAGAAAAAACATACTTGCTCTAGCTTTAAACCTGCACTAGGCACAGATGGCCTTAACTATCCTTCTATGCACACCCAACTCAACGTTACAGCCTCTAGAATTTCAGCAGTCTTTTATAGAACAGTGACTCATGTGGGATTCGGAAATTCAGTGTATAATGCGATTGTGACGTCGCCAAAAGGCCTCTCAGTTCAGGTTCTTCCAAGCACTCTGAAGTTTAACAAGTTGCACCAGCAGAAGTCTTTCAAGGTGGTAGTGAAAGGTGGTCCTATGAAAAATGGGACTCAAATCCTGTCAGCTTTGTTGGAGTGGAGTGACTCCAGGCACAGTGTCAAGAGCCCCATTCTTATATACAGGCCAATACCTTTGAGTGGTTGAATTTTTGTTTAGATTCGATTTCCACAGTTGGTTTCCATTCTTTCTTGTACATCAAGATCATCTGGATACTCACAAGAAGAGATCCCTAGTGGTTTCAAAGATGGACTCGTTTCGAGATTTCGAGTTTCCTCCTTTCCTTTGGTGCTTTTCGATTGGTAGAAAAAAAAAATACAGGCTTCCATGATTCCATCTATGTGATATTTGGGAATTGGTTAACCTGTTACGATTAGTGTGATCGATGAAATAAAAACAAAGAAAAAAAAAGAATGGAAAGCTGTGTTTGATCAGTCCATTTCCTTGCAGGTTAACAGCATTATCATCATCAACATTATATTTACTTATCTCACCAGAAGTCACCTTCTAAACAAATGGTTTAAGCAGAGTCTCAGCAAACAACTGTGCCACAGCAACAGCATTATCATTATCAACACTAATACATGACCGGAGCTAAATTGATAAACTAAAAATGAAAAGAAGGCTCAAAAGAACACTGAAATTAATAGAAAGTCGTCTCCTTATTGTAAAATGATATGTATGTTTAACAGAGAGAGTCTGACCAAACTGGAAATTTGGTTCCCAGAAAACCTATACTTGCTAATATACTTCACTTGCTTTAGAAAGGTATAAAAACTCTATATAAAGTTACGGAAACATCAGTTTAATTCATGTCACTCTTCAACGCTTCTTCAGCTGCCCCTTTTTAGTTAAAAGTCCACCAAAATGGCAACATCTTTTTTGTAAGTACTCTCATCTCCCCACCAAAATTTCCCGCCGTCCCAAAATTAGTATACTCATGGTATCTCTCTAATCTGATTCAGCCTGGTTTATGTTAAGAGATAAAAACAATAACTAGGCTGTCTAAATTTACCTAATTTTCAGCTCCACCTTCCAAAACAACCTTTTTTGGAATAGAAAGAGCCTCAACCCACCAATTTGTTTTGCTCCCTTTGAAAGATGTATGCTTCTAGATTTCAGCACTGTTCAAACTCTAAGAACTTTAATCCCAGCCTCAACGAAATCTTGGCAGATAAGTTCAACATTGCATCCGACATTGACGCCCATGGAGGTTCTTCAGCTTTGTAAGTTCCTTCCTCCTCTTTCTTGCCTTAGCTGCAGCACCTGCATCCACTAGCTTCTTACTTGGACAACTAACCGGTTCTTGCTTCTTGTCTGGCAAAACACTCGCAATATCTTCAGCGTTGCAAGTGCAATCTGTGTGGTGTGCATGTGCATTCTCATCTTTAACAATAAACGCACCTCCAGTAGAACACTCTGGTGCATGTGTAAGTTTTGCTTCTCTTGGGTGAGATCCAGTGTGCAGACCACCTCCATCCGGAAGGCATCCAACAGGGATGCCTTTGAGATCATCAGTAGTTCTGGCTTCCGTTGAACCAAAAGCTACAGTTTTAATTTTTTTAGGCATAGAGAGATGATGATTCTCCACATGTGCAATGCTTCTTGAAGATGAACTAGTACTGTCTACATTAAGCATGGAAGTTTCATCTTGTGTGTTTTTTTGGCCATAGGTGGGTTGATGAGCATGGAATCCATTCACATTATCTTGAAGAGGGAAGTACCAAGGGCAAGGCAGTAGATATAAAGGAGCTCCTGTTGAATTAATATTTCTGTGATTTTCTTGCTCCTGAGATGGATCAAGGTTACCAGTATTGGGAATGTTTGATGGAATAGTGATGGCATTTTGCGCCCCTTGTTGTAAGTGGACTGGATGTTGAGATTGAACAACAGGAGGCCAGCCTAGTGGTGAAAAAGGGTGGTGGTTATACAAGAGCAATGGAAAGTTTGCAGGTTGAGAAGTAGATTTCTCAAGATTCACCGACTTCAGCTCTCCTCCGACCTCAGTTTTTATTGCTGTAGCAGCCACCTGCAAAAAAGGGAAGGCTTGTCAGACGGATGATAAGAATACATTTTAAAGCTAAAAATATAGTCATCTCTTAACCTGTGCCTTCAAGTGCTTATTTATGGTCTCCAGAGATTGATAGTCTTTAACGGCCAACTCCTTCTCCTTCACAGAAGAAATGTCACCAAATGTGAAATAAGTCAATATTACAATTTAATTGCCAGTTCAAGCACAAGAAAGATAACTATAAAATACAGAAGAAGGTGTATATCCTTTATATAGTACTAGCCAGGAAGACGTGCAAAAGAGAGTACTGTGTACCCTCTTTAAATATTCGTTCTCCTGTGCTAGCTCAGTCGCCTTCCTGGTTAACTCCTCACACAGAGCCTGGTCAAAAGTAAAAAAAGGATGTGTTCAATTAAAGTTCGACATAAATCGAGCACTTCAAAGAAAAGAAAGCATCTCAATATGTGAGATATGTATATTTATAAAGCTATGTGACACTTTTCTACGCAGAAAATGCAAGTTTTCACGTATCATTCGAAGTGTGCATAAATAATGCAAAACTAAAACATGTCAACAGTGCATCAAATATGATACTGATATTCATATGCATTCGATTACAGCGTCAAGGCTTTCTTCAAAACTTTTCGATCTAGGATTATTTTGCCAGCTACAAACATATATAATAGTTTTCAATTCATGACTAGCATATTTGAGTTATTCTCTCTACATGGAGAGTTTTCTGCAACTGGCAATATGGCATAATTATCTGATTTATTTCCTTATTTTCAAAGAAACCGATTCCTCAACAGAAAGAAAACTAATGGTAGGGAAAATAAGTTCATCTAAAGGATCCACATTAAGTTATTCAGCGGTTACTAGTATAACCCTCATTTGCGAATATCCACCGAGACAACAGATGAACTAGGAAGGATTTTTACCCTATTCAAAACAATTTCCTAATACCAAGATACTCTTTTCCAGCTTACTAATTCATTCGCTTCCTATAGTGTTCAAAAGATATTATACAGATGTCAATCAATATCACAACATTATATTTACTTATAAATACAATATATAAGCTTAAATTGCATAATATGAGAAATTTGATTGAAGTATAATATGTCTTTCTCCATTGAGACAACAATGGTGCCAATAAGATATGCTCAATAGGTGAAGACGGGCAGAGTATACAAAGAATTAATGTTATTCCTAGACATTTCCATAATACTAAACGAAATCCACAGTGAAAGTATGATCAAAATAGAAGTGAATTTATTAAGAAAATTCACAACTCAGGCCGTGTCAGGCATGTAAAATCGAACCTGAAGGTTATATGCCATGGTTATTAACAAATTGAGAACAAAAAGCTTACCTGTCTGCGACGAATTGTCTGCCTAGCTGATTCTCTATTTGCTAATATTCGACGTATTCTCCGCTCTTCCTTTTCAGCCTGATTGGTAAAGCTTCAGTTACAAATAAAGAGGATTAACTGAGAGAAATTACCGAATAAGATGCTTCAAATACCTCAGTTAAATTTTGTCTTGACCTGCCACCACCCATTGATGTGTATCTTGGGGTACATGTAGGACTTGGCTTCAGTGATTCAGCGTCTTGTTCAGCTTTTACTTGTGCAATTATTACATCATTACACATCGTTTGATCCTGCTGCTGTTCCATTATTGCTTGATCCTGCTATAAACAAAAATATTGCTCAAGTCCTGCACAAAGTAGTGTGACTTGGTGACAGACCGCTATAAGTGTCAAACTAGACATAGTAGTTTGGCTAGACGAATTCACATTTCTTTTAACGGTTATTACACTTGAAACTCAACAGAAAAGACATAGGAACAAATGGATTAATATATATATGAAGCACAGGAGATAACTAAAAGTTGTCTAAAATGAAGCACTCAAGCATATCATTGGTTCCTGTTCCATCCTTGACAATTATAGCACAAATTTCTCATTTTTTTAGAAAGAAAGAGAAGCATTGAAAATCAAAGCAATAGAACAAATGAACCTAATCCAAAATGAAATTTAACATATCATAAACACCATAGACATGTAATTATTTCAAAAAGGATCGTTTTAGGTTTGGGACAAACAGAACATAAATTCTACATCCCAAAATGTTTTTCTTTAGGCACGTCAAGGATCTTTTGGTTATATAATCAAGCAAAGTTTAAATGTTTGTTGCTGTTCAAGCTACCTCTATGCTCACTTTTGGACTTACATGAATACGTTATCATAATAACTGTTTCTTTTACATCATAATGTAACTTGACCTTGGGGTGAAACAATACTACAGCACATCAACAATTTCAAAGCCTACTTCGGAATATCTACACCTAGGCTTCCATGGTGAATATAACTACAACAGGGCACTATAAGGGAAGTTTTTAACAAACATAAAGAGAAGGATATGACATAATGTTTTTACGTAGAAATAATGTGCATCATACCCCTTTAGACATAGAACCAACCAATGTGTATAAGTATTGACTACATCCTTGAATTGCAATGCATGTTCGAAGGTCGTCAAGTTCAATATCATGGAAAATTTCAAAGCTATGTACCATATTATTTCCTCAAACGGGATTTACCTTAAACACTGAACTTATCAACTGGTTAATTATATTGCAAAAAAGTATTTTGCAATCTTTATGCAAATCAATCACCAATTATACACTATAATTGAACTACTGAAGGATGTTATGTTTGCTCATCATGAACATATTAAAAGCAACACATAACATACTTTCACTGGATTTATGACTTATTTCTACTTACTACACTACATTCTACCATCAAGCATCCTCTTTACATTTTCAAAATCACTATAATCTATGATGGCCATTCTCTTAAAAATAACCTAAAAAAAATAAAAAATTCTTTTGGCAATATTAATTTGACTACCTAATTAGGACCTACAAGGCTACAAGTGCACCCAATTCAATAATTTGACTTACAAATTTAGAAAATATTAAAACCACCAATCTAATTTACAAAGCAAAAACTACCCCTAAAATATCAAAACTAACAAATAAACGGATAAACAGAAAACAGGGATTAATATTCAGTAAACTAACATCGGCGGGATCTGAAGAGCGGGTCGCCGGGTCAAGTAAGTTCAAGTCAAACCCAGAGTGACTCGACGGTGACTCGCTCTTGACTCGCTTCCTGACTCGTTTCCCTTTGTTACCCCAATTGTTTGCCGTCTCCGGAGTTCCAGTCTGTCTCATCGCTAAATGCGCCAAATCAGCCAACGCCTCCGCCGCCTCCAGCTCCATCTCCACCATCCGATCCTCCACAACACCCGCGGCAGAACTTGGCAAAGACGACGACGACGAAGAACCCGACACCGAACAGTACTCTAAATCCATAATAGATAAACAACCGAAACCGAAACACAAACCGAAACAGAGAAGACACAGAAAAAGGTAAAAAGAAAAAATTATTATCCTTGTCTTGAGAGAAAAGGGTTACTACTACTACTGGGTTTGCTAGCTAGCAGTACAGTTTGTGTCTGAACGCCACGTGTCGTGCCAACTCATCGCTAGACATCTCTGCTAACTAGCACCCATGTATCTCTGATCGCCACGTAAGGCGGTTGAAGCCACGTAGACTTGATTCGCACGTGCGAATGTCCCACGTACGAGAGAGAGGAGTTTCAGTTCGGGGAACACAAGTGTAAGCGTGGTCGTGACACTGAGAGACACGTGGGGTTTTTGTTGACGGTGGGTCCTTTTTTTATTATTATTTTTCGAGTTTGGGTTTGTGTTTCGCCGGATGGGGTATTGGTGTGGGTGTTTTAGGGAATACGTGGAAGTTGAAGGACCAGTAGAAAAGTTAGAGTTTTAGTTTAGTTTACTAAATTTGTCTTTACAGTGAAAAAGTTTTTTTATTTTTTACGGACACTGACAGCGACATGTTTTTGAGGAGTAAAAAAAGTACAGGCAAGTTGGCAAGTTAACAACGGTGTCAACTTGCGTTCCAATCCAGCTGGCTCTTTTTCGCGGTTTTTACTTTTTAGACCACTTATCATTACCGTGGTCTGTGGTGGACCAACCCTACGTCAGTACGGCATACATTACATTAAATTCGTAATTTGTTACATGATTTTCATTCTTTTTGACTTTTTGTTATATAAAGTATTATATAGTAGGATTGAGTGATTGAGAATCAAGTTACACAAATCATAAATTAAGTTATTGCCATAGGACAATACACATCAATGAGGTGTTAGCACGTGATCCATTTCGGAAAAATGTGAAAAGTGAAAGAAAAAATGTCATGTGTCAATACTCTATTGGTTAGTCAATATCTTGAGTACTGACTAGTTAATACCCAAATATTTTTCATTGTCATAAAGGAACATAATTCTTCCATTCCTCCAAGAAATTAAATTGCCTTTTCAATGTTACGTTTATTAATTAAGAATTTTAATAAAGGAATTTTGAGTTTACCTAGATCAATTGGAATCAAATTATATAGATCTAAGCACAAATCAGGAATTATGTACTAATTCTTTATATATATATATATATATATATAACTTAATTCCTTTTATTTTATTTTCAATTGATTAATAAAAGAGCCTTAAGGTTGATTTTATTTTCATTATTGATTATCTAAGGCACCCAAAATTTAATATTTATTAAGGTCTAGTTTGGTATTGTTTTTTAAAAGTTGAAATCAGCATATTTTATAATTTTGACATAAAATGATATTTGGTAAAATTTCCAAAAGTGATTAATTCATAATCTGGCAAGTTTTGACAGTGATTTTGAAAAGCAGGTAGGGGGTTACTTTTTGAATGATTATGGAATAATCTATTTCAGCATTTAATGAATCTTTTAAAATATCATTATTATCCTTATGAAATCAAATTAAAATCATTTATATACCTTATTTCATCTTAAATTTAAATATTCTAATTAAATATTGATTTAATTTATAAAACTTTTTAAAAATATTTTTATTATTCTTATGGATATATTTTTTTTTCTAATTTAAATATTCTACTTAAATATTGATTAAAAAAAATAAAAGAATGTTCTAAAATCATGTTTATTTAATCATTATAACTAATATCAGCACTTTGGAAATAAAATTACCAAACATACATATAAGATTATATTTGCATTTTATTGTAGTGACGGTTTTGGAGATAGAATTATTGTAAAGTAGAGATCTTTTCAATCCAATTTTAGATAAGACTCAAGAGTTGTATTCAAAAAAGTAAAATGTGTGATTCTCCTTTCATCTCATTAAAGTAAAACAAATCATTTTTCTAATCACCTATTCACCTCCAGACTTGAATCTATTCGCAAAAAAAACAGTTGTGGGCCTACGATTATTGAATCGGACCATTAATGGGTTGGGTTTTTTAAACCCAAATAATAATAGTTTGAGTTTGGACATTAATTTAAACCCATTAAAATCGATATAACCCATTAATTTAAAAAATATTTTAATTTTGGATATTTTTACTTATAAAAATAGGGAAAATTGTCGAATCTAGCCGAACAAATTATGGAAAAATTGTTTTTATCCATGTTTCATGTTTTAATTGTTTATAACCATTTGGCTAATTGGCATTGATGCACCCTAAACACTTTTAAAATATGTACTATGGCCATTTTACTTCTTTTTTTCGTCATTAAACCCCCTGAAGTCTCATAAATTGACAATCGCTGAAAGAATTTGCCCCCTGGTTGCACCTGGTGTGAAGGCAAATTCCTTCGGCGATTGCCAATTTATGAGAGTTCAGAGGGTTTAATGGCTAAAAAAATGGTATAGGGGGTAAGGTGTAAATTCGGTCATAATTCAGGGGGCAGTGCCAATTAGCCTAACCATTTTGCAATAAATTCTTTCAATCCTTATCCAAAATTGCAAAAATATCCAACCAATTAATTTTTTATTTTTTTTTTCCCTTTACTCTTCTCTCTTCCACGAGCTCTCTTGGTGATCTCAAACAATACATTCATATAATTTCCTTGGATCGAAGAAAATTTGAAGCTTTTGTTCTTAGAATTGATGACTTGAAAAAGCTAAAATCCTACAATTATGGCTTCGTAAAAGAAGAAACAGGATTCCTGGAAGGAATGCGCAAACGTCTAATGAGGAACAAACACCACCACCAGGAGATCAATTGATTGGTCCAAAAATTGTTGTTTAAAGAAACTAACACTCCTGAGAGTGTAAATTGTTGTCCAGAAATATACCAATTGTGAGAGTATATAGAGTGTAGATTATTTCATTTCAATAATTATCGATAGATCCTTAAACCATTCGGTGTTGGATTTATTTATATATATATATAAGGATAATACTTGGGTGCTAACCAGTCAGCACCCAAAATACTGAACTAGTGATATGACCCAATTGAACTGTAACACATGTCCTTTTTTCTTTCACTAATTCCAAGATTTTGTAGTTGTATGAATTTCAGTTTTATTGGGATTTTATGCTCACATGCATTAAAAGTCTTGAAGTACAAGAAGTCTTAGAATGATTGAAAAAAAAAGAGGATATATTTTACAATTCAATTGGGTCACATCACTGGGTTAGTATTTTGGGTGCTGACTACCCTCCTAAAAAAACAATAGAAATCCCAATACGAAGGAAGGCCCATGTTGTAGCACATTGATTTGATGCTAAACATGTCTGTATATATAAAAGTGCGGAATTGCTTTTTAATTATAGCATCTTTTTTTTTTTTCTTTTTTAATTTCTTTGAAAGTAAAATTATGAATACAACTCTTAAAATTTATATAATTATTTAGTCAATAGGTCTTAGTAAGATTTCAATTATAGTATTCATTAGATTTTTTTTTTAAAGTCAAATGACAAATAACCCTTCGAGTTTGTATATGAGACTTAAAATTATGACAAGTGAAGTAATGATTTGTATTGGAATCAAATCAATAGATATTTGGATTGATTGTTATTTTAAATTGTAAAATGAGATAGGGGATAAAAATATAATTTTCTATGCATTTGATGAGTTGAATGTAGGAGAGGTCGCGCAGCAGAAAATAGATATTGAATCAAAATATTTAAGAACGATAAGTTTCAAAAAAATTATCGTCTTATTGGAACATTTTTATATACACGAATATGAGGAAGAAATTTGTTTTTTTTTTTTATACATTTGAAGAACACTCCTTCATTTTCTTTTTGATCATTCACCACCAAACATTTCGAGCTATGTCCTGCGATCTGGCAATTATGTATGTGGGCACGTCACGGATTTCAGGAGCAGTTGAATGGAGGCTTGAGAGAACCGTAAGACAACTCTTTGTCTCCTTGAAGATTTTGGCCAAGCTAGGGAAAAAAAAAAAGTAATAAATAAATAAATTTCTTTCTCTCCTTGTGTGTGGCCGCACCTCTCTATTCTCTCTTAGGGTTTCGATTATTTATTTTTCCTTATAAGTATATCTTATATATTAGGATCCTAAGGTTTAATTATCCAAATTAAAATATGACTCTAAATCCTTTTTTAATTCAATCACCATTAGGGTTTGAACATTTGATCTATTTAGAGAAAATAAAAATAATCACTTATTATTTTATTCTTTTGCTATTGTCAAGGTTCGAACTTGAAACCTCCATATAACAGTTAATAATTTTTAATTATTAATATGTCAATTAAATAATCATATTACTTAATAATATTTAATTCATCAATTAAATAATCACATCATTTAATTAATTCCCAAAATATATTTAAGTTACTTTCGTAACACAATTAATTTGATCATCTAATTCTCCATGAGCCTTGTTATTATCAATCATAAAGGGCTAGTAAGGGGACCTAATAGACCCACAGTTTCGAGCTCCAATAATAATTAGAAAAATTAATTAAACTCTTTAAACATTTTACAAGTATTAACCTCGGAGTTATTCCACTAAAAAACCAAGGTTGTACTCTTGTAACTGTAAATATTTTACACAACCAAATTATCAGTATCTATCGATATAGCTATTACATATGGTATGATCCTCTACAAGTAGTTCATAATTAGAGTTAAGTCATAAAGTCTGTTATACCTCTCTAATTAAATAATATATTAATTAAATAATCATATCATTTAATTAATTCTCAAAATATATTTAAGTTATTTTCGTAACACGATTAATTAGACCATCCAATTCTCCGTGAGCCTTGTTATTATCAATCGTAAAGGGCTAGCAAGGGGACCTAATAGATCCACAGTTTTGAGCTCCAATAATACTTAGAAAAATTAATTAAACTCTTTAAACATTTCACAAGTATTAACCTCAGAGTTATCCCACTAAAAACCCAAAGTTATACTCTCGTAACTGTAGATATTTTACACAACCAAATTATCAGTGTCCATTGATATAATTATTACATATGGTATGATCCTCCACAAGTAGTTCATAATTAGAGCTAGGTCATAAAGTCTGTTATACCTCTATAATTAAATAATATATTAATTAAATAATCATATCATTTAATTAATTTTCAAAATATATTTAAGTTATTTTCGTAACATAATTAATTGGACCATCCAATTCTCCGTGAGCCTTGTTATTATCAATCGTGAAGGGTTAGCAAGGAGACCTAATGGACCTACAGTTTTAAGCTCCAATAATACTTAGAAAAATTAATGAAACTCTTTAATTAACATTTCATAATTATTAACCTCGGAGTTATTCCACTAAAAACCTAATGTTGTACTCTCGTGACTTTAGGTGTTTTATACAACCAAATTATCAGTGTTCATCGATATAGCTATTACATATGGTATAATCATCCACAAGTAGTTCATAATTAGAGCTAGGTCATAAAGTCCGTTATACCTCTCTAATTAAATAATATTTTAATTAAATAATCACATCATTTAATTAATTCCCAAAATATATTTACTTTTGTAACACAATTAATTGGACCATCCAATTCTCCGTGAGCCTTGTTACTATCAATCGTAAGGGGTTAGCAAGGGGACTTAATAGACCCATAGTTTTGAGCTTCAATAATACTTAGAAAAATTAATTAAACTCTTTAATTAACATTTCACAATTATTAACCTCGAAGTTATTTCATTAAAAACCCAAGGTTGTACTCTCGTAACTGTAGATGTTTTACACAACCAAATTATCAGTGTCCATCGATATAGCTATTACACGTGGTATGATCCTCCACAAGTAGTTCATAATTAGAGCTAGGTCATAAAGTCTGTTATACTTCTCTAATTATATTTTTTCCTTTAAGTACTATTGATTTTCTAATGAATTATTATATCCTTCATTCCTTTACGGAAGAAGGAGAGCGCTCTTAATCGTTCAAATCCCGAATCAGCTCTTAAAGGAACTACTTATCTACTTCTCGTAAAAAAGAATGGATTCCACTATTGTGTACATACCTTCCCAGGCACAAACTAAACCGTGATTCCAAGATACAGAGATATTGACCGAGAATGATATTCCAATCTCACCCACGGTAAATCAAAAACCACGATCTAACATGAAGGAGTCAGTAAGACAATCAGGATTTAGATCACCCATATATAGTCATCATTAATCGATATATATGAATCTTTTCAACTAACAGATCTTAGTGATATATCCATATAGATCGTGGCTCGGTCCTATATGATCACATCATATAAGGTGTCTTCATTATCATAACACCTTATAAATAGTCTAGGATAAGATCACCGTACAATACGGAATGGACCGCATCTGTAGATTAACCACAAATAAAGTACCCAATTTTATTTGCTTTCTACAGACTATTAAGATTGCATGTCTCAAACTGAATTCCTTTGTATATGACATTCATATACTCAGTTTGAGATTACATCTAGCAACCTTGGATGTTAGCACATATAATATAAACGTATAAGTCATGTTAATAGAATGAAATAACTACTTCTTTTATTTATGAATTTATTACATTTACAAATTACAAGTTTTATGACATAAATCTCAACATTGAAAAGGAATAAAAAAAATATAGGGGCACAAATTTAATTAATCATACTATATATAGAAGAGCAGAGTTGCTTTCTAATTATAGCATCCCTTTTTTTTTTTTTTTTTCATTTTTAATTTCTTTTAAAGTAAAATTACAAATACAACCCTTAAAGTTTATATAATTATTTAGTAAACAAGTCTTAGTAAGATTTCAATTATAGTATCGGTTAGATTTTTTTAAAAGTCAAATGATAAATACAACCCTTCGAGTTTGTATATGAGACTTAAAATTATAAAAAGTGAAGTAATGATTTGTACTGGACTCAAATCAATAGGTATTTGGATTGATTATTATTTTAAATTGTAAAATGAGATAGGGGATAAAAATATAATTTTCTATGCATTTGATGAGTTGAAAAGGAATAAAAAAAATAATATAGGGGGCACAAATTTAATTAACCATGTTAATTTTTTTCTCTTAGAATAGTTGTGTCTTTTTTTCCCCTTAATAAAATAATAAAAGAGGCAAGTTGCCAGCAAAAGAAGCAAAGTGGCATTTGAGTGATAGGTGGCTAGAGGATGTGGGGGTGAGGTGGAAAGAGATATGAGAGGTGGCAATAAAAGAATAAAGAAGGATAGAAAAAGAAAAACAGATAGATTAGGAAAGAAATTAGACAATGAGAAATAAAATAGAAATGGGGAGAGAAGCAGATTTTGTGAAAACAGAAAGAGAGAAATAAAAGAAGAATATAAAGAAAGAAAGAAAGAGAAATAGAGAAGAGTGAGGCGTCTAAAACAGAAAATATAAAAGAGCATGTTGAATGTAGCAACTCCAATCATTATTCATAAGAGACTTACAAACCTGGATGATGCTAAGGAGAGGGTGACAACTTGGAACATAATTGTTCAGTAGATCCACCATTGATTTTGAATCAGTTTCAACAATAAACTTTCTAAAATCACATTGCCAAACCAGCTTCAATCCTTCCAAAATGCCCCATAGCTAATTTGAATAGAATTTGATACCAACAGAATATGTCTTTCTTGTAGGACCCATTTCATTCTCTAGTCCATACCGTCAACAAAATATTGTATTTCATGTATATAATATTAATTTTATTATAAACTCTTTTAATCATCATTAATTAATTGATTTTGGAATTTGATTGGAATTCTGATGATGGGTTTAATTTTAATCAGGTGGATGGGAAAATAATTGCTCCAACAAGTTACAAAAACTAGGGCAAAGGTCTGCTATGGTGGATAGACTTTACAAAGCCGGTTACAATTCAAGGAAATGGTGTTTCTGATTCAGAATAATATCTTGTGAAATCTTTCCTATCGTTTATAAGTTTATAAAACTTTCGATAGTTGGGTTTTACAATTTTTGTACTTGTAGATAATGTAAAACTCCTTTTGAAAGTTTAAAAAACTTTCAATCAATGAGCTTTATAATTTTATACTTGTGATGATGTAAAACTCTACTTTGATATGAACTGAATTGTACTATTTTATATTAATATATGAGAGCTTCTTTTGACAATCCAATTTTTTCTTTTTACACTACTTTTCTAAAAACACTCCATTCTCAAAATTTAAATTTTAAAAAAATTCTAAAGACACTTCATTTTGTTACAAGATTATCCTTTTATCTTTTTTTGATTTAAATTATTAAAAAAAAAATTATCTCTCCTAAATCATTAGATTAATTATTACATATTAAATACTCCCTCCTAAATTTTTAATTACCATATTAAACTCTCTCTCCTCCAATATATATCTCTAATTTTAGAAAAAAAAAAAAACTTACTAATAAGCTTGATTTATGTATATATTTAAAAAAAAAAAAAAAAAAAAAAACTCAAAAAATAAGCACCTTGTTTTTCTTTTTTCTTAATTTAAATCAAAATATGAAAATGTTTTTTGTTACTCTTGTAGGTATGTGATTGCCTAGAGAACTTTAATTCTTTCATTAGTGTTAGAAATTCTAAGTTTAATCGAATCTAGTTGCAACAATTCAAGCTTTCATATGTCTTTTTTTTTTAAAAAAAAAAAATTAAGTTTTTTTTTTTTCTTTAACTATTAATCAGAGATTGATTGAGAAAGTATGGAAATATGATTATTTTAAAAAAAAAAAATGGAGAGAGATTAATTATGAGAGAGTGTTTAATATGGTAATAACAGATTTAGGAGAGAGAGTTTAATACATAATATTTAATCTAATGATTTAGGAGAGAGAATTTCTTTTTTTAATAATTTAATTAGTTTGGAGTGTCTTTAATTTTATTTTATTTTGGTCTTATTTAGTAATTTTAATTTAGGTTAAAATTGTCATTAATAAAAAAATTTAAATTGGAGTGTGAATAGACAATTTGTGGATTGTAAGGAGAACCTCTCTTAATATATTTAGATTTTAATTGTTTCCTTGTTTTGCAAGGATATATATATTTCCAAATATATAAAACTCAAATATTGATATAAACACATATCTTACATGTGCCTAGGGCCAGTTTGGTATTGCTGTAACTTTTATAATAATCACTGTTAGCTGTGATGAAGGAATAATCAGCTGTGAAATTAATCAACAGTTGTTTGGTTAATTATACTTTTAAAACTACTGTATAGTTCAAAAGCAGTATACATATATTTGGTAATTTTATTTCAAAAGTGTTGAAATTAGTTACAATGACTAAAATATACATTATTTTAGAATCTTATTTTTTTTTCCATTAATTATATATATTAAATCAATATTTAAGTAAAATATTTAAATTAGAAAAAAAAATCCATAAGAATAATAAAAATATTTTTTAAAGGTTTTATAAATCAAATCAATATTTAATTAGAATCTTTAATTCTAAGATGAAATAAGGTATATAAATGATTTTAATTTGATTTCATAAGGATAATAATGATATTTTAAAAGATTTATTAAATGTTGAAATAGATTATTCCATAATCACTTTCAAAAAGTAACACCTCACCTACTTCTCAAAATCACTGTCAAAACTTACTATATTATGAATTACACTTTTGGAAGTTTTACCAAACATTATTTTATGTCAAAATTATAAAATAAGCCGATTTTAACTTCTCAAAAGCAATACCAAACTGGCCCTAAAAATATAAAAAGACGAGTAATTATTATGAGTATTTCGAGTCTTTGACTACAAAGTACAAACACACACTTAACTCTCTCTCTCTCTCTTTCTCTCTCTCTCTACCTTTGAGTTTCCTATAAAAAAAAAAAAAAAACAAACCATACAACAACAAAAAATCACATCATCATCTCCCTCTTTCTCTCACTCATAGAGTCGGTCCTGAGGGAGGAACTAAGGACGCCCGCCCAAGGCCCAAGAAGAAAAGGCCCAAAAAGGGGCCATTATTTTTTATTTTTTATTTTTTGTGTGTTTAGTGTTGAATTGAATGATTTTGGTTTAGATAAAAAGGGTCATAAATATTTTTTTTTAAAAGCCAAAACATTAAAAATAATAATAATAAGAGTGACGATATTTGTACCCCTTAAAAATTGTATGTACACTCCAAATTAGTATGTTTTTAAAATTCAATAATACCCTTATGTAAAATTACTAAAATGACTAATTATTTGTTAGAATTATGTTACTTTGCTCAAATGATGTGGCATCACTCTGATCCATTTATTTAAATCAAACAAATCTAATGCAATCTAAATAAATGGTTCAGAGTGATGCCACATCATTTGGACATCAAATTTTGACAAAGTAGCATTAATCTATTTGTTAATACACCCACCAATAATTATTAATTAGTTTCCTATTTTAATCTTTTATAAAAAAATTTCCTATTTATTGTTTGATATTAATACATATCATAAAAACTCTTTCCATTTTAATAAACCATACATTCTCTTTTAAATATATTTTTAATCTCTTTTAAGGAAATACAAATTGATTGTTAAGTATAGAAAATTAATCAAAATCATGAGACAAATTTGGTTATGAAAAAGTAAGTTTTAAATTAATTTTTATTATTTTTTATTAGAAGAATAAAATCGTATATAAATAGAATTTTAAATTAACTATATTATCTATATATTTTTTTTTATTTCTTTCAAACACACTTTAGACTTTTATTTTTAGTTATCAATATTAGATGTTCTTCAATTTCATCGAACACTTATTTTAAAAAAAAAAAATATCATTTAACATCTATCTACTTCCTCATCAATTGGGACATATTACAAATCTTGCATCCCTACAACTCTCCCAAACAGAAATTGGTTCTCCAATAAATAAATAAAAAATAAATCTTTAAATGGATTTTTAATGAAAAATAAATAACAAAAAATGGAGTTTGATTTTAAAAAAACCGAGAAGAGAACCAAAGTAGGGAAGATAAAAAATAGTAAGAGAATTAAAGATAACAATAAAATTTAAAATAATAATAAAGTTGATTAAATAACTAAAGAAAGAGTATTTTTGGCATTAGGTGGGATTCATTTACAAATTAGAGATTTTTTTAAATTTTTTGATGGGTGTGAATATAAAATGGGTGCAGATACAATTTGTGAGAGGTGTCAATATCGCCACTTTAATAATAATAACAAATGACCCAATTATCTAGGATTAAGATCTCCTACCTAGGTAATTAAAGGTTTTTGTTTTTTTTTTTTTTTTTTTTTTTTTTTTTTTTTGAATCGGTTTCAAAATTTCTTTTTAGTCACGTGCTATATATCATGTATACTTCGCTCACAAGTAACCCATTTTTTAGATTTTGGCCAGGCCTCCGGCTTGCACTCACACAAGTTACAAAATGGGTGATCTGAGATCGAAGTTCATGGAGGTCTACTCTGTTTTGAAAGCAGAGCTCCTCAACGACCCTGCTTTCGAGTTCAATGACACTTCTCGTCAATGGGTCGACCGTGTAAATCTCCAACTCTTTCAGTCTCTCTCTCTGTACTTATATATTTATATACCATGTTGGATTTGATTCGTTTTAAGTTCTTTGTGAATCTGCATTACTTGTTTGTGTTTCTAAACTTATTAGCTTTTCTGGGTTTGTTTGGTTGATGATTTGATGTTGTTTTTATTTTTATTTATCTATTTTTCAAGTTTATGTTTTGTTGGATTCAGCTATTCAAGACTTGGATTTGAAAACTCTATTGTTCTGTATCTGGTTTTTTTTTTTTTTGATGCTTTTTTTGTGTGATAGTGATGGAAGAATCGGTACTTTTTAGATTTGGAACTATTTAATGCAAAAAAAAGGTTCAGTTTTTGTAGTTTTTATGTATGAAATTCATTAAATTTAGTTGCCCTTTTAAGAATCCGATGAGGGATTGTTTGTGTGAGTTGGATTTCGGATTCGAATTGGGTCAAAATTTGGCCTCGAAGTTGGAAGTTTGATGAAAAACAGTGTTGATGTTAAGGTTGTTAAGTTGTTTCATTGTCATGTATTCATGTTAAAATCATTGTTGACTGCTAGTTGGGTTGGTGATGGTGTGTTGTTGGCTTGGTTGAATCTTTTTGTGTTTTGACTTATAAATGCTACGAGGAAGAATTAAAAATTAAAACTTGAATAGTCAAACGTGGACTCAAAGTTTGGCTATTTTCCATTTGGTCAAAATCAATGTTGGGTGGAAGTTTTTTTTTTTTTTTTTTTTTTACCTTTCTTAAAACAAAAACAAAGGAAGGAAGAATGAAAGAAGTAAGCTTCCTGATTTGATTTGAGAATAAAATATCATGAATAAATTTGAAAAGTCAGTTTTCAAATTAAGGAAGAAAGAAAGAAGTCAGTTTTCTGATTTGATTTGAGAATAAAATATCTTGAATAAGGGTTTGGCTAAGTTGCTGTTAACAGTAAGGTTACTGGGTCAATTTCACTCTTTAGATTTCAATCTAAGGGTGTATAAAATTAAGGATTTGAAAATAAAAAATAAAATAAAACAAAAAGTAACCAATTATCTCTCACATAACTACCGAGTAATTTTGTTGTTATCAGTAAGGTAGCAAAACCCCTTGAATAAATTTGAAAGTCTTACTTCTATGCTGTGTAAAATGTTATCATGAAAAACAAGAAAGGATGGTTGAACTAGTCAGATGGCAATCAAGGAAATAAAAATAAAAAAAAGAATCTTATGGAGATTGGAAAGTTTGTATAAGTGATAATATAGGCAATTTAAGGTTGAAGGTTCATAGAAAAATCTGGACTTAGTTGAATTTTTGTGATGAAACTATGAAAGCATATATCTGAACTAAGTACTAGTACATCAACTGGTATAAAGAAACTTTTTATCTCTATGTAACAGCATGGTACGACTAATTGTTCACATGAGGTTGGTAATTACAGTCATATTGTTGCCTCGGTAACTCCAATGCTACACTGTAATATCCTGAAAAAAATGGGTCTAACTGTTCCCAAGTAGTTGACCCCAATTATTATGGATTTGAAGTGTTTGTGAGATCATAATTATGTCAAGAGAAGTAGTGATTTGGATTGGACCTAAATCAATTAGTTTTTGAGTTTATCTTTATCATAAATGTTAAGGTCCTAACCCAAATAATTATAAGTTGATCCAAGCCCAAAACTGAATTTAGTGTGGGTGAGATTGTAGATTTCTATGTATTTGATGAATTGAAAATGAATTAAGGCATGAATCAAGGCATGAATTAAGGCATGAATCAAGGCATGAATCAAGGCATGAATTAAGGCATGAATCAAGGCCAACAACCCACTTTCATTATTATAATAATACAATACACCTATTTCCTTTAAACCCTCATTCTTATTCTTCTCATGTAAGCCAAATTTTTGAGAACAAATTCCTCTCCCTTTCCTACTTATTCTACTCTTCTTTTCTCACCAAAAATAGGAGCATATCACTAGTTTGAAGAACTTGATTTCCAAGTAAGTGTTCTTCTTCTTCTCAAGTATTATTCTCATGTCATAGACTCTCTATCTACAGTAGGCTGTTCTAGGATGAATTATTTATGAGCATGAGCATGATTTTAATTGGATTTTCGATTCATTAAGGAGATGTTTGGAGATCCCCTGTTTTTACTAAACCAGCCAGATTTCGTAATACCGTTTTGGGTTGGTTATTCATGTGGGAAAATTATGGGAATTTATATGAAGGTATATCTATATGTCTAATATCATTCTGGAAAGTTTCATGATTTTTAAGTGTGTATAAATATAGTTATGATTTTTGAGATAGGAAGAGGTCAGTAATTGAACTCTGCTGGACAGATTTCAGAAATATGGGAAAGGAATGAATATTTACATATTCAAATGATCATGGATTTAGTTGATAATTTTACTGTAGTATTTCCTATATGTTTAGATCATTCATGTCAAATTTCGTAATAATTGGAGTTGTAGAGAATTAATTAAAAATCGGAGACCAGAGGGTGGTCAGTTGTGACTATAGCTGGAAATTAGATTTCTAAGTTTGGGTTTAATATATGTGAAGCCCATGTTGATTTAAATGGCTGTGATTATGAGTTTATGACAATGAATCAAATGTAATATTTTATAGGTTTGAGTGATTCTTGAGTTTCTAAAGCTAGAACGGATTTGAACGGGTTCGAGGTAAGTAAATTCATTCATGGTGTGTTACGTTTGAAAATACCAAAATTTACTGTTTTCTCTATTGTATTTCACTCTATTATATTTGTCAAAGATATTACTGGCTTTGATCAAGTATTTACGTTGTTTAAGACTGATATATAAACTGTTTTGAAATTGATCTATTTCTTATATACCGTCAAATACCTTTTGATCACTATTATTTAAACTCATAAAGTTTTACTGAAATACTACTGTTATACTGTACTAATAGTTTTATAAAAATGCTACCGCTACCGCTACCGTTTATACTGTTACATGAAAATGCTACTGATTTAAATATATGTGAATTTATAAAACCGTTTTGGCTCATCGTTCCGTAGTTACCGTTATTGATACTGGCCCAGCTGGGATTCTGTGTGCACACATACTGTTATTGCCGCGTCACACGGGTACTTGTGACATACTGTTGCCGCGTCACACGGGTTAATTGTGACATACTGTTGCCGCGTCACTCGGGTTAATTGTGACACTATGGAACATGAGCTAACTGATATATTGATTTCACTGTTTATACTGAAAAGCTATATGCTCACCGTTTTATAAAAAGACTACTGTTTATACTGAAAAGCTATATGTTTACCGTTTTCTAAAAGAGACTACCGTTTATACTGAAAAGTTATATGCTTACCGTTTTATAAAAGAATACCGTTTATACTATGAAACTATATGATTACTGTTTATAAAAAAAGAATACTATTTACACTGTAAGAATACTGTTTACTGTCTTATAAAGTGAATATCCGATTTCCGTGTTTTAAACTATGATTATTAGATCTTTTGATTTATATTGTTATACTGTTTTATGAAATGCTTTATGATTTAAGAATATGAACGGATATGATTTTAAATATTGTTTCAACCGTTTTATTAATATTTCCGAAGGGTTTATGAGAAGCTTTTGAACGCAAAGGTTTTTACAAAGGTTAATTATTTTACATGTTATGTATGAATTTATTTATTGAGTTGACGGCTCACCCCCTCGTCACCATCATTTTGCAGATTGAGTTCATGGACTTAGAATGATGGGGTTTGCTTTAACATGTGGTTGAATATGTACCGTTGGAGGATTTTATTTCATGTGTATACGTATTGTAAGGAATCAATTTATTTAATGATGTAATTATGGCTAGAATCTGACAGTTTAGTGAAATTGATGGTATCAGGTTTGGGTATTGTATTTTGGGGGATATATTATTGATGATTCTAATTGTGAATAATTATGAATTAAGGTTTTTATAAGTTCTGTTCCGTGTAGCAACCCAGTCCGTTGGGTCCCGGATTTTGGGGGTGTTAGAGTTTGGTATCAGAGCAAAGTCGATTCTGGAGACTAAGTTATGATTTTGTAAAAGAATTATTAGAGAAATATTTATTCTGGTTATTAGGTTATGATTATATTTATCATACAAATATTTTGAATCTTGAGGTATACGCAAGAGTGAAGTTAATTCTGGAGACTAGGTTATGATTTGCATATTAAAGTATGATTAAATGGAGGAATGATATGATTTGTAGGATCATGGTTATATGATTCTGGATGCTTGTAGTTGGAAATTAGTTTTGGGAACAAGAGAAATGCCAAATCCTTTTGATTGTGTTTATGATATGTGTTTTCTTGTACTTCATATACATGAAAATTCATTTTTGGAGGAGTTTTATTTCGTTAGATTTCTGATAAGTACTTTTTTAAGAGTTAAGGAAATTACTATGGTTTCATAGCACAACAATATTAAACCTCAAGTTACATGTTGGAGTTATGGATTTGAAAATGAGTTACCTGTGTTTTATTGGAGATGATTGTATAAGTTGGATTGAAGTTGTAATAGTCAAAATTGGGAAAAGTTTTAGGAATTATGATTTTATGTGCAATATATATTTCTAAGTGATATTGAATATTATTCGTTTGTGGATATTATAGAGTGAATAAATTATTTAAGGTATACTGATTTATTGAAGTTCTCTATTTTATAGATAAAATTTGTATTGTCTTATAAGGCCATAATTTCATATCACTACTTACCTTTGAGAGGATTTGTAGTATACAAAAATGAAATTGGTGACTTATACATAGTGCTCAAGTCGATTTATTTAATTTGGATTCATGTGACTTTGATGTAGTCCTTGACAAGTTTCAGATTATTGTTTATTTTGATGGAGATAGAAGTTGTATTTCAATTGATCAGTGAAATTAGTACTTTTCCTTAGTCGATACTAAGTTATGGATAACACATTGAGTAATTTTAAATCTTGAGGTTTTCTAAAGAAATGATGTAAGGCCTCCTTAGTTGGGGTAATGGATTATGCCACTGAATTATTTGTGAGATAAGAGATTTAATAAGAATTCCTTAATGATGTCATTTGTCGTTAGTTTACATGTTACCTTCATGATTGTGATGAGAATAAGAAGGGGTGTTTCGTCGACTTTTAAAATAATTTTGTTTATATTTTCTTCTCTTTGAAATGTTTTATGAAAATTGATAGATTTTCTTAACGTTTATATTTGCTAGTATACTGAGTGATGAGTAAGAAATCATGGGAATTGTACTTATTTTGTGCATATGAATAACTTGTGTATTATGAGGTTCTGATAATATGTTGGTGACTAGACTTCCAGATGAAATATATGAATTTGTGGTTTGATCAATTAAGTTTAATGTGGTGAAATTTAGGGATTGATTGGAGAGTTTGGTATTGCTTGTTGTATCTTGCACTTTCGAAAGGCTAGAATCGTATGAAATACAAGGTAAAGATTAGTAAACAGTGAGGAATTCTGTTGTTCGAACTTTTGGTGTTAAAGTTGTTTGGTGATTAATGGATACGATAATAGAATGGATTGAATTTAAGGGTTTAAGTATTTTTCCCTGTAAAGGATTCAAAGGTTAAATGTCTATTTTAGTATCAGATTTTCGTATGTTAGTTCTTATTTTGGATCTGTTCATAATTATGTTGTAATTCATAGGTTGATGCGAGATTATGCCATTGGTATGACTACTATAGGTCTCGATAAAGTTAAGTTGGTTAGAAATGTCTTAAGTGAGGCATTTCTTGTTACTGATAATTGTATTCTATGATGGAGGAATTTCTTTGTACTTGTGGAAGTACATTAATGATAATCCTTGATTATCCGTTGCTTCAGGATCTTTGCGGTTTAATTTATGTAGAAGTCATACTTTCTTTTGGGAATGATAAGTTGTAAGAATCTTGAAGATTTTTAAAGATCTGATTCCTCTATGATGAGATATATTGTTAAATGTTAATGATATAATATTGCATTTAGGCTCCTGAAATTGATTGGGACAGATTGGAGCTAAGTACTTGAGGTTAGTACATTATTGATTTGGTTAAATCGGAATATTTAATGGTTGTGTGTATATTTACGGTATTGAATTATTAACTATGTTAAATAGCATTGTTGTGAACTCACTCAAGGACTAGTGAGCTAAGTTTTGGAGTATAAGATCATTAAATTGGAAGTAAGGATTTCCGGTTAGATACTGTGAATTATAAATGTTGCTTAAAATGAATTGCTTGTTTTGTATGTTAGTAGGATGATGATGATAAGGATAAATAGAGAAAGAAACAGATGGATTTTATTTCAAGCTTGACAATCAGGTTACTAATTTATTATTTAACTATTTGATGTTAGAGATGATCTGTAATTTTATTATTTGTCGGATGGATTATCTGTTTGAGAATATAGGTTTGATTGTTTCACTAATGAGGAGTTGCCACGACTGTTTGAGGTTTGTTGTACTCTAGTGAATTTCGAGGACGAAATTTTTATAAGGAGTAGAGAATGTAATATCCTGAAAAAAATGGGTCTAACTGTTCCCAAGTAGTTGACCCCAATTATTATGGATTTGAAGTGTTTGTGAGATCATAATTATGTCAAGAGAAGTAGTGATTTGGATTGGACCTAAATCAATTAGTTTTTGAGTTTATCTTTATCATAAATGTTAAGGTCCTAACCCAAATAATTATAAGTTGATCCAAGCCCAAAACTGAATTTAGTGTGGGTGAGATTGTAGATTTCTATGTATTTGATGAATTGAAAATGAATTAAGGCATGAATCAAGGCATGAATTAAGGCATGAATCAAGGCATGAATCAAGGCATGAATTAAGGCATGAATCAAGGCCAACAACCCACTTTCATTATTATAATAATACAATACACCTATTTCCTTTAAACCCTCATTCTTATTCTTCTCATGTAAGCCAAATTTTTGAGAACAAATTCCTCTCCCTTTCCTACTTATTCTACTCTTCTTTTCTCACCAAAAATAGGAGCATATCACTAGTTTGAAGAACTTGATTTCCAAGTAAGTGTTCTTCTTCTTCTCAAGTATTATTCTCATGTCATAGACTCTCTATCTACAGTAGGCTGTTCTAGGATGAATTATTTATGAGCATGAGCATGATTTTAATTGGATTTTCGATTCATTAAGGAGATGTTTGGAGATCCCCTGTTTTTACTAAACCAGCCAGATTTCGTAATACCGTTTTGGGTTGGTTATTCATGTGGGAAAATTATGGGAATTTATATGAAGGTATATCTATATGTCTAATATCATTCTGGAAAGTTTCATGATTTTTAAGTGTGTATAAATATAGTTATGATTTTTGAGATAGGAAGAGGTCAGTAATTGAACTCTGCTGGACAGATTTCAGAAATATGGGAAAGGAATGAATATTTACATATTCAAATGATCATGGATTTAGTTGATAATTTTACTGTAGTATTTCCTATATGTTTAGATCATTCATGTCAAATTTCGTAATAATTGGAGTTGTAGAGAATTAATTAAAAATCGGAGACCAGAGGGTGGTCAGTTGTGACTATAGCTGGAAATTAGATTTCTAAGTTTGGGTTTAATATATGTGAAGCCCATGTTGATTTAAATGGCTGTGATTATGAGTTTATGACAATGAATCAAATGTAATATTTTATAGGTTTGAGTGATTCTTGAGTTTCTAAAGCTAGAACGGATTTGAACGGGTTCGAGGTAAGTAAATTCATTCATGGTGTGTTACGTTTGAAAATACCAAAATTTACTGTTTTCTCTATTGTATTTCACTCTATTATATTTGTCAAAGATATTACTGGCTTTGATCAAGTATTTACGTTGTTTAAGACTGATATATAAACTGTTTTGAAATTGATCTATTTCTTATATACCGTCAAATACCTTTTGATCACTATTATTTAAACTCATAAAGTTTTACTGAAATACTACTGTTATACTGTACTAATAGTTTTATAAAAATGCTACCGCTACCGCTACCGTTTATACTGTTACATGAAAATGCTACTGATTTAAATATATGTGAATTTATAAAACCGTTTTGGCTCATCGTTCCGTAGTTACCGTTATTGATACTGGCCCAGCTGGGATTCTGTGTGCACACATACTGTTATTGCCGCGTCACACGGGTACTTGTGACATACTGTTGCCGCGTCACACGGGTTAATTGTGACATACTGTTGCCGCGTCACTCGGGTTAATTGTGACACTATGGAACATGAGCTAACTGATATATTGATTTCACTGTTTATACTGAAAAGCTATATGCTCACCGTTTTATAAAAAGACTACTGTTTATACTGAAAAGCTATATGTTTACCGTTTTCTAAAAGAGACTACCGTTTATACTGAAAAGTTATATGCTTACCGTTTTATAAAAGAATACCGTTTATACTATGAAACTATATGATTACTGTTTATAAAAAAAGAATACTATTTACACTGTAAGAATACTGTTTACTGTCTTATAAAGTGAATATCCGATTTCCGTGTTTTAAACTATGATTATTAGATCTTTTGATTTATATTGTTATACTGTTTTATGAAATGCTTTATGATTTAAGAATATGAACGGATATGATTTTAAATATTGTTTCAACCGTTTTATTAATATTTCCGAAGGGTTTATGAGAAGCTTTTGAACGCAAAGGTTTTTACAAAGGTTAATTATTTTACATGTTATGTATGAATTTATTTATTGAGTTGACGGCTCACCCCCTCGTCACCATCATTTTGCAGATTGAGTTCATGGACTTAGAATGATGGGGTTTGCTTTAACATGTGGTTGAATATGTACCGTTGGAGGATTTTATTTCATGTGTATACGTATTGTAAGGAATCAATTTATTTAATGATGTAATTATGGCTAGAATCTGACAGTTTAGTGAAATTGATGGTATCAGGTTTGGGTATTGTATTTTGGGGGATATATTATTGATGATTCTAATTGTGAATAATTATGAATTAAGGTTTTTATAAGTTCTGTTCCGTGTAGCAACCCAGTCCGTTGGGTCCCGGATTTTGGGGGTGTTACATACACAGTGTAATTCATGTGTGGTTGATTTGGTTGTATAGCTGCAAAGATCTATGTTCTTGTTGCATTGTTATGCATGTGAAGCTGCAAAGATTTTAGAACATGTAGACCAACAAATCCAGATAAAGCTCTCTTATATAAACCAGAAGTTGGTGTATACTGCTTTTATGACTGCTTACGCATTTTGGCACATTCATGTATCTTTTCAACTCTGTTGTTTAATCTCATCAATATCTACTACTATGTATCTCAAGTTCCCTTTGTCTTTAGCTTATGATGATTTTCAAGTCCTGACCATTTCCTCTTTTGTTGCAGATGCTGGATTACAATGTGCCTGGAGGTTGGTTAAAAATATTACATCTTGTAGATTTAATAAACTTTTTGTCTTGTTTTCCTATGCTGGGTGTGCTGGACCTTCTGTCCTCCATGGAAAGAAACTACTTTTCATTTGAGTTATAATATAAATACTTCGTTTAGTTCAACAATGTTCCACATTGTATTTCTTGCAGGAAAGCTGAACCGAGGACTATCTGTTGTTGACAGCTACAAGTTATTGAAAGAAGGAATAGAATTAACAGAACAGGAAATTTTTCTTGCATCTGCCCTTGGCTGGTGCATCGAATGGGTAAGGTTATAGGTGGATGCTTGTGATTTTTGTTGAACCTGAATTGATTAATCTGGATAGTTACTACATCTGTCATTTCCTTTTGATGCACGGTAATTGTAACACTTATTGACAATGATCTTGCAGCTTCAAGCATATTTTATTGTTCTTGATGATATCATGGACGGCTCTCATACACGACGTGGTCAACCTTGCTGGTTCAGACTTCCACAGGTGTGAGCTCTTAGTAGGAAATTTAAATATCACAGCCAAAGCTTGCTAATATAAATGTTGTTTGCTACAAGGGGTAGGAATTGATTCGAACTAGCGAGACTGTCAAGATTGTTAGGAACTTAAGATTACTTGTGCCAGTATTTGGTCTTTTAAATGCTTGGAAAATTTTACTTTTTTTGTGATCTTGTATGTCAGATTGGTATGATTGCTGCAAACGATTGCTTAGTGCTTCGCAACCATATCTACAGAATTCTCAAGAACCATTTTAGGGGAAAGTCTTATTATGTTGACCTGTTGGATTTATTTAATGAGGTAAAGTTGTCTATGCATTGACCAATTAGTTTTCATCATAATCTTTTGGCAGTTATTGATATCAATCATGCTTATGCAGGTGGAATTCCAAACAGCTTCAGGACAGATGATAGATTTAATCACCACAATTGAAGGAGAGAAAGATCTCTCAAAGTACTCATTGCCACTGTAAGTGAAGCTTTGAGATGTTTGTGACTTCTGTATATGGTTCAACTCCTTAAATCAATATTATTTCCTGCAGTCTTATTATATTTTATGGTTGTGTTTTCATGTAGCCATCGCCGCATTGTTCAGTTTAAAACCTCATATTATTCTTTTTACCTCCCAGTGAGTAAATTTCCTAAAGTTATGCTTTTATAATCAAATTTGTTATGCAAGTTATATAGCCAAATTTCCTTTAAAGAGTCTCTCAACTAAAGTTCTGTTAATAAGTTGGTTGTTTCATTGTCATGTACACTTCTTTGTGTTTCTTTTCATTTGGTTATAACTAAAGTTTCTTCAAGGAACTTCTGATGTTAACGGTTATATGTTTGGGTTGTTGCATGCCCCAACTGAGGTTCTCTCTCTGAAGTTTCTTCTAGAATATCTCATTTGCTACACAAAAAAATCCAAACTCATGTTAGAATTTTACTCAGATTCTTGTAGTTTTCATCTCCCTAAGAAACTGTTCTATAATTTTTTAACGTGCGCTCTTTAAGAAATGCTTGTTTATGTCAGGATTTAATGATATGAACTGATATTTACTTTCATTTTCTTGTGATCTCTTTGTACTCTTAGGTTGCTTGTGCATTACTTATGGCAGGAGAGAATCTCGAAAATCATATTGATGTCAAGAACATCCTTGTTGATATGGGAATCTATTTTCAAGTACAGGTAATCATTAGTTTGTATATAATCCCTAGATTATATTTTGATTACCAACAATTTATATGGAAATGGCATTTTTCTTCAATCGACAGTTAGTAAAACCTACGGACAGGAACGTAATCATGGAACACTATAAGTGTTGCTTGAAAGTTGAACTTATATAATAACCGAGATTATATCTCTTTTCCCATTACCCCTCAACAATCAAAGAGGCATTCCTTTCCTCTCGATATTTTAGAGGTTTCTACTCTGTTATTGTCACTAATATCTCAGTGTACTCTGTAGGATGATTATCTGGATTATTTCGGCGCCCCCGAAGTGATTGGTAAGGTAATACACTCATCTGGCTTGTGGTAATGTGCTCACTACATTTCTTTCAGCAGATTTAACAGAGAAGCAGAATCCTTACTGTTAAGCTTTTTGCATTATTAGGTTGGAACTGATATTGAAGATTTCAAGTGTTCTTGGTTGGTTGTGAAAGCAGTGGAACGTTGCAACGAGGAACAAAAGAAATTGTTATATGTAAGCCAAAATCACATTGTTCCCATACCATACTATGTTCCAGTATTATAATTAGAGAAATTTATGTCGAATATTTTGTTTATCAGGAGAATTATGGGAAAGCAGATCCAGCCTGTGTTGCGAAAGTGAAAGAGCTTTACAACGCTCTTGATCTTCAGGTTTGTCTTTACATTTTCTTCAAACATGCATCGGTTGCTCAATGGTAAACCCAAGAATGTTGTCCTGCAAAAATCAAATATTATAATCGATTATAAGCATTAACGGTGTTCTATCATGCTAGGGAATCCTGAACCAACCTTTGCATTATGACATTATTTTGTAGGGTGTATTCACGCAGTTTGAGAGCGAGAGTTACGAAAAGCTGATAAAATCCATCGAATCTCATTCAAACAAGGCCGTTCAAACAGTGTTGAAGTCATTTTTGGGGAAGATATACAAGAGGCAAAAGTAGGAAAACTTCAGCCATTTGTATACTCCAATTGAGAGAGCCCTCTTTGATTGTTGTAATTGATATTGGATAAAAACTTTGATCAATTCAACCTTGTTTGCAAGTTTGTTTATCCAATTCAAGCATTGATTTGCTTTGATGTATTATTTACTGTAGAACAAATTTAAAGTATGTTTATGTTTTCCAAGTCTTGTTTTTAGAAATCACTAAAAGCTGATTTTGAAAGCAATAACAAATATAAATAACTAAAAATTTTCCACCCATTACAACTCACAATTCGCCATTTGTCTCGTTACTTGCATTAGAATTTTAAGAAAATCTAAACAAAATTAGTGGCTGTAAATGGTCAAGTATGGTGTCACCACATAATTTTAACTGCAATTACAAGTCCAAACCAAGATTTTAGCCCTCTAACAACTGTTTACAGTTTAGTTTTACATCTCTCGTTTGTATTATTGGCCTCTCCAAGAACAACCCCCAAAAAAAATCACAATTTTTTACAAGCCATTTCCCCTTTGCATCCTTCTCCTCCTCCCCCTCAACCCCAAAAACACAATTTGATTTCTCTTTTCAAGTCCTAAAGAGGTTTTACTTCTAACAACACTTGCAAATTGCAATTATGAGGTGAAAATGTAGCTCTTTGTTACTCTTAATTATTGTATGTACGAATTGTCTTCATTTCACATTTTTATTTTCTTGCACAAACCATTGCATTATCATCGTACATCTATTATTTGAAATCTTCGTTAATAGTATTTAAATGATGTAACGTAGTAGGAGTTCTCATGTGCAAATTCCCAGACACAAGATTATGTCTAGCAGTATAACATTACAAAAGGGTAGTCTTGAAAAACATTTCAGGATCATCCTGACCAGAGAAAACCCCTATTACATAATTTGAACTTTTCTGGACTTTTTGCCCGTATTTTACATCGTTGCATATGCATGCGATATCAAATATCTTTACATTGTTACATTGTTAATAATTGTGCATTAAACTTGACATTTTTTGTTTTTGTTATTTTTTTTTTTTTTATGTTGTTGTCAAAGTATGAATAGAATGGAAGAAAGTGAAGAGATACAAACAGTTTCTACTCCAAAGATGACATTGAAGGCAAAGAATTCCAGGTCCTCATTAACACCAAAATATATTAATAAATGCCTTTAGGGGCATAGCTCTGCTGGTAGGTGGACGAGCTTGAGACTTGGATAAATGACTCCCAAGTCCCAATTCTACGGATACATACTGTCAAAAAAAATATATATTAACAAATATTATAATTATTAAAAAAATGATAATATCTTTTATTAAAATATAAATTATTTATTAATCAAAACTTAAATTTTGATTATTTAAATTATAAATTTTAACTAACTATTATTAAAAAAGAGTTAAGAAGAGAAAACCATCAAGTTTAATTTAAAAAAAAAATTAAAATAAAATAAAAGAGTTAAAAGGAGAAAAAAGAAAAATATGAAAATATGAAAATATGAAAAATGAAAAAAATAAATAATAAAAAAAGAGTAAGAAAAAAATTAAACAAAAAAAAAAAAAAAAAAAGAGTAAAAATGAAGAAAAAAAAATGACACGGAGATTAAATACGGATCTGAGATCTCCTTCTTTTTTTTTTTTCTTTTTTTTTTTTAATCAATATTTATCAAAAATTGATTTACGGAATATCAGAAAAATTATGTTAAAGAAACATTAATTAACATGTACATGTGATGTGAGGATGTCAAAGTCTAAATAGAAGAGAAAGGCAAATATTGTAAATCTTTGTTGAAGTCTTGAAGAAGTGGAATGAAAATGCTTGACTTTTTTTTTAATGCAAATTTAATACAAATGAATTGAATAAATTAAAGTGTTGCCATGTCATTGGGAATCTTGAGAATTGTATGGTTGTTTATATTAAAAGAGAACTTATTTTTACGATTGATTCGGATTCTGTAATAGATGTTTTTTCTTCTTTGAAAATTGAACAAAATTTAAATAGGATCTTATTGTATTTACATTGTAGGCGTATTTCCTTTTTATTTTCTTGTATTTTTTTCTTTGTTAAAATATGTATTTGAGAGTATGACTTATATTGTTCCCTGACTATGTATACTTTTTTATTTTAACTAATAAAAATTATCTTGTACCTTCGATATTCACCATCAAAATGATTTTTTATTACTATTATATATATTATCTATATTAAATTGTCTATAGCTCACCTAGAAAAAAAAAAAAAAATTCTGGTTTCGCCCCTGATTGGGACACAGATTTGAGCAAAGAAGCATTACTTTTTCTTTTTTTTTTAATATTACAATAAATCGGGATTTTTGGATAGACGCAACTCGAACTTACAACCTCCACCGGTCGAACCCAATCTTATCAAGTAAATATTTGACTTGATCAACTATAAAAGGTAATTACCATTTTCAGTTCTTCTTTTTTTGGTTAGACCACGAGGTATCCATCACTTTGATCGGTAACCGATTATTAACGAGTGGGACTAATTCCCGCTTCGACCAGGAGGTCAGTAAAGCCTGACCACGAGGTACTTTCAGTGGGGTTTGAACTCGGATAGTGCTCGAACCATTCAACTCAATAGGAGTGTGCCAGTGTGGTGACCAACCACAACACAGCTCGTGGTTCCATTTTCATTTCTTGTTTTGAACCTACACTACACTTTTCTCTCTCAAATCAAAACAATATTCTGTAATAAATAATTATCGGTGCTATTAGGGTTTAACAAAATCTTTAATCAAATAAAAAATGGCGTTGCCCGCGCCCACAACACAACTCACGAGCTTCGTTCAATCCACGTTTGACGAGGTCTTTCTTCTTTCCATCCTCACAACTTTCGTTGTAATATTATAATTTATAAGTTTGTGTCAAATTTTTTTTATTTCTTTTTTTGTAATATTATTGAATAGTGATGTGGTGGTGTGCAGGTAATATTGGACAGCCAATTTGCTTGAGTTCAAGCTTTGCAAGATTCAAGCAATCCTAATTTTGTCAAGCAATCCTTATATATATATATATATATATGCTTTCTTTGTAATTTTTATGTCTTCAAATTCCTGTTCTTTATAAGTCAGATTTCATGGTGCAGCTAAAGAAGGGTATTTCAGGCGTGGAGACACATGTTCGATGTTTCCACCTATAGTCGCGATCAAGATACTTAGTGATTCGGATAACTTTACGATAAGGGCACGTATGGATGATGATTGATGGATCACTGTGAAATATATCTACCTAACAACAAATCTCATAAGTTGTAGTGGCCAATGAGCACAATTAGATGCAAATTTCAAAATGCTATCGGCATTTAAAAAGGCTGATAAAAGCAGATCAGCTTTATAAACATTCACCAAAGTGTCCACTAGGCACAAAGCATCAAAACTGAGAATATGTGGAACTCACAAACCTGAAGTCCAATCACCATGACTTACATTCTATGTCAATGTGGGATGGGATGACATGCAGATGATGTAAGATCAGTGACTCGCCCATAAGGCCATGGTTTGCTAACTCTAGTAGTTATTGGCAGCTAATTCCGATCTCTGTACTCTCAGCTCTTGGTGACCCGTACTCAGTTATTGGAAATGGGTGTAGCAGGAGCTCTTGGAGTAGAATCCGATGTGGGATTATCTGTAGGTGATCCAAGACCATTGACTTGCTTGTAGGCCCATGGTGTTCGAGGTGTAGAAGGAGTTCTTGGAGATAAGCTGACAAATTCCAATGCCTGCATTCTCAATTCTGCAGGATAGTCAGCAACACAACCAATTCTTGGGCCGACTCCAGTTGTCCACTTAAGTGAGAGCTGATTCCCTAACTGATATGATTGTACAGCCTTCTTCGAATTCATTCTTTGCAATATAGCTTTTTGAGGCACCTCAGCTCTCGGGCTCTGGAGACCACCAGATAAAGTCCTTTCATAATTACTTTTGGTCCTTGTTGGTTTAACTTCCAATGATTCCTTGGACAGGATTTCCTCCTCTTCCTTGGGCACAGCAGGCTCAGGAAGCTCTGAATTTGTTGGCACTTCAACTGCATTTTCATCAAGAATAGATGTGCTGTCATTGTAGCTATCAGAATAATCTTCAGTCGGCTTGCGTATCTGAATAAGAAAGGCCACATTTCAACCATTAATTACCGGATTACACATAAAGAATGCTAGCAGGAAATGATAAACTCATTTGATTACCAATTTAACTAGATTTTCGAGGGAAATTGACTGCCGAGTTTGATAAAAAAAACACCCACAGTCAATACAACATACCAAATTTACCAAATTCTGCAGATTTTATATAGCCACTATCATAAAATTAGGACTGAATTCTCTGTTATACAATCCAGATTTTCTGGTTGGCTAATACACATCCAGGTTTTTGGATTCACAAATCTATGAGACAACTATGGTGAGATAGAAGTATTACCGCAACTTTATCGAGATTGACTCCATTTTCCTTGAGAAAGGATAAAAAGCAGCCAAGCCTGTCATCTGTTGGCCGGTAATGCCCACTATATGCAGATACGGACTGCAAAATCATTATAATCAAGGATCAGATGCCATACATTACCATGTTATACCATAACTTCAATAAGGCAGAGCCAATGTCTTTTTTGTTTGTTAAGGACAAGGGCAGACAACTACTATATCTCGTATAGACCAGTAATGAGATTTCGAAGAATTAATCAAGACAACAACAAAATGCGGGTAAAGAAAGATGACCATGTATCACAAAAATGATTTAAATAGAATTACATTTACTGCTAAAATGTGATGAGGCAACCTATAAACTCTTCTAAGGGTCAGTTGCATAACAGGTTTTCCAAGGGTATTCCCTGAGTAGGTGATATTACGGACTTAAACGAATAGTACTTCTGCATAAATTTTCTACCCCCCATGGACTCCCAATAACTTTCCTAATTTTATGGAAGGGTACCTTAAGCATTCCTTGCTCAGCCTCAAGTCTTCCAGCAGCTATTGTAGCTCCTCCGGCCAAGAAGCTTGAATGTTGGAATATTCCTTTCTTCTTCTGGAAGATGCAAAAAGTGGATCACTTATTTTTGGAACAGTTAAGATCATTTAAAAAGGAGAATAGTGATCAAAAAAGTTGTTTATAAGTTTGTTTTTAACTCTTACCTCACCAGCATACAGATTCTTTAAGGTGCTCACGACGAATATCCATTTGGCCCCTTCTGATCCTTTATTTGTGTCAAAGAGATCTCCAGTTTGTTTGTGGATAATCTTCCCATCAACAACAGTGTATTCATAATTTTCCCTCTCTTGCTAATTTCAGCAAACAAGGGGAGGCAGAGAAACAGAGCAAGAAGCTTGTCAGTATTGCCATAACTGGACTATTTCATATGTAATTTAACAAAATGCATTTTCCATAATATCAAATATAGATAATTTAATAAATGATCACATACAGGTCCCAGATATATAATGCATTGTTTTTGAAGCGTGGACCTGCTGCATTCTTTGAGTTCGAGCTTTTTGCCATCTCCGACATCCAACCTGCAGAGAATAAAAACAACAAAGGATTTAGCAGTCAACCACTTTACCTTTGCAGAATTGAGGTTGTAAAGGTTGAGAGGAAAAAAAAAACTATGTATCCAGTCATTTTCTCCCTGTCTCTTGTTTCTTATACACTTCCCATTTTCCACGTTAGTGAAATAAAACTCAGCGATCATCTTTGGCATCTAGGCAACTTAAAGCATAAACGAAGCTATTTAAGTTGTAACAGCATAGATTGATGAAGCTATTGACGGTTTTTTTTTTTACAATCAGAGAAGAATTGTTAAAATGTATTATCCTTCAAATTTACACCATTCTTTCTAACATAAAATCATTACCCTGTCATGCAACAAAATTGATTTTAGAGGCATATCTGAGGATCTTTCCAATTCAGTGTCTAAATCAAAAACAAAACCAGCCAGCAACCTAAAACTTTCACCATAACTAATTAGAACAAATATAAAATCTTTAACTTATATCAGGGGATCTAGGCAACATAAGGCTTCTAAATCCTCAGTTTGATACAGAGTAATTATGCACTGTTCCTTTCTTCACTTTATATTTTCTTTGGAGTAATAAACTAGTATCTCTCCTAGCGTCATATACCAACTTCAAACACATAAAATCCCAGTATCATTGAACCAAAAACAAAATGTGCTCACCAGTAGAAAAATGGTTGACCAGAATCAGTTTTACACCATTCTTCATAATACTTATGCAAATTGTGTCCATACCGGTGCCGAGGATCAATCTACATCCAAAAAATAATTCAAAAAAAAAAATACAAATTAATTCAGATTCAACCCATCAGAAAAATAAATAAATAAAAACACTATAGAATGTAAACCAGTTCAACTTACAGCTTCAATCCAGTGCTGAAAAGCCAATTTTTGTGCTTTGGAGTCATTGGACAAACCCTTACCCACCTGTAAAAAACCATGGTTAAATCCCAATTAACAGTGAGACCAGATTTTAATCCTTCAAACCAAGAAATTGAAAAAACAAAAAACAAAAAACAACCTTAGAAGCATTGAGAATAGCACGATTCCACTTAGAAGCCGCAGTTTCTGCTTTCGAGAAATCAAAGAAAGAAATCGTACTGTGATTCAATCTAGCATAATCTATCGCTTGCCACCTGTAATATTCACCATTTTCATTTTCATTTTCACTTCAAAAATAAAAATAAATAAATATCACAAAAGATACGGTGTACGGTGTACCCTACCAGAGCTCTTCGGCTACAACAGCCGAATCCGCTAACCTACGCCGGGTGCGATAGCTCCTGTAAACCTTCTGTACCTTCACGGCCGCTGTCGACTCACAACGCGCTCCACCCGGTGCGTTGATCATGGCGGTCACCGCCTCACCGGAGAACCTGGAGTTCCACTCCGTGGAGGAAATGGCCGGGTAGGAGAACGCGGACTTTGACTGGAGTTCGAAGTTGGACAGAGGTTGCGTTTCAACGACCTCCATTGATACAAAAAAAAAAAAACAAAAGACTCGTTCGACGGAACGTCAACACACGAAAATACAAATAAAAATAAAAGAAACACACCGGAGTTGTTTGGATATCAAGAGTGAGAGAGTGTGATTTATATAGAAGTGGGTGTTTTGGATTGTTTTTCCCGGGGAAATCTGTTACGGTGTTTCCTATCTGTCAATTTTTTTGTGCATTTAATTAAAGAAGATTGAGGTACGCGCTGGTGTGCGGGATGAGAATATTACTCGCTTGTTTTTGACAGAGTCAATGGAGTCAAAAGTGTTAGTTGGATGAGAGAGAGAGAATCGAAATTCGAGACTTTGAAATTCTGTGTGCTTCACCTTCACGCGATACAAAGTGCACTATTCACGAGACTCCAACACAAAGAAGTCGTAAAACTGACTTTCCACGGCGACATTTGTCACATTTCACATTTGTGAACATGGAAATTAGAAATGGATTGAATTTGAACGTTTTAAGATTGGAAAATGAAATCTATTGAATTTGGATAACAATCTAATGTGTTTTTATAAATAAATATATATAAATTCATTCCAGTTTACTTCTATAAGATTATAACTATGCATTATATATTTATGTAAACCCATTGAAATTTAGACATTCATCTTTTTGCTAAAAAAAGTTTTAATGATTTAATGAAAAGTAATTATACTTTACCTAAATTTAGACTATGTTTGGTACGAGGGAAGAAGAGTATGAGGGATGAATGAATTAAGAATGAGAGAGAATAACATCTGTTCTTCATATTGTTTGGTATTGAAAAAACGGTTAAATGGATGGATTAGTATTTAATTTGTAAAATTACTATATTACCCTTAAAATAATTAGAAAGCAATGAAAAATTGGAGGGTATTATGGTCATTCCCCTTAAATCTTCTCTCCCTCCTTTCTCATCCACCCATTATTGGGCAGATTCATTTTGGTGGCCCCAAATGGATCACATCTCTCTCCTTTTCTACTCCCCTTCATCTTATCCCTCAAACCAAACAAGGAATTGAAGCTCTCCCTCCAACCCTCTCCCTCCCTCCATTTCTCCCTCTTATCAAACACAGCATTAGTGCCCAAATAATGTGATATCACTTTCATCCATTCATTTAGATTTGTTTGATATGAAAATGATGCAACATCATTTGGATACCAGATTTGAGCTAAGTAGTATTACTCTTTAATGAAACTATGTTGACCGATTGATATGCTATTTATACCTAAGCCGTTGAGGTTGTGAATTCAAATTCTTTTATACTCCGAATTATTTGTAATTATTTCAAGAAGAAAAAAATGATTAGGATACATAACTTGTTCCTTTATTCTTTTTTTTTTTTTTCTTTTTTTGACTAAACTTTCCTTTATTCTTTTACATTAATGATTTGTTTGATTTTGAATTATCAAACATTTTTTTTTTATGAATAGATTGTTTTAATTTATTTTTTTATTTAGAGGAGGAGATTTGAACTTAGGACCTACATGCAGTGCAACGATTTGAACTGGTATATTGTCCATGAACACATTTAATTATCAATTCACATTAGGCGGCCATTTTTTTTAAAAAAAAAAAAGATTTAGAAGTTGTATTCATAGTGTACAGCAGCACCTTAATTGTTTCAATAAATCACATTAAATTTTATACTTTCATTTTTTAGACAAACATTAAATTTTCTACTTAAACAGGAAAATTAAATATTAATAGTGTGCTAAAAATGGAATATAATAAGTTCATGTTGAATACACACATTGTCATATGAGTATATGACCAAAAAAAATTAATCAAAGTCAACTAATCAAGGAGTAGTTGGTCACTATTAATCAAAATCGAAGGGCATTTTTGTCGTTTTATTCAAAATTGAGAGGAAAAATATCAACAAATTTGCAAAATATAATAATAGACTTGCAAGTTGCAACAATCCAAGACTTACAAGCAGCTTACATATAAACGCGCCGGTATGCGCGTAGAATTACCAAAACTGGAACAAATCGCGACTTACGTGGAGTATGCGTACCTCCCACGCTCTGGTACGAGATTCACGTACACTTGACAATAAAAAATAAAATCCCAAGACAGCGAACTTTGGTGGGTGCAATTTGCTGCGCATTTTTGGCTCTTTGTTATATGGTCGTCACCCGTTACACACATGCAAAGAACTTTTGTTACAATTTTTTGGTGATTTACCCTTGTGGGAGCATTTAAATTACCTAAATGCTATCGACCGAGGACAAAAATTGAAGTGACCTCACTTGTATGTCCTTGTCTACTCACTACAATATACTTCTAACACCATCCTTGTCATCACTGGAGAATGCAATAATATACGATTATATTTAATATTATTTAAAGAATTAAATTTTAATATTACTTTTTAGTCCTTTCCAAACATATCATTCTTCTAAAATTTTAGAGTACCACGGTTCACGTCAACGGATGCATGAATATAAAGAAATGCTTGTTTATTAATCCTGATTATGTGAGGATTAAAACTAAACTAAATAACTAATCATCACACGAAGATATTATTAAAAAGGATGTTGATTTTTATATGACAACGTATCACGTCATTTTGTATAAATGTATTCCATCCTTGGTTATTTTTAACCATAATTAGGTTTAAATCATTTTCAAAATTAAAATAGTTGCAACTTCTTAAAATTAATAGGTTTTTTTTTTTATTTTTTATTATTTTATTAAAAGTGTCACCAACTTACTAAACTAAGTTTATATACTATCTAAACTGGGTTTTGGATAAAATACCATTTGGTTGAGTATTATTAAGTATAGGCAATGCCAAAACTTAATGGTTTATTTATTTATTTATTATTATATTTTTTTTTATGTGTGTTATTTATTATTATTATTTTATATATATATATATGCGAAAACGAAAATGTTACCAAGCCGCATAAAAACTAAATTTAAAATCTTAAAAAATGAGTGATTTCTCCCAATTTTTTTTTTTTAAATCACTACGAGTTTTCGAAATTATTCAACTATCTGAAAAATTGGTTGTTCTGTTGAAATTTAGAGAAAAATGAATTTTGTGAAAATAAAACGTGAGAATAGGTTAACAATGACAGTGAAAAAATAAAATAAAATAAAAAGGATGAGGAAAATAAACTACAATAATATTTTTTTTTTATTCTGTTTATTTACTTTGATATTAAAAAATAAAGCTATTGATCGAGTGTTAACACAAATAAAGCCCAAACGGTGCTAGCTAGGCAAATTTTATCATATATATATATATAGTTTTTCTATTGTTAGACGAAGAATGTGGACCACATATTATGAAGAAATTTTGATAAATTCATACATTTAAATCAAAGTATATAAATTTAATAAGTCACATATTTTTTATTATGATATATTTATTATTAGAAAATCTCTCAATATATAATATATATATATATAGCAATCCAACTTTTACGAGCTTAAAAGAAGACAAAAAGGACAATTTACATTTCCTAGATTTCAATAGGAGTGGAAACCCTAATTCTTGGTCTGTCAGATCATAGGTGCGAGCTTTTCGATGAAAATTGAAAATCAAATCAAATCAAATGGCTGAAATGACCAATGGCCCATTGCCTAGGTGTTTGAAGCCTTCCATGGGTGCTCCACCACCAAGGTTCAATCCTTGGTCTTAGTATGTATATATATATATTATTTGTCTCATCTTATGTGGGTACTCTCTCCCCTGTTGTGGGAGTAAGGTTTCGGACCGTGTTTTGGAGTCTAATCTCATTGGTCCTGGCAGTTGTTGTATCTTTAAAAAAAAAAAAAAAAAAAAATGGCTGAAATGCACTTGACTTTAATGAGACATGGAAAATTTGTTGGTCAAATTTGGTAGCTTCTGATTTTAGTGACAAAAATGTTCTCGTCAAAGTCTAATACTCTAATTCGTGGAAAGTCATCACTTCAGGAAACAAATCTTTATATAGATTTGTCACTTTTGCAAGCACGCAAAACACAACAGATCCTATTGCTCTTTCCAAAGGGTGGACGGTGGAAGATTTTGGTCTTCATTTTAGGTTTACCATAGGGGTTAGAACCCGGCGACGATTCAAATTTAGACATTACAGTTACATAAGGGTTTTCTAAAAACAAATATATATACATATATATATATGTGTATATTTTAATTTATACTTCTTTTGTATGAACATGATTTGAGACGTATAACCTAACCCTTAATAGATGAATAAATTTTGGAATGTAAAAGCTATATTTAAATTAAAAATCAAATATGTTGTAATTTGTTGAATCCAATTCGGCAGCAACAGGTGTGCATAGACATAATAAATTGAATTTATTGCTGTCAACTCCCACAGTCTCACACAATTAATTAATGGGGAATGCTATCTACCTTTCTCATTTGCCTTTTCTATTTACATTTCTCACTTATTGCTTGCCCGTATACATTTTTTCATTTAATAAAAAACTATCACTTTTTGCTGTAAAATTTGTTTACATCTTTACCCATTATTAATAAAATGATAAAAGCAGCCATCAGGGGTAAAGACGTAAATAAACTTCGAAGAAAAAAGTGAGGGGGAATACTATCTACCTTTCTCATTTGCCTTTCTCATTTACCTTTTCCCCTCATTACTTGACACGTATCTATTTTTTCATTTAATAAAAAACTCTCACTTTTTGTTTCAAAGTTTATTTATATCTTTACCCATGATGACTACTTCTATCATTTCATTAATAAAGGGTAAAGATTTAAACAAGTTTTGTAGTAAAAATTGAGAGCTTTTTATTAAATGAAAAAGTATATACGTGCCAAGCAACAAGTGAAAAAGGCAAATAAGAAAAGGTAAACGAGAAAATCGCCAAATTTGTGTTACATATTTGGAATTTTGCTTGAAATAGTTAAGCCTGGCTGGCACGTCAATAAATGGCTACATCTACCCATACACTGATAGATCCAGTACAGCAATCATGTCTGGAAAGGACATACGTGGCGTGGGTCGTCGAGTGGAGTAAATACAGAATTAATAATTGTAAGATGAAGGGACCATTTCAATTATTCTGCAGATTTTTTTTAAGTGAAAATTTATAATTTTGAGGTGTGAGAGATACAACCATTAGAGATTGAATACTTGCTCTTCTAAGGTTGAAAATGTACTAGAGATAAATTAATGCGTAGATTAAGAATAATTAACAGTTAGTCAGACAGTGAAATAGTAAATTTATCTTACTATATCCCGGTTTTAATATTTTTTTATTAGCTTCTTTATATTTGTCTTACATAACTGTATGACACATATTAACAATGGCAAACCTTAGCGGGCTTGTATAGTTAACTATGAGTTATGATTCAAGGGACTTGGACCTTCTTTTCACTCTTTAACGACCTCACAATAGGATTTTTTTTTTTTTTTGGGAAGTAAACATAAACTGGACTAACAGCCAGCAAACGGAAAACAGGGGCAATATCCTTGCCACAGATTGTCTCTTTCAGAAGAGATGGCCAGAGAAGCAAGATTATGGGCAAGACTGTTCCCATTTATGGGAATAGCCCTACATATAGAAACCCCGACAATAGTTAAACATTATAATAAACGAGGGGTAAGAATGTGATTTGATTCTTCAAAATTATAAATTGCTACAGTTACGTTTGACCCCAAATCCAAGTAGTGGCCACATAAACAAGATATATAAGATGTATAGAATGTGGTGGGTTCCTTTAGTAGGAAATAAATAAGATTGGTGTAATGGTGTGGTCGTTTTTGATGGCCATGCACATAATGCTTCTTGAGATGCTAGTCTTTTTCCATCTCTTTTTGGTCTTCAACTTTAATCATAATGATTTCCTTTTACATGTGTCAATTAGGACAGATGAATTCAAAGGCATATGATATATATTGTTGTCCTTTTTTCTTTCTCTTATAGATCCAAGTGCACAAAGTGATTCACTTCTTCACCAGTATAAAAAGTCAATAATGCACCAATTATATATATATATATATATGTGTGTTCTTGATCAAGACTTCAACTACCTCGATCTCTTTCTATAAAAGAAAGCTCCGATTTACACATGGCCATATATTTAATATAATTATCCACATATATATATATATATATATCAACACTCAATCATAAAGAATAACAACAAATATATATATTTTATCCCTAGCTATATATGATTCTATTCTCGATTAATGTCTTAGATACATACATAATCATTCGTCATACCATTCATGACTCGTTTAGGAATATCCAATTCATGGGACTCTGGAGTATTACAGAAGTAACGATAACGAATACAGTTATTTAGAGTTACAAAAGTTTAACCGGGACATATATTGTGTTTTATGACTAGTGCTTCACAGCAACTATATACATTTGACGTTGGGTGTTTAGCAAATTGATTTTCCGTCACATGCATGCATAGATTAGGCAAAACATTAATTTAATAACACGTAGATTACGATAATAATGTAAAAGAGAACCAAGACAAAAGCCACGCATATATAAAGAGATTCACATGGCTCCATTGATTTTATTTTTTTCACTGTCTTATTAATTGGTGGAATCAAAGAGCTAGGGGACCATATATATGCATATATAATTTACGAGAAATTATCGATGAAGCAGGAATTAATCTACGTGTTTTGGTTAGACATCGTTTTTGTTCATATTTAATATGCAAACCCACCACTCCACCAGCAATAGAAGAGATTTGACCTTTAAGAAGACAGCTTTTTGCATTAATTTAAGTGGACTTTTCATTCTGGGTCGCTGGATAAAACAAAACTTCGTAGAATTTCTGCAAAATGACATCAAATAAAAGCAAATTAATCCAAATATATATATATATATACATGAATAAGGGAGAACAATATTTTTTTTTATTTTTTTTGATAACTATATGGGAGAACAATATAAAAATATATATTAATACTTATCAACATTAATTTCAAAAGAATATCCAAACCCTTTGTTTAGTATATATATAGGGTGCCATAGTTGGTTGATTGGAAGGATAAGAAATTTCATACTAGGTTTGGTGGCAGTGGCAGAAATAGGGCTGTGCAGCCCACCCTAGCTTTTTGAAAAAAAATTAAAAAAATAAATAATAGTTTTAAATACACCTTAATTAATTCAAAATATATCCCGGTCTAATTTTGATTCTGACTTAACTTACGATATATATATATATATATTTACCTTAATAACAACCCAATAATTTAAAAACATGTATCAAACTCATTAAGCCTATTGTATTTTTTTAACCAAGTGAACGATTAAATATTGATAAATGTTAACCCTTTACTGACTCAAAAATCAAATTGAGAAATTTTAACCCCTTAACAACACACCAAAAGTAGTAGATTTATCATATAAATTAATCTCTAAGTCTCCAAGAATTTCAATTTTATGAGTTTCCATAGCTTTTGGATTTATAGAGGTATACAAACGTCGGTATGAGAAAACTGTAAGTTTTATTTTTATTTCAAAGTTTATGTTGTAAAATTAATCTAAAATTAAGTTTTATTTTCGATTATGAAACTTGTCAAAACGTTGCACAACAAGATGGATGACGAGTTTATTGAGAATTATATGATTGTTTATATTGAAAAAGAACTTATTTTTACAATTGATTCGGATTCGGTAATAAATGCTTTTGTCTTTTTGAAACCTCAAAAGTCAAAATTTAAGTAGGATCTTATTTTATTTACATTGCATGCATATTTTCTTTTTATTTTCTTATGTTTTTTCTGAGTTAGAATATGTATTTGAGGGTAAGATTCGTTATGTCCTCTAATTAGTTATATATATATTTTTTATTTTAACTAATAAACATTCTCTCGTACTATTGAGATTCACTATCAAAATGATTTATTTATTTATTATATAGTATAATTTTTCATCTATATGAAATTGTCCACAGCCTACCCAAAAAAAAAATTCTGGTTTCGCCCCTGTTTGGTGGCACAACAGACTTGTCATTATAGATATTCATATATATATTTCTAAATTCTAATTATAAAATGAATCAAATTACCACCGACCAATGTGACTTGGTGAAAATGATACTCATTCATCTTGATAATGTCTCGGTTCGAGTTGCCGTACTGCCAGTGGTATATTAAAAATTATAATATATATCTATATATATATATTTAAAATATTTGTGATGATATGAAACTTTAAAATGTTAAGCATATTTATAAAATTATATACTATTTGATTATGTTGATTTCATAAAGACTTTTATTTTAAAACTGATCAAGAAAAACATGTATTTGTTTTATCAATTGGATAAGATATTACAAATACATGACTTATTCATGGATTTCTTTTACTTTGACAAGAATCAAATACAATAAAATAAGTATTTAAAAATAAAATAAAAAACTAAATAAGAAGAACCAATTAATTACCATATAAAAACTAACCTAATATTTCAGCATTGTCATTTGCTTGGATATGAATCATCTACTGATCTGATTTTTTTCCCGACTTTTTTAAAGCATGTGATTGGTTGTTGATAAATGATTATAAAAACCAATTATATTTTAACCACCTATTCATTGCAATGTTTATATGTCATGAGATTATGTAATGCCAGGAAAAATATCAGATCAGGAGAGAATCAAAATTCTAATTTTTTTTTTCTTTTTTTTTACATCCACTTCAAATACAGAGGCTGCTGCACTTTTCACACAATCACCGTATATTCAGTTGCCGAACTCATCCAAAATATAATACAATAAGATCAATTGTAATAAGGTCTTCTTCTTCTTCTACATAGTCTTTACTCTTTACTCTTTACTCTTTCACTATGTTTGGTAGAAGAGAGGGAGAGTATAAGAGATGGATGAATTAAAAAAGGGAGAGAGAGTAGGAGAAATGGAGAGGATAACATGTATCCCCATGTTGTTTGGTATTGAAAAGAGGGTTGGATGGATATATTGGTATATAATTTTTAAAATTATTATATTGCCCTTTAAAAAATTGGAGGGCAGTATAAAAATGAAAGGTATTTTTGTCTTTGCCCCGCATATTGTGATCCACCCATCATTGGGGGGATCCAATATGGCGGGCCAGAGGGAGATCTCCTCTCTGCTCTCCTCCTCTCCTCCTCTCCCCTCTTTTCTCCCTCTAACCAAACAAGAGATTGAAGTTCTCCCTCTAACCCTCTCCCTCCCTCCATCTTTCCCTCGTACCAAACACAACCTTTTAGATGTTATAAGGGCTTGCCTAAACATTGTCTTTTGTATCGAAATGGTTTTTGTTTTTTTAGTGCTCACGCTAGTCATTATTGCACTACCTTTAGATTAAAAACAAATTTCGATTTCATTAAAAAAAAAAGGGTAAACCAAAAGTTTTATAAGTAAAAACTCTTGAGTTGGACTCTTCTGGTCCATGTGGGATAATTTGTGTTCTAATTAGTTTCAAACTCTATGTAAGACCCTTTTAATCACATATCTAAATGAATGAGTTTTTATTTTAATAATGCTTGAGTATTGACCGGTTAGTATCCAGAATACTGACACCATCAATGAGAGTGTAAGATATGACTCAATTTGTGAGATAAATATAAAAAGTAAAAATAAAATTACTGATTTAATCTTTTGTTAAATTTTTAAAAAATGGTGTATTAGGCTTTTTAGCTTTTTAGACTGGGTTTGGGCCGTGGGTTTGATTCGGGGCTTCAATGATTTGGTTACAGGCCGAAACCACCCCAAACAAAAACCCGGACCCATTTATTGAATTTAAGGTTACACATATTTTTGGACTGGCCCGGAAAAAAAAAAGGTTTTGAATCTCCGAGTCACTAAAACCCTAACTCTCTCTGTCTCGTGATCTTAACATATAAATAACTCGATTTTTCTTCTTCCTCCGTCTGTGTTTGCACTGAAGGCAACTCTTCTCTAACAGCTGCAGATCCAGAGCCCTCCCTGGTACGCTCTCTCTCACTCTCACTCTCACTCTCACTCTCACTCTTTCTTGCGTCTCTTCTCCGATTGATGTTTATTCGGTTTATAGTAATTTGATTGTATATGAACAGTTGACAAAGCGAAAATGAAGGTGGTCGCAGCTTATTTGTTGGCTGTTTTGGGAGGAAACACAAGCCCTTCCGCTACTGATATCAAAGGCATTTTTGGCTCTGGTACTTTTTATTTATTTTCCTTTCATATATATATATATATTTGTTTCTCTTCTATGGATTGATTTATGGTTGTATTACTTTGTTTCCTCTGTTGTAGTCGATTTAGATCATTATTCTTCTGTTACCGATAATTTTTGTTAATCTTTATAATAAAAGAAAATAATGATTTGTGGTTTTAATTGTGTTCTATTATTCTGCTACGATGTTATTGTTAACATAAACTATGGAAAATATGTGTCAATGCCCTAGATTTATCAAGTATTTTGATACATAATCACCTTGTGTTGAGTGTAAAACTGTGAACTTGATCATGGTTTCTCCTTGGTTCTAGCCAATACGATAAAGTATTAACCGCTTTAGAAAAACAGCACTTTAGAAGGATTTCTGCGGACTGTAAATTAATTCTTTTTTTTTTAACCTTTTCTTATCACTGATTTGATTATAATGTTGATTTAGGTCAATAATTTTGCTATCTTGCATTAGATTTTGGTTTTACATAATTATAAAACAACAGCTAAAACCGTATTATTTTATTGGAAACATTGACAATGGACTGTTTTTATGTTCTTTAAGATTTTTCTAATCTTATATAAAGGAGTATACTGTCCAACCGTCAATGAGGAATTGAATTCTATGTGCAGTTGGAGCTGAATGTGAAGATGATAGGATTGAACTTCTTCTATCACAAGTCAGTGGTCAAGATATAACAGAGCTTATTGCATCTGGCCGGGGGAAATTGGCTTCAGTACCTTCTGGCGGTGGTGTTTCAGTTGCATTGGATGCTTCTGGTGGTGGTGCCGCTGCTGCTCCAGCTGCTGCTGAGTCAAAGAAAGAGGAGAAAGTTGAAGAGAAAGAGGAGTCAGATGATGTGAGTTTCCTTTGATTTTGGGCTAATAATCTTTTAATTGCTACATATGTCTATTCTTACCTCTAATTGATTATGTTTTTAATGAGTGTGTCAATTCAGTTTCTATGTTATAAGTTATAACACCGTGATCGTTTTAGAAGTTTTTTTTTCGCATTTACTTGTGAAATTGTCTTAATGGTATTTGCATATTGAAAATTTGTTAAGGCTATTAATGGAATTATCTCTATGTGTATTTCCTATTCATAAACAACGAAGTTGAGATTGACATAGTCAATAGCTTTTGTCCACGTATAGGCTTCATGTATGTTTTATAAGGCTATATCTGGTTGGTTTATGGCTTTGAACCATCAGTTTTTTGTTTGTTTCCATTTACCTTTCCTTTTCCTTTTCCGTATATCTAACTAGCTTTTTCTTTTACTTATTGCAGGATATGGGATTCACTCTCTTCGACTAGGTTATTATATATTTTTTTTTGTACAAAACACTTTTCTTCTCAATTTGTAGTTGTTGCTTCTACCCGGATATTACAATTTTGTTTTTTCAGATTTTAGTTATCAGATTACATAATTGGTAGATGAAATTTTTGACAAGTTGAGAGTTGTTAACTTGTTATTGCCCAATTGGCAATATGTTGGAATTCGATCTGTTCTGACTTTTATTATCTTGTGCTTTATTGGGCATGATCAGGTTTTTTTGTTTTTTGTTTTTTGTAAGGGTTCTTGATTTTTCCACGAGTTGTTGTAACATATGAAAGTGTAACAGACAATCTCATATTCAATCTGGAACCCGCAAATAGAGTTCTTTTTTGGCAACTCAGGTGCTTTGTGGTCGTCTTGAACTGAAGATGGCTGAACCAAGTATTCTAGTGTTTTAGTTGACGGAAAGCGCTATTAAACAAGAAATGCTGTGTCAAATAAGTCACTGCTCAGAATACTATGTTGTGTTAAATAAGTCGCTGCTTAGAATACTTATTGGGGCGTTTTGAGCCCCAATGGGATGTATATGTTTGGGGTTAATTCCAATCCAAATGTATACATCCCATTGGAGTTAACTTACCTGCTTAGAATACTTAGAATACTTATTGGGCGTTTTTACCAAATGTGTATTTTAATTTTCTTAGGATATATACAAAAAATGTCATCGAAAAATATTTGATTATATGTAATTTCATTAAAAGGTGTTTAAAGTATGTATTGTAAAATTCCTCATTGAAAAATTACTCTATATATATATTTACAATATAGTTTCATATGAGAAGGTAATGAAAAAATGATAAGAAATATAAACTGTTGTATTTTTTTATTAATTTTATATGGGCATATTTTAGTAAAAATACATGAATTACCCTTGTAATTAGGAAAGGGAATTTGATTCCTAAGTGAGTGAGGGGAATCAAGTCCTTTTTTTTTTAGGAACTTAATTCTTGATTTGTGTATAGGGTCCACTAGTCATGGTGCTGGTTCCACGGCTTAGGTTTTTTTTTTTTTTTTTTTTTTTTTTTAAATAAAATAAAATAAACATGTAAAATTGTAAATGCATTTTACTGGGTCACCCAAAATTAAAATAAAATAAATATATCACAAATTAAAAAAGAAATATAAAAAAAAAAACTAAAAAATGTAAAATTGGCCTTGCACTTGATTTTTACCACAATTAAGTTGCATACGTATCCTCTTGAGGTTTAGAGGAATCAAATGCCATATAGTTCTCTTACCTTTAATTGCAGGTTTGGTGATGACATGGACACATGATTTACCGGTGTGAGGTGGCACTGTAACTAATCGTTGTCATGATCATCTGTTCCATTTCCTCCAGGCTGGTCATCTTTGAAGAAATCATAGGGTACATCTTGATTGATTTCTTGTTGTCTGTTTTGCGTCTTGGTCTAATCATTAACACAAGCTTGTATCTCAATTGATTTCGGACTCAAAAGCGAATGTCTTGCGTCTAAAATATTTCCACCGACACTAAACTCTTGTTTCATAGCCACCGTAGAAACTAGTGTTGAAAGAATTTGTTTGGCTATAATAGCCAGACTGGAAATTATATTTCATGCTCAATCCACCGGTGTAGGATATCAAATTTTTTTAACAGTAGTGTCTTCCATAAACTCAAAATAGATACCTAGATAAGATTCAAGCTCATAATACGTGGTCGAGCTTGATGAAGAAGAACCTCGTAATTTTTTGGTTTTTTTGGATAACAGATTATACCATAAACTCATAAATCCGGAGGATTATGAGTAGGGTTGCACATTTTACCCCGGATCCCCATTTCCCCGCTTCCCCATCCCCATTTGGGGGAGATTTTTTGGGGGAAAATGGGGAAATTGGGAGGGATGGGGATGAAAATCATCCCCAAATTGAAATGGGGATGGTCTCCCCATCCCCATTTCCCCATTTCCCCCACTAATATAGTGAAATGGGGATGGGGATGGGGGGAGGTACCCCCATCCCCATTTCCCCATTTCCCCCAAAATATTATAAAAATAATTATATATATTTATATATTTATATATTTATATATATTTTTTAATGTATTTTCTTTGACATTATTTTGTAATGTGTATATATATATATGACATTATTTTGAAATGTATTTTCTCTTACATTTGTAATGGAATGTTTTTTTTTTTTTTTTTTTTAGTTTAATTTGTAATTTTCAGCTAAATGGGGAAATGGGGAAATAGGGAAACGGGGAAACGGGGAAACGGGGAAAAACGGGGAAAAACGGGGATAATGGGGAAATGGGGATGGTGATGGGGGGACCTCCCCCCAAAACTCCCCCATCCCCATTTTCCCCAAATAGGGGGGGGGGGGGGGGGTGGGGAATGGGGAAGGGTTTGAGAAGTGGGGATGGGGATGGGGATGGGGGGACCTATATCCATCCCCATTTCCCCAATGTGCATCCCTAATTATGAGGAATGAGATACATTTTGAGTTTATAGAACATCTATGTTCAGTGATGGACCATAAACTTTAAGATATTCATCATATAACTCATACAATAATGTCTTAACTGTAGAACTAAGATGTATCAACATCATAATCTATTTGTAAACATTGATGATAATAAGCAGTTAGATATTCAAGCAAATTTTCTAATCAACAACGTGGATCAAAACACATTGCAATCAAATAAATATTTGAAAATTCTCTATAATAGTCTAACCATTTTTCCTTCATAGCTGTAAGAACTGTAGTAATTGTAAGTCGGATGCACAATGAGAAAAGGTACCAGCAATATTAAGACTCTCAATAATAAATAAATTATTTATAAGATAATAAACACCAGATAAATTGTTAGTAGTATTATTAAAGACTTTTAACAAACCATAAAATTTTGTACAAACATCCCAGTGGCTTGAATAAAGATTAATGTGACTAACATTATATTGAATAAAACTAACTAATAAATCCCTATAATCATATCTTTGAGTAATCAATTTATAAGTAGAATTCCAACGTGTTGAAACATCATGAGGAAATCTAACATCATATGTCTTTCTGGGAAATCTAACTCCTATCATTTTGTTTACAAAATGTTGCCCATGCTTTCATTGCAGAAGGATGTTTCCAAAAATAATATAGGGCATTTTTAATAGGTTGAATAAAATTTTGAAGAGTTTCTAATCCTTTTTGAACACATAAATTTAAAACATGGTATACACATCTTTGATAAAAAAAATTTACCACCAAGATAAGGTTTGCATAAATTAATTAAAGCAAGAATAGCAGCGGTATTGCTGAAAGCATTATCAAAACAAATTGCAAAAATTTTGTTTTTAATTTTATACTCTTAAAAAATAATTCTAAGCTGCCTAAAAAACTCTAAATGCAAGAATTTTTTTTTTTTTTTGGATAGTCCATGCACTATTCATATAATGGCAAGTGACACCCAGGTATGAATGTATTCGTCAATGGTCACTCCATATATCTGCACGTACGGAAACATGACCATTATATTTTTGCAACTTCGTTTTTTCTTTATAATAAATTTTTTGAAGTGTTTTTGTGAGAGTGACTCTAGGAATATGACATGCTGCATGATTTAATGCTCGTTGACAGTAATTAATAAAACCAACTTTTTCACTAAAACTAAATGGTAAATGTTCTACTGCAACCATTCTAGCTAATTCTTATATATATATATATATATATTATCACTATATTTAAATAATTGTTGGTTAGGGGAACCATACCTAGAAATTTGGGCTTATGAACTCGTTTCGGCATGTGCGTCTGGATGTTTGTTCGTTATATGCTTCCGATATGAGCCATATCCTCTAGATTTGCTCCACTTAAAGACTTTTTTTTTTACAATAATTGCAAACAGCTATAGTGCTTTCATTTGCTTGCGTTACTTTCTTCATATGGAGTACGAAGAGATCAGATTTGGGCTGCTTCTATAACTTATCTTCCATAGGTGGTTCAAATTCAAATCTGGAGGGGCATCATGCATATTTTCTGATTGGCTTGTGAAATGGGGTGAGGGTGGTATCGGGATCAGGTTCAAAAATTATTAGAGGGGGATGACTAGGATGAGGAGAGTTTAGGGATTCAACATAGGCTTGGGCTTGTAAGAACTCATGATAGGCGGTGTCGTCATAACCGACAATGTCCAGCTCCGGCAATATCGGCATACAACCCTTACCTTTCATCGAAATGGAACGCCTTAGATTGTAAAGAAATAAGGGAACCACCAGTTCCAGTCCAGTTCGTCATTTTTTGGAACCGAAATCGAAACCTCTCTAGTTTCGATTCATGGTCCAGTTCCGATTTGATTTCGAAGAGGGCAGTTCCGGTCCGATTCCACGGTTGGAACCGAACCGACGTCATGTCTAGGGTCTATGGAACTTAATTCATCGAAACACTTGTAAACACCGGAATTCAAATTAGGAACTTAATTCCCTTTCCCATGATGGAATTCTTTATTAGTAAACACGCCATTAGAAAATTTTATCTCATTATCTTCATACAAATTGTATCTAGCAACCCGAGTACAGAAGTCATGTTCTATTCGGGGTTGATTAGGTGGGTTGAACTTAGGGTTGGCAAAAAGGCCCGGTTCCAATGGAACTAGCCCATAACCATATGATGTAGTTCGGGTCTAGACCCAAACCGTATCTTCATAATGTCTAGATGATTCTAAGGTGATCAGACTCAAATTAATAACGGTTCGGTTATGAATCCAAACAGATTCACACCCAAACCGGCAAAAGAACTATATTAAAAAAATATAAAAAATTATAAAAAAATTAGGTCACACCTTCTCTTCTCTGGTCACTCACTCTTACGCCCCTCATCTCTTCTCTCACCGACTCCAGTTTCCACCATCTCGTTTTCGTCAACAAATCAAGCCTTTCGTCGTCAGCATCAACTTTGCTCGCCTCTCACTGTTTCCACACTATCGTTGTCATCAACAACTTTCATGTCTCTTCTCATGTAAGTTTCGTTTGTTTTGTGGATTTTGGTTTGTACTTGGATTTTTCTCACTCTTCTGATTTATTCATGGCTTGTCAAAGATACCCACTTTGATTTATTCATGGGATTTACCTGAAATTTTTGTATCTTGTTATTTAGGTTTTATGTTGACTATTGAAAGCCCAAGAACTCCAATAAGCTATTTTTTGAATCTCATACTTGTCCATAGTCACATGTATGTCTTCCTTTTCTTTCTTTCGTTTTCTTTTTGTCTTGTTAATTTCCTTCTTAAGTTCTCAATTGATTTCTCATTGTGGGTATGTTTCTATTTATCATAATCATTACTCGAATTATGTGGACATCTAGTACAAAAAGGGAATACATGGTTGTTACTATGCATTTCATAAATCATGGGTGTTACATAGTAGAATCGTGCATTCTATACATGTATTAAGTCCACATGATGCTACATCACTTGATGAACAGTTGGTGACATGTTTTTATGACTGGAATGTAGATAGAAAGTTGTATGCAATTACTGTGGATAATTGTTCCACGAATGATTGTATGATTGAAAAATTCAAGACCAAATTTTTAGATGTTGTTAGGTGGGAGGTTATTCCATATGCGATGTTGTGCCCACATCTTGAATTTGGTGGTACGAGATGGGTTGAAAGTGATTGCAGATGGCATTGAGAAAATTAGGGATAGTGTATGTTTTTGGATTGCATCAAGCAAGAGAATTGAAGCTTTCAAGAATGCAGCAAATCAATTGAAAATTAAATATGCCAAGAAACTCATGCTTGATTGTCCCACTAGATGGAATTCTACTTACTTCAGGCTTTCGGTTTCCTTGATGTGTAAGGATGTTTTTGTTTGTGCCCAATATTAGGAGCCGTAATATAAATGTTTGCACAATGAATCAGATTGTTAGTTTGCAACGATTATGGTGGAGCATTTGAAACCATTTTACAAGTTAACGAAATTTTTCTCATGTATTATTATTTTTATTTAAATATTAAAAAAAAAAAGTTATACGGTTTTTTTTTAAAAAAAAAAAAATCAATAGTTGATTTAGTTTTTCAATTTTCCAGGTACCAAATACCCTAAAGCTAATTTGGTTTTTCTCATGATTTGTAAAGTGAGAGAGACAATGAATGGATGGCTTAATTCTTGTTACATTGAGACACGAGCAATGGCAAGAGATATGATTGCCAAGTTTGATAAGTATTTGAGTGATATTCCTGGTGTGATGGCTGTGGCAGTAGTTTTGGATCCTCGGTGTAAGTTCCTCATATTTTTGATTGACTTATTTCGTTGACAAATCACATTTTGGGTTTATATTGTAAGGGTAGACTATGCCTTCTTTGTGTTGATCAAGCTTCAAGAGCATGTCAAAGGTATATCTCTTGTGCTCAACTCTTTGAAAAGATTTAGTTGCACACACACACACATCTCATGCATTTTCATATCTTATACATCTTTGTGTGTTTTAGTGCACATTCATTTTATATCTCTCTTCATGCATGCTTATTCTATTGTATCTTATTTGATCATTGTCATGTCATATTTGGTCTTAGAATGCATGTTTTCTTAGCTTGCGAGTTTTTGCCTAGTTACCATTGTGGCTTTCACAGCGGTCGTCACAGCGGTTGCAACCAGTGGAGACCACTGTCCATTCCGCTGTTGGGTTTTCACAGCGTTGGCTTAACAGTGGACACCGCTGTGAAAGCCACATTGATAAGCACATCGGTTTGAGCTGATCGTTTTGGATGTGGTCTACCACTATGAAAACCGTTATGGCTTTCATAGCTGTGCTCACAGCGGTCGAGCCCTGTTTTGTCAAATACGATGCCGTTTCTTTTTGACCTGCTATATGAGCCCTGTTTTGTCAAATACGATGCTGTTTCTTTTTGACCTGCTATATATACTTTCTTTTCTTCCCTATTTCGTTTGAGAGTTTGAAATTTGAGATTCTTGAGAGCTTAAGAATGCATTGCAAGAAAAACCTTCAAGATTCAATCTTTATTGATCAAAACCCAAATACCCATCATCTATTCATGAATCCAACATCATCTAGCATCATCTAGGTTGTGTTCTCTCATGGGTCTTCGTCCATCATCTAGGTTGTGTTCTCTCATGGGTCTTCATCAACACATATGACTTGGTAAGTAGAATACCATCTTCATTCATTTTAGTGTTCTTGCTTAACAAGAAATCTCTTTTATAACTTGTTTGCATCAAGATTAAGTTTTTATCTATAAGTTGAGATGTTTGTGTTGATTACTGGGTTTTGTTTTGTGATAGCTATTGCATCTAGGCTTGCATTTATTTTATATAGCTAAGTTATATGTATGTCATTAGCAACATGATATCTAGGATTGTTTGACTTGTTCATCCATGATTAGATAAGCATTAAATGTGATGACCTAACATTTGTGCATTTAGAATACTCTTGATATTCATATAGGTTGTTATCTCTTCATTATTTATTAAGAGCATCTCCAACAGTCTTCTTTGGAGACTCTCTTATTTAAAGGTGTATGTTATTGTAAGGGACCATTAAGGAAGTATGTGCTCCAACAATACTTCCTTAAATGGCCCCTTTAATAATTTTTTATTATTATTTAAATGTTAGATATTGTGTTTAATAAATATAAGATATTGTTTGTCAATTAAGATAGGTGGAGTCCACTTTAAGGGGGTCTGAAAACACCCCTTAATTAAGGGAGTGAACTCCACTAGAACACAATTAAGGGAGCCATTTAGGGACCTGTTGGAGCTACAAAAATACACCTACTCCCTTAATTAAGTTAAGGGGTGTTTTCAAGGAAGACTGTTGGAGATGCTCTAAGCCTTGTGACTAAGTGAATTAGTGCACAAGCATTTCGGTCTAAGATCACTATTAAAGACCCGCTAGGTAGAGTGCAAGGGTTAGTGACCAAGAATGATTTGATTTGAGGTTAACATAGGTTGTAAACTTTTTCAAATAGTGGATTTGAGGACTGTGGGTGGCTAGCACAATAGCCTGTGAGTTTTGCCCAGTCAGAGGGTTTCTCACGTAAATCAATTGACGTGTAAATTATTATTTTTTGCCTTTCAAATTGTCAATTGATTGCTTATTATATTTGGTTAATTTTGAATATTGACTAATCAAGAAAAAGTTGGTAATTAACTTGATTAAAACCTATTCTCCGACCTAGGATAATAAGCTCATGGCGAGAACTGAAAGAAGACTTTCATCTCCAAGTTTAACTCAGGCGTAGCTCACTTCTTTTTGGGTGTGAAGCGGTGTCAAACCAAAATACCCAACAAGCATTAGCTTTCCCTGAAAAGAAGGTGATCCAGCCGCACCTTCCAGTATGGCTACCTTGTTATGATCTTTAGTTGATATATAACTATCAATATCTAATATCATATTTGCATGTCTTTCTTCCATAACGTAAACCAACTATATCTTAGATTCAAACTATTTGTATCTTAAAGTCAATCGTATTCTAGAATCATTCTTGGAACCATACACAAAAGTTGGCTTAGAGTCATTAGATCTCATATACCCAATTCTGTTCCCCTTTCCCAATCAACCCATTTTTTATGAATCTCATTTGGCGAATCATTGCATAGAAACAAACATAAGTATTTTATTCCGGTAAGGTCATTCACTTTAATTATTTAATTAATCGAAACTAAGAATAGAAATCTTTGACGAATGGAATCAAGAACTATTATGATTTCGACACCAGAAAGGGATGTGGAAAATTCCCTTTCTGATGTCGAAGACTAGGATGACGAATAATACCTTTTTTTGATTCCCTTGTTTCCCTTATATATCCTTGCTTTCTTTATATTCTCCGCTTACTTATCTTATGCTTAGTATCTAGTTCTAATTGAATTTAATTCGATTAGAATAGAAAACTAATGACGCGTTCTAAAATATTTTAATCAGACAATCGTGATAACCCCTCCCACTTGGATTGAAAAAACAAAGGAGGGTTAAAGTAAAATAGCCTTCTTCACAATATATACTACCCTTACTTATACTTATTCAATTGGAAAGATTGATCCAATTCCAAATTTACAAAAATTATGTTTCGTAATTTCATAATCCAAATTTGAAATTTCTAATTGACCCTTGGATACAAATCACGAGAATGGATATTCTTCCTCGAATCTTTCATTTAGAGGTAAAGGATTCAAATGAAATCCTTTTAAGAAATAAAATTTTTGATCAGAATATGAATGAAACTGAAGAACCCCTTAACTATTAAGAGATTAATAGAACAAGTCGCACTTTTACCACTAAATTATACCTGCTACAATACGATTAGTGGTGTCAAAATGTGCCGGGCCTGTAGGGCCCGGTACAGTCGGCCCGCCTAAACTGGCGGGCCGTTCTTGGCATGGCCTGCTTGTAGCGCGGGCCAGGGCAGGCACGGCCCACAGTGTGGCCCGGGCCGGGTCACATTTTACGGCCGGCGGGCCAAGCCCACCAGGCCGAATGTTAAATTTTTTTATTTTTTTTACTGCTAAAAAAGTAAAAAATAAATAAAAAAATTAATGTGGCACGTGCCGAGCCTACTGTCCATGAAAACGGGCCGGCCTGGCACGGCACAGGAATTCGGCACATGTGGGCTGGGCCGACCCACATTGACACCACTGAATACGATTATTGTATAGAAATGGGACTTTAGTCGAACAAAGGAATCGGACGTAATCAATATATATAAGAGATACTATATACATTCCATATATTTAATTGATATTAACATTTATGAAGATCCATATACATATTGTAGATTGATCTTGATTCAGTTTGTATCTTTCTAGATTACAATAATAAAAATGGATAGTATGGTCGAACGATTCATTTTTGAATCGTTCGACCATACTATTACTATCGAATCTTAGAGGCTATTGCGGATTCTAGTCCGTTCATTGCATTTGGGAAATTGAATTTTTTTTTTTTTTTTTTTTTTTTTTGAGTTCTTAAATCATTGATAAGAACTAAGAAATCAAGTGTAGTTCAAATTACTCACTTTAATTACTTTGACTGACCGTTTTTACATATATTATAAGCAAAAAAGCAGTAGGAACTAGAATGAATAATACAGTAGCAATAAATGCAAGAATATTTACTTCCATAATCTCACAGTTTCATTTTTTTTTTACTTCGCAATAACTCGGGATTTAATCCCATAGAGATGATAAATCTTTCGTTTGTCAATTCAACGGGATCGAATAGATTTCAATGATATTGAATCGGATCAATATCATGAATAACAATATCTGAGCTATCAAGTCGATTCATCGTCGAGAATTCAATGGGACAAACGAAAGATTTATCATCTCTATGAGATTAAATCTCAAGTTATTGTGAAGTAAAAAAAAAAAAACGAAACGATGAGATTATAGAAGTAAATATTCTCGCATTTATTGCAACTACACTGTTCATTCTAGTTCCTACTGCTTTTTTTGCTTATAATATATGTAAAATGGTCAGTCAAAGTAATTAAAGTGATTAATTTGAATTACACTTGATTTCTTAGTTCTTATCAATGATTTAAGAACTCAAAAAAAAAAAAAAAAAAATCAATTTCCCAAATACAATGGATGGACTAGAATCCAAAGTAGCCTCTAAGATCCGATAGTAATTCAATGTGTATTCCTGAATAATCTCATTTTTCAATTATTCAACCGTTTTATTTTACCAAGTTCAATGTTAGCCATATTAGTCAACATTTATATATTACGATGTATATATTTTCACGGGGTATAAGCTAGGAAGCACGGATACTTCATTTGGTGGAGGTAACTTGTATCGAACTCGTATCCAGTTCCGATACTTCCCGGATACTCCAGGATACGTATCCAATACGCCAAATGGCGTATTCGTTGACTTTTTCACAAGTTTGACTGTAAGATTCTTAGGGGATACTTGAGAGATACTTGTAGGATACTTGGGGGATACTTGAAGGATACGTTTAGGGCAATATTATAATTATTTTAGTATAAAACATGGTCAAATTATAATTTCAAAATATTAGGGGTCAAAATGAAATTGTAAAGAAATTTTGGCTTTGATTCCATTGACATGGAGAATAACAGAATACTTGAGATTGCAAACCTTTCACTTGATGAACCAGAGTTAGATACCGAATTATTTAGATCATTTAACAATGTGAATAATGATAATGAAGTTAATTAGGAATTTAAAACATGTTTTATGAGTTTTTTATTTTTTATTTTTTTTATGTATTATTTGGATTTTGTAATATGTTATGGCTTATGTGATGCATGTTTTATTTGGATTTTGTAATATGTTCGACTTATGTGACATGTTTTATTTGGATCCTGCAATATGTTATGTTATAATGACTTATGTAGTTATGTGACATGTTTTATTTAGATTCTAAATATGTTTTAATTTTGAATTAATTATTAAATATGTTTATATATATATATATTAAATATAAATATATATTATGTTAATTGACGTATCATGCCGTATCCCTATCCGTATCTTAGTTTTTGAAGATTTACCATATCTCTGTATTGTGCCGTATCCGTATCCGTATTCATATCTCGTATCCGTATCCGTATCCATGCTACATAGGGTATAAGATGTTGCTTATTGATTTTCATTTTAGTAAATTTTCTGACTCTAGTGCATCTAGTTAGTGAGAAATAGTGAATGAACTTTTAAAGGATGTGATTAAAGAATATGAATTAGGATCCAGCTTAGTTGAACAATTGGATGATAATTCATTGGACCATTCTTTTGATATGTTTGGGGGTGATGAAGAATTTAACTTGTATAAAAGCCAAGCGGTTAGAGTACCGATGTGTATAAGCAGCATGAATATTATATAGTGAATTGGAGTACCGATGTGCATAAGCAATATTATGTGGGATGTCTAGTAGTAAAATCAAATTAAGACTATTGAAAGGATGATAATATGAGGCATGGAATTAAAATTTCAATTTTATTTTTCTTAAATAATATGTCTGGTAAATGAAGATGAATGTAAGAAAATAATAAGGATACTATAAGAGGGAATGCTATTTACATTTCTCATTTACCTTTCTCACTCATTGCTTGACACATACATTTTTTCATTTAATAAAAAACTTTCACTTTTTACTGTAAAACTTATTTACGTCTTTACCTCTGATGACTGCTTTTATCATTTCATTAATAAAGGATAAATATGTAAACAAGTTCAAAGTGAGAGTTTTTTATTAAATGAAAAAGTGTATACGTGTCAAACAATGAGTGAATAAGACAAATGGAAAAGGTAGATAGCATTCCCCTACTATAAGTACTTGATAAATATGAAATAGGAAAGTGAATATTCATTGCAAATTGAATGAATCAAGAAATGCAACAAAGCTATTTTTGAGTCTACATCGTAGAAGACTGCATCCGGACACACTCAAGGCCTTGATGTGTACACAAAATTGGATATTTGCTCCTATTCGAGGTATGCAATTAGTTTCAAATTTAGTTATACTTATTACTTGTATATATTATTGGTTTCAACTGATTTTTTTTTACTTGATTTTTTTTTTTAAGTGGTGATATTGGCACCCTTTAAAAACAGTATGTACCCCCCTTTCGTAAGCACACCCCATAAAAAAATTAAAAAATATTTTATTTATATTTAAACCCCACTTAATATCAAAAATACCTTTTCTTTAATTAATGCCAACAAAAATAGTTCCTTCCTTTTCTATCTTTGTGAGATTGCAATAATTAACTTGCTAATGATAGATATAATGCTTCATTGTGCATTTATGAATTTTTTGATCTTAATTAAAGTGAAAATCACTGTTGTAATACCCGTGCTAAAGGAAAAAAAAAAATGAAGTCCATAAATTATACAGACATGCCAGTTTCTCTCGAAAACGTAAATAATAATAAATAAATAAATAAATAAATAAATAAAAAATAAAAAACTTTAACATGACCTTTTTCAAACCCTATTTCATTGCTTAAGAATGTTATACTAGCATACAGCTGCAGCGGACGCATTATAACAGATGATTTTAATTATTATTTTTGATAAACAATTAAAAAAAAAAAAAAAAAAAAGATAGTATTTGCTAACTATTTAGCTTTTCTAGTAATTTACTTAAGGGTATTATTGGATTTTCAAAAAGATATTAATTTGGGGGTGTATATACAATTTTTAAGGGGTGCAAATATCGTCATTCTTTTTTTTTAGACAGTATTCCGAGGGAAGAAATATATGCTACAATAGACGAGGAAGTGCCATTAACATCCATATGATTTATTATTATTATTTTTTTAATTGGTAATATTTGGAGATATGTTAGACTATTATCTATATTGAAATAATATCTGAGTTTATTGTTTTAATTGGATATGTGTTGTAAAAAAATTAGAATTTGAGTGGCTATAGTTGCACCCCTTTAAAATCGTATGTGCACCCCAAATTTATATATTTTTAAAATTCTAATCTTACCCTTAAATTAAATTATTAATATTTTAAATTTAATAATTCTTATCACTATCTACTTTTCAATTTTTTAACTAATTAAATCAAATTAAAAATAATAAAGAAAAACAAAATCTCAAACATATCAAAAAGCGAAGAAAAGTAGTATATTCTCTCAAGAAAATATGGAGGAGCCTCATCCAGTCATCCTCTTCCATCTAGATTAGAAAATTAGAATACAACCTCTTCCAAAATTGGGGAGGAGTACATATATATATATATAATTTTCCAATAAAGACTTTTACAATGTACACTTTCAACACCTTTTGATGAAATTGCATTTAATTAAATGTTTTTTGATGAGATTTTTTGTATGCATCCCAAGAAAATAAAAATACACATTCGGTAAAAATTTAGAAATTTTTTGGATTTGAGAACTATTTTTTCTTATATTTCCCTAATTTAAATGTTTTATCTTTAAAAAAATCGAAAAAAATTAGTTCTTGCACCCGAATTTTTTTAATTTTTTTTTTTATAAATGTATTTTAATGTTTTAACCATCCATACAAAAAATCAAATCAAGATTCAATATATTCCATACAATTTCATCAAAAGGTGCTTAAAGTGTACATTGCAAAAGTCCTCATTGGAAAATTACTTTTATATATATATATATTAGACCTCTTTTAGTTTTGTATTTCAGATAAAAAATAAAAAATAAAAATAAAGAAAAACATTTTCTCTCTCTCCTTAGGAGAATGATGAAACCGAAGTGGATGTTTGCAATTTTTTTTTTGTTGTTTATGCGTTTAAAATTTTTCATTTTTATTGTTATTTTTAAACTAATTTTCCCTTTTTATTTTTGTTTTAGGTAAAATAAAGCATATAAGGTGTTGATTTTATAATATTTTTAAAAATTAAAAGAAAGGGCATATTTGGTAATGGGTGGTGTGTACTTACAAAATTATATCTTTTAAAATTTTTTAAAGGGGTGTACATACAAATAGGGGTGCACATATAGTTTTTGGGGAGTGTAAATATCGTTGCTCTTAGAATTTTAATGTGTTTGTAACATTTATAATACTTTTTAAATTAATTTGCATATTTATGTTTAATTGAGAAAAGACCAGGCCCAAAAAATTTAGATCATAAATATTAAGGCCCAAAAAATTGGGATTAAAAATCTGGGTCAAAATAAACTTAAATCGGGTCATGGACGGGTCAGGTAAAAGCCGGTATATATATGGGTTGAGTCTAGACCCGAACTAGCTGTATATTTGGTGGTTCCGGGTCAAGTCTGGACCCTTTCATTTGTTGTGGGTATTTTATGGATCTAGTTCCGGATTGGATCTAGATCCATATTTTGCCATCCAAAAAACTTGAACTCTAAATCAACCATTCTGAGAAACTCCAGACCAATTTTACAAGTCGTGCCTGAATTGTGATAAAATTAAGGAAACTACTAAAGCACAGAGCCTTCAAAAAGGGAAGGAAAAAAAAATACTACCAAGCACAAAGAGCTACATGATATTTGGATTGGATTATTTCCTTTATAACTTCACAAACAAAAATTTTCTCTGGGTATACTAAAGATGAAGATCCCAAAATAAGCAAATCTTAGAAGTTAATTAATGACATCCAAAGTACACTCACAAAGCAACCAGAAGAAAAAAGAAAAAGATAGCTGAAGATCAATAAGAAAATTCCAAATGAAGGTCTCATGCAACCTCAAATGAAACAGTTCTATATATTTTTCAATATAGACATTATTATATAGTACCAAGTCTCAGATCTTGCTGGCAAAGCCAATACCCTCCTTTGTAAGCAGATCCAAATTATCAACCGGAGGCTGGACCCTGGCAACTTTGGCAATGGCCTTGTTTTCCTCTGGAGTCCCACCTTCAAGGAAAGCTCCAACAACCTTCCCATCTTTGATCCAGTACGAACCAAACTTATGGGTTGGTGATGCAGCATCATTGTCTCCAAATAGCACTGCATCACCAACATTGTCACCATAGAACTGCCATGACAGGTCAAAGGAGCGAGAATAGAAGAATGGAAGGTAGTCGTACTCATCAATTGTTTTCCCTTCCTCACTTGCCTTAATGGCCTGCATAACCAAGAATTGTCACTCTCATATTATTTCACTAAAGTCTCATCAAAGCTACATTAAAGAAACGTCAATCAGGGTACACGATCCAGGAAGAAAAGTGTCGTCCACTTGCATACCTTTACAGCCTGCTCAGCTGATTTGCGAGCATGGTCAACGTGTTCAACCCTTCTTATTTCATTATACAATTTCATAGGGAAGGTAGCCACATCACCTACGGCATAGACATCAGGAATGCTCGTCTTGAAAAACGCATCAGTCTGCAGTTAGAATGTCAAGTCAATAATCATATGGTCTATGATGTGTGCCAAGAGAAAATTACTACTACCTGTGAAACTTAGATGACTGATGTATCCAGAAACTTAAAATGAGACCCTACTTAAGAATGCCAAGCTAGACCATAAAATAGTATATGGTAAAAACATACAAAGGATATCTTCAGTCACTGACCTTTATTCCACCTTTCTCCTCTTCAACCTGCCCTTTAAATAAAGAGGTAAGCGGTCTGCCTCCAACACCAACAACAACAATGTCAGCTTCCAGCACCCTGCCATCCTTCAATTTTACTTCCTTTACCTAAATAATATGAACAAACAACATATAGAATGAATTCAACCCCCCATATATCAGCATCAACCAATATCAGCTATGAAAATGGTTGACTGATTACCTCTCCATTAGCATCAGCAGTGAACCCAACTGCAACTGTTCCCTTTATAATTTTGACCCCTTTATTAGCATAATACCCCTCATAGAAAGCAGCTATATCTGCAGTGAAGAGCCTAGGCACTGCAACAATAGGTTGGTATTAGACAGCAAAGAGTGCACAGTAGATACCAAAATATTTTGCTAATCCTAAGTCCATTTTCAAACAAGCATACAAAAAACAATGTTATTATTAGTAAGTCTTCACTTACTGCACCATGGTTCAGGATAAACCATGCTAACATCAATGTCATTCATTCTCAAAGCCGCACTAAGCTCTAGACCGATGTATCCTCCTCCAACAATCACAGCCTTCCCACTCTTCTTTGCTTTTATTACTTCAACTAGCTTATCAGCATCATCAATTTCTCTCAAGTATAAGATATTTTTTGCATCAGCTCCTTGTACACCAAAATCTGACAACTTTATAACCTGGACAGGATCGTAGTTGACATTTCAATGTTCACAAAAACAGGCCAGATGTACAATGATTTATTTGTAAATTATTAAAGTTATTATGCTTACCGTGGAACCAGTTGCAATGACCAAAACTTGATACTTAAAGACTTCCCCAGCCGCACTAACGAGAGTCTTGGAAGCAAGATCTGCTTTGACTATTTCTGTGCTAAGGATCAATTCTATTCCTGCAAGCATGAAACCATGAGAAGCATGTTACATAAGAAACTATCCAGTTCAAATTACAGATTAAATCAATCAAAATGGAGAGCGACCAAATATTGAATGAGCAACGATGTTTCGCTTGTAAGTCATAACTGCTTTTAGCATCAACATATTCATTTTTTTTTAATTAATAGAATCCCCAACACATAAACTAGTTGAGAAGAGGCAAATAGTGGGTGGTGAAAACAGCAAGTATCACCTTTCTCCGTGTACCACTCAGGAAGCAGCCTCTCTCCTCCACTTCCAACGCAGACATGGAAACCTGGAAGTCTTGCGGTTCCTGAGAAAAGAAAAAAAAAAGAGAGAGAGATGAAATTCACCAAGTTGCACACTGCAGAATGTGGCAAATAAGCCAAAGTTGTATCTCCATTACATATTTACAGTTCAAAGTGAAGGTGAAGCATCAATAAGTTAGGTACAACTCCAAATCAATAATGAATGTACGCAAATAACATAACTCACCCTGAGGGAAAAGATAGGCCTTGCTAAGTGCGGGACGTTCATATGGAGCCACCTATGAGTGCCAAAAGGCATAAATCAGTGTACATGAAATAGATGTTATAGGAAAACAGATTCAAGCATAATATGAGCATTATAGTAAACAATATCTCACATGGCTAGAGTTTCATAAGCAATAAACAGTCCAAAACTATAAATATGTATTGCATCAAATTCATGTGTAACCTTAACGTTATTACAAGTATCTAAAGGAAAAATAAATTGCATTGCTACCCCAATTACCATTACAAAATATACTAATTTAATCTACTTTATATTACTAAGCCCAAATTCATTTAAGAAGGTTATTAAAATCCCAAAATTTCACATCAAAGAGCTAGATTGCATCGTAATTTATTTCAAGTACAGAAACTCTTATCTCTAGTGAGAAAGTGATAGTAATATATGAAGTACATGTGTCAAAAGACATCTACAACAGAATCTAACCGTATATTCATATAAGATAGACCGAATAAAAAAATAAAATAAAATAAAAAACAATTCCAAATCCCAGATAACTGAGCAGTTATATTGTGTAAGGCAGTAGAAAGCATACCGCCTCTTTGGAGATAATAGCCAGCTCCCCTGGCTTAACACCCTGCTTGGAAAACTCCCTAGCTGCATATCCCTACAATGCCAAATATCAAACTTCAGGAAAAGAGAAAAAATATATATATATATGTATGTATATATAATTGAAAGAAATGAAAACGATAAACAGTATCCTTATTAATGCATTATATCTGGCATGCCTTCCTATTTATATTAGGCCATTGGAAAACAGATAGCATTCTAAGATGCTAGGTCGAAAGGAAAAATGAAAAATTTCCATGCCTACTTCAATCACCATCAAATGTAATATTTCCATCTTTGTCCAATTAAATTTCACCCAACACACTGTTGAAGGTTTTGATATGCAGAGCTGACCACTTAACAGCAAAAATATGCATTTCGGTAAACTAAATAAATTATTACTTTCCAGGAAACATGAAACAAAACGAAAATGAGTCTAGACAAGTAACTTTATCGACTAATTTTATAAATAAATAAAAAAAATTAAAATCACGAGGATTATCCATTATTTTCTCCTCCAGACTTGAAGAAACAAACAACAAAGCAACATAAAAATGACTACTATAACCAGCTTTTAGTCGACCACGCTACAACTCACAGCTACTCCTATGTTAATCAAAGACTTCTGTGTAATTAATCAATCAGAATCTCTTTTAAGTAATAATCAGATGTAGATCTGCAAGAGTATTAATCAAACGCTCATTTCAAGTTAACCTTTTGAAATTAAAGACCAATTCAAAATTATCAAAATTCTACAGATGAAATAACAAAATCATCAAGAGAAACAAAGTGACCGAAGAAGATAATCATAATCGCGGATAAAACTAAAAGAATCGATGGGAGAGAACTCACAGCGGACACACCACCACCAACGATGACGTACTTGAAACTCTTCCCTGCCATTATTGTTCGATCCAGAAAAAGCTCGGCTCTGTGACTTTCTGTTTTTAGTCTAAATATGAAATGATGAGGAGTGAAAGTGCGTGATTGGTCAGATATTTAAACTTTTTTGGCAATTGGCATTGTTCATGATGAACGAATTTTCCTCCACGTGGCCATTCTAGAACCGTTCAACGCTGCTGACGCTGCAATTGAAACGATATTCGTAACCGCTGATTTTGTTGATTAAATTAGCCCGAATTAGACATACATTTATATTTAAAAATAATAATAATAAAGATTTTTTTTTTTTTTTTGATGGAAAATAATAATAAAGATTTGACATACATTTATTGTTATTTTCTAGAACCAACTACCGGTTTTTATAAGATAGGCAATCTCACCTTCCTTCATCCTTATAAGGCTCGTTTGGTGCGCCGCACTGTATTGTATTAGGAGTTTAAAATATATTAGAATAATATAATACAATGTTTGGTTTATTTTATACTGTTTACTGCATTGTATTAGCTAATACATTTTAATTGGTCTAATACGGTGAATATCGTATTATCTAATACATAATAGAATGTTGTATTAGTTAATACAGCATAATACAATCTAATACAAAATATCACCAAACACATTATTGTATAAGAATAATACAGTCCAATACAATACAATTCAATTCAATACAATTCAATACAATACAATACAGCGTACCAAACGAACCCATAGTGTCAAACTGTCTTTTGATATAATTTTTATGATATTTTTTCTCTCCACGTCAATCCAATTTTAAGGAAAATTAAAAATAAAAATAAAAATAAAATCTTTAACATGAGCATATATCAATATGTGTGCGTGAGTAGATATCTCACATTTGGGAATATATATTTGGATCAAATTTAAATCATCTGCTCATCTAATTTTTTTCGTGACCTTATATAATCTCATAACATATAAGTATCGTAACAAATGAGTGGTTAAGATGTGATTGGTTTTCACAACCACTTCATCAACAATAAATCACATACTTTAAAAAAGATTAGGAAAAACATCATATCATTGATGATCCAAATCCAAATCCATTTGGATCACGATGATTAGTCTAGATAAATAATGATTGATTTTGTTATTAATTGTATTCCTTAATTAGTTAACAGTTATAGTTTTTATACCTTAAATATATAAAAATTTATAATTAAAACTTGATATTAGTACCGTAACAAAATAGATGATGAAAATGTACAATGCGAGAAAACATGTACAAGTTCATGCTTTCAATACATTTCTTTACATGATTACATACACGAGTATGAACGGAATCATAAACTTTGACAATCAAAGTAGAGACATCAGACAAATGAGTTTAGTACTTTAGTTATCGGCTTATAGCTTCTGTTTTTATCAAATGTTTTTTTAAGTTTGTTGCTTTGACTGATTTGGTTTTCCATTTTGTTATTGACCAAAATATCCTTAACGGGTCGTCCGAACAATATGAACAGAAAGGAGTAGGTTCTGCCACGTGGGACGAAGAGCGTCATATTTGAGAGGCCGAATGTTGACGTCATTGATGATGGTAGGATCATTCTAATGTTAAAATACTATCCACACGCTGGCATGCAGCCCTTGGTTGAGAAAAAAAGTTGTTGATGCATCTCCCACCCTAATATTGCCACGTGACATTTAACACATAGTGAAATCAGGATGGGAGATGCATGTAGATTTTCTTCCTCATTTGAGAATTGAGATAATGAGATGACAATTTGAGTTATGACTCGCAACTCATAGTCTCATACTAAGCGAATGTATATTTAATTCAAGTTAAGATAATTGGAAGGTTTCAATAATCGTGTTAACCAATTTATCCGTTTAACAATAGTGTTAAGGGTTCGTTTTTAACTAATTGCGTTTTGAGTTGGTAAAATTATTAGCGGTATAGATGTAATTTCTAATAATTTTAAATTTTAATGGTAAGCTGTAATTTTGACTTTATGAGTATATATATTCATTTGATGATTTGATTATACCTAATGAGCTCCCTCTGAAGGGCAATGCCTTGTTTGGTTCTTCTATGAGAAGTGGCACACTAGCACCAAAACCAATCCTTTCATAACAATAATAACTATTGGTTCCCTTGTTCATGTTGTCCATGGTCACTAACTCACAACACCATCTTGACGGAAATGGTAGCCACTTGAGATATCTTCAGTGTCTCTCCACATTGAAGTTGTGCTTGATCGAAGATTCGTAGTCCAAGAAAATCTCGTTCATGAAGAAAAGGCAGAGTTTGGAATTTTAAAATCAAATTGTCTTCAAATGTCATTTAGGCAATTTTTATTTCATGACACACATTATAGATATATTTATAGCGTACTGATATATTTGCATGGCAAAAATATGGTGATATGTATTAGTATGTTATAAATATACCTATATTGTGTGTCCATAAAAAAACAAGGGTGATTATCATTTGGGTCCCTAACTTTTTCTGAAACATCCATTTTTTAAACAAGTTTGCTTTTTTATCAAAACTTTCCCCGACTTTTGAAAAGTATATCAAATAGATCCTTTTGACTTTTTTTTTAACGGTCAAACATCACAGAATTGGTATAATGTCTATTTTACCCCTGTATGCCTTATTAATGGCTGAAAAGACTGTTTTACCCTCTAACATTTAAAATTTAAATAATTTATCTTTAATTTTAAATTAAAGATATAATAATACTGAGAAATTAATAAAATAAAAAATAAATTATCTCCATCATCATCCCACATCCATCTTCATCATCTACCATCGACTTCACTAACAACATTCATCACCAAAATTCATCAAAAATAAAACTCCAATCCCAGTTCTCTCTCTCACTCGTTCATCATCAACATCAAAACCTCCCAACACCCAAGCGACGACGGCGGCGATGACCACAAGCGGCGATGACCGGAAGCAGCGGCGACGTCGACCGGAAGCGCGACGATGACGATGACCTGATCTCTCTCTTCTTCTTCTTCTCAGCTTCGGGGTGGTTGATGATGGTGGTGGTGGTGGTGGTGGTAAGATTGATCGATCGATCTAGAGAGAGATGAGATGAGATCGGAGATCAGTGGGGTAGAAAGAGAGATCAGTGGGATCGGAGACCATCTCCCTTCCTCCTCCATCCGCCGTAAAGTGTGGAGGTCGGTGTGGTTTTGGCGGCGACGGTGGTGGTGGCTAGGGTTTGGGTGTTTGAGAGGTGATGGTACCTGGGTTTGGGTGTTTGAGTTGTGGTGGCTTAGGTTTGGGTTTGAATGTAGAAGATGAATTATGAGTGGTGGTGATAATATTTGTTCTTTTTTTTTTTTTTTTTTAAGATTATTAAATCTGTTATTAGTTTTATTTTTAAATTTAATTTTGTTATATTAATAAAAAATTTTAATAGTTTATTTTAAAATTATTGTATTTATTTTATTTTTATTTTTGTGACACATGGCATGTTTTGGTTCAAAGACAAAAATACGCATGTAAATGTTAAGTTTGACTGATAGTTGACTAACGGATGGATTGATTTTATATACTTTTCAAAAGTCAGGGAAAGTTTTGATAAAAAAGCAAACTTGTTTAAAAAATGGATGTTTCAGAAAAAGTTAGGGACCCAAATGATAATCCCCCAAAAAACAATCGGTCATTTAAGGTAATTAAAAGGAGAAGACAAGTAAAATGAAATCATGACCGTTCATTTTGTTAAATGATCTAAATCTTTAAAAACTTAGGAAAAGTTTAGCTTATAAGAGGATCTAAATTCATTAATATTATATAAAACCCTAAATTCAATACACACATCTGCGGATTAGCCTTATCATGTTAAAGTTAAAATCGAATTTAGTCGTGTCATAATTGTATTTAGAAGTATGATTCGATAAATAATCGTATAATGTTTGTGGTAGATCAAACATGGCCACCACAACCCGAATTGATACCCTACCCACGAGTATGGAGTATGGCCCCTTCTTGATTCGGCCGCCACCTTTAACTTTTTCGTATATGTAATAAAAGATGTGTCGTGTAGTCAACTTGAAGGAGCTGCGTTTTGGGATTAAGCCCATTTGAAATTCGAGAAGGAAGTTGGGCTTTTGGCCCAAACTCAATTTAAAAAATACCAAGTTGGAAATTGTTTGCTCAATTCAACAACTGCTGCTTTGTTATGTAGCCAACGCTGACCAGAACTTCACTTATATATTTTGAATTGGACAAAGGGATTGGAATTTGGAACGTCAATATTAATATAAATCTAGAATTCAAAATTCAACCTTTCTTTAATTTAGTCCAAACATTGGAATATGCTACATCATTTTAAAACTCAGTTAAATATGTTATTCAAACATCAGATAAAAATATAAAAAATAAAATAAAAAGATGATGTGGGACTATCATAAATTCACAATAGGATGGATCGAATCCATTGGATTGATAATGATCCAACATCGATTCAATCCAATTTAATGGAATAGATTACAAATCGTCTAATCTGATCCAATCCGATCAAATTACAATTTAATGGAAATAATTATAAATAATCTGAACCAATCATGAAATACTTTAATTTGTTTCGAGTTGGTCAAATGGATATAATTCATATGAAACTGTTATTATTATTATTATTATTATTATTATTATAGTTGCATATGAAACTATTACTGTTATTTAACGGTTAAAAGTTAAAACATTACTAAAAATAACAAAATCAAATAATTTATTCGTAATGTACTTCAAATAAAAACAGTACTTGTCAATTTTAAACTTCAAAAAACATTTTGTTTTTTTTTTTTTTTTTTTTTGATAAGAGAAAAACACATTACACAGAAAAACCAATACCAGGGCTGGGAACCAGCCAGAAGAACTCCTTCGCAGAGGAGAAGGCAGACAGCGCAAGCTTAAAGGCCAAGGAATTTCCGAATTTGGAAATCGCAAGGCATTTACTACAGCCAACACAAGACATAAGCGCCTTAATATCATTAAAAATGAGTTTCGAGACCCCAAACGAGATGCCAGAACCTGGAAAAATAGAGGCCATCCCAGGGAAATCAGATTCAACTGAATCAAGCTGAAGCCCATAGAATTTTGCAAGAAAAAGACCTTCCCTAACTGCCAAGGCACCTCTGACTTCAGTACTAAAGATGCCTCTTATAGTAAAGGAACGAGCTACCAAGGCTTGGCCCTTATCATCACAGATGGCAACGCCAATCCCAAAGGAATTTGAGTTCTTACGGGAAGACACAGCCGAATTAAGCTTGAGGCGACCCGGGGGAGGAGCAATCCAATCGGAGAACTTCCAGGAAGGCAAGGGAACGAACCGAGGGGGAATAACACCCTTTGAGTCTTGAAATTCAGATAAGAACCCCAACGCACCAGAAACCACCAGCTCAGGACATTTGAGCTTACCACAATTAACAAAGGAATTCCTATTCTCCCAAACTGCCCAGATAAGGATGCAGAATCGTTCCATTTCTTCCTTACTGAGGGAGATTTGAAGGGATGCAAGCAGCTCGAGGACAGGGGAATTCCGTCTACCAGAGAGGATACCTACAAAAGGGGAGCTGTCCCAAACTCTTTTGGCAATCTTACAGCCAAACAAAGCATGACTGGCAGACTCAATGCCAGAATTACAGAGATTACAGCAGGGATCATCGACCACCCTCCTCTTCCACAGATTCATCAGCGTGGGAAGGGCATTCCTACAACACCTCCAAATGAAAATGCGGATTTTCGGAGGTAAGTTAAGCCTCCAGAGGAAATTCCACCAGTTTTTTGAACTAGAAGAGTTATGCACAGAGCCCGAACAAGAGGCAACAGAATTTTGCTCAGAGGCCAGGAGGTAACCACTTTGAACCGAGTACATACCTTTCTTGTCGAAATGCCAAGAGAGAGAGTCTTTGCCACCACACCAGCTGATCGGAATGGACTGAATCATATCACTGTCAACCGGGAGCATCAATCTATTCAACTTCTCAGTATCTCATCTTCTGCAATTAGCATCAATCAACTTCTCCACTTTAAAATCTAGACTTGGGGTTGGCGTAATAGGCTTGAAAGAGGAAGGTCGAGGGAGCCAAGGGTCACTGAAGGCCTGTATCGATTTCCCGTCACCAACCACCCACCTGAGCCCCTTCTGCAGCAGGGATCTGCCCCAAATTAGGCTTCGCCAGAGATGGGAACACCCATTTTTGATGGAGCCCGAGAGGAAATCACCCTTCAAAAAACATTTTGTTGTTGCACAAAGTTACAAACAGCTGCTACATGAAATTATGTATTTGGGTTGGACTATTAATTGGGCCTCACATTAGTATATAAATAAATAAATATTTGTGATATTTGCACCTTTCAAAAACTGTATGTACACCCCATATTAGTATGTTTTTGAGAATCCAATCATATCCTTGAGTAAAATTACCGAAAGATTGAATAGTTTGTATGTACACCTATTAATAATTATTAATTAGTTTCCTATTTTAATCATTTGTGAAAAATAAAAAAAAAAGTTTTCTATTAACATATATCATTAAAAAAGTAAAAACCCTTTTTATTTTCTTAAACTCTTGATTCTCTTTTAAATACTAATTTTAAATATATTTTCAATTTCTTTTAAGGAAATAAAAATTGATGGCTATTTATGGAGAATGAATTAAAATCATCCAAAATTGGTTGTGAAAGTTTTAAATTAATTATTATCATACTTTTTTTTTTCTTTTTTTTTTTTGTTATCAATATGAGTTGTTTTTCAATCTCATCAAAAACTTGTCTACTTTCAAATCAGTTGAGACATGGCACAAACCTTACATCCCTATCACTTTTATAAACAAAAAATGAATCTCCAATCAGAAAACTTTAAGTGGTAATGATTTTGTGGACAAAAAATAATCAATAAGAAATGGATGGAGTTGCTTGACATCTAAGAAGCACGGATATAGACATGGACATGGGGACATGACACGACACGACACGACACAGGGATACAGCAAATCTCTAAAAACTAGGATGCGGACACGACAAGATAAGTCAATTTAAATATTATATATATATATATATATTAATTTAAATACAAAAGTAACATAAAATTCATAACATATTATGAAAGTCCAAATAAAACACAAGTCACATAAAAGTCATAACATATTACAAAAGTCCAAATAAATCATAAAAATAAACTCATAAAAGTCTTAATTTCTAAATCCTAATTAGCTTCATTCATCATTCACATTGTCAACATAACTAAATAACACGGTCTCTAACTCTGGTTCATCAAGGGAAAGGTCTGCAATCTCGAGAACACCAGCATCCTCCAAGGCCATAGAATCAAAACCATCTCCTCCAACATCCCACAATTGAGACACACCTTCTTTGTAGATTAGGGATCTCCTCGATAGAAGGCGAATATTAGTATGCACAAATACCAAATCTTCAGCTATTTGTGGTGTCATCTTGTTCCTTCTCATAGAGTGTATACAATTATAGGTACTCAAATTTCTTTCACAACATGAGGATGAACAAGGTAGTCCAAGTAGCCTTAAAGCCAAGGATTGAAGAGTGGGTGTGGAAGCTCCATGAACAATCCACCAGTTGACTGGAGCTATAAAAACTCTATCATTTATAGAATCAGAACCTGAAAAAATGTAAAAAAAAATGATACAAAAGCGGCATACTCCTCATTGACCTTTCTTTGCTCAGACTCATTACTAAAATATCTCTCAATACATTTTTTTCCTTTCCAATGTAACCTCAAGGTCTTAGTGTGGAGCAACATGACCGGGAGTCTCCTCAAGCCATTGTTCACTATAATACCTAGAAGTAGAGTAATAAAAAAATTATAAAAATATAATGATAAAATCAAAGTGTAAAGAATAAAAAACTTTTAAAAAATTCAAATATTACCTAGGATTCAAAGAATGTGCCAAGCAATGAAGTGGTGTACTACTTTTGGTCCATTGCTCCACTAAAATTCCATGTACTACATCAAAAAACCTTGATGAATCATTAAGTTGCTTCCTTTTTTTCTAAATATAACAGTCTTCACTTTTTTCGATCATAGAATCCCATCACTCATAAATCAAGTGAAGACAAGGTGTGTCCGTATCGACCATCCGAAGCATCTCATAAATGGGAGCTGTGAAGCTAAGTATATAATCAATGTCAATCCAAAAGTATTCATCTAATATTTTTTTCCTTAACAACTCTTGCCTTTTCCACATCATTTTATTTATACATATATCCCACCTTTCACTAATCACCATATGCTCTAAGTCATGCTTTATTTGCTTAAATCTCTTAAGCATCACAATTGTAGAAGCAAACCGTGTATCAGCAACTGAGAGCAACTTCAATTTAGAATGGTCATTAAACATGGCCAATCTCATACTATGGTTTACAATGAATTTTTTTATGGAAAAAACATCACTAGAAACCTTAGCAATCCAACCACATTCTTTCATAATATCATCATATCTAGGATGTGGCGATGGTGAACAAATGCTCTTCAAAGCAAGATTGAGTGTGTGGACTACACATGGTGTCCAAAAGATGTGTTAAAATCTTGATTCAATAAGAAGTCCTGTTGACTTACAAACTAGGACATTATCAGTGACTACCTGCACCACATTTTCAGGACCAATCTCTCAAATGGCATCAATAAGCAAACTAGAAATGAAGAACTTGTCTTTTTGTTCTCCTTCACAAGTTATGGCATTCAAGAACATTGGTCCACTCTTACAAACGGTCATAATGTTAATAAGGGGTCTTCTTTGAGAATCCGACCATCCATCACTGCATCTAGTTACACCTTTTTTTTCTAAGTACCCTTAACTGACTATAACAAGTGTTCAATGTTACTCTTCTCTTTTTGGAGAAGTGTAGTTTGTAATGCGCTGTAATCCGGAGAGATACAACCCGGAAATGCATTTTTAAAGGCACGTATATAGTGAGGATTACTTGCAAAGTGAAATGACAACCCACCCGTGTAAAACAAACTTGCAATTTCACCATTCAGTTATTCTCTAGCACCAATGTTGAAAGCCTTCTCAAGAAGCCCACTTATTCCCTTCCTCTTCTTCGGGTCAAGAGATGCTAAACCGGAATCCAACCCATAATAAGTACTAGAGTTAGAAGAATTAATAGTCTTATTATGTGAGGATGTGTTGGGTAAAGGAACTTGCTTAGGTAAAGATTCTTTCACCCTTAATTCCACTTCTTCCACCACCTTTTGCATTTCAGATATATTTGCATTTGTCACTTTATAGCAACTTGCAATCTCACCTCCTTTAATTTTCAACAAGTGACTCTTCACTCTACAGTACGATCCCTTATAAGCATTCATGCAAAAGTTGCATCGGAATGAAATATTTCCTCCACCTTTCCCCATTTTAACGAGCTTTGTAACATACCTTCACAAGGGAGCATGATCATTCAAAGCTCTAGCACTAACATTTTCATCTCCAGTTGCTCTATTAGTAGTGCCAATAGAGTCAGAAGAGATCGGTAAATCACTCATTTTCTGAAAAATCAAAATAAATAATATTGTATAAAGTATAAATTAAGAAATAATAATTTACATTTATCAAACATTACTACATAAGTAATTTAATAATTATTAGACAAAAATTCATGCATCATTTATCACTACATCAGACATGTATCACAATAAAAATAAAGCACAACGGCTGCCAACACAATATCACAGCACAATAGCACAATAGCACAATAGGTGCCAACACCATAGGACAATAGCACAATAGCACAACACAATAACATCAGACTTGCTGCTGTAAATTGAATAAATTGAATAAAACAAGTTAACAACTAAATTAGAATAGAAACTAGAAAAGAAAGGCAATATTATCATGGTATCTCACACACAAAAAGGCAATCAATTTTTTTTTTTTTTTTTTTTTTTTTTTTTTAAGGCAGCAAACTTAACGGAAGATGAGAGTTGTACGAATTTGAAGATGAGAGTTTGAAGATGAGTTTGAAGATGTTTACATACCAGGTATGCTGAAGGAGGCGGGGACCAGGTATGCAGATCGACTTCGAAATTCTTCTTCTTCCTCTTCTCTTTACTTCTCTTTCTTCTTCTTCTTCTTCTTATTCATTCTCTTCTTTTTTCTTGTTTTCTTTTAAAGACCAAACAGTAGAATGAGATGAAGAATTGAAGAAAGTAAGAAATGAACCCTAACTAAAATCAATTTGAATATGAGAGATTAGAAACTTTGACTCCAAAACTTTTTAAAATTAGAAAATCGACCCTGTTTTTTCAAAAATAATTATACAATTGCCGCAAACGTGTCCCTAGCCGTATCCTTTCCGTGTCCATGCCGTGTCCGGTCATGTCCATGCTGTGTCCTTGCCGTGTTCAGAAGTCAAACTCACCAGAAAGTCAGCAGACACGCAAAATCGAGTGTCGGACATGTATCCATGTGTGTCCCACGCGTGTCCAACGCGTATCCATGTCCGACACATGTTACCTCCCAAAAATGGCGTGTCCGTGCTTCCTTGCTTGACATGACCAGAGAGAAAGAAAAGAAAGAAAACATAATGTGATTTTGTGGAATGAAAATATAGAAGAGAAAAAGTGAGGGAAGAGAAATAATAATGATAGAATTAAAGATAATAATAAAATTGATTAAATAACATAATAATATAGGTGTAAGTGGTGTGTAATTATAAGAATATAATACATTATAATTTTAAAAAGGATATTTTGGTATTAAGTGGGGTTTATTTACAAATTATATTTATATAAAAAAAAATGTGATGGGTGTGATTACGTGGCATTATCGCCACTTATAAATAAAATAATTTATACTTTTTATTTTGGTTGATCCTACGAATTTCCATATGGCTGCATCAGATTCAATCGAATGAATTGTAGAATTTTAAATCAAAATTAATCCAATTATATCCTAAAATTCAATCATTTACAATGGATCATATTAGATTGGATAAAGGGAAACTTCACTTTTGTTCCTAACACTTTACGAAATATAACTTGTTTAGTTATCTTTATTGTATTAACTTGTCTATATTTTACTAATAAAAAATACATACAAGCGCTCTATTGATTGTCCTTTAATTACAGTTGTAAAATTGTTAAACTTTAGCATTTTAAAATGTGTCTAAACTAAAATAAAGCTAAGAAATTAATAAAACAATGAATTACAAAAAAAATAAAAAAAAATAACATACAAAAGAATAGGAAATAGGGGTAAATAATAAAAGTAAAAATAATGGTATTTTTGTCCATCATCATATTTTATTACCATTTAAATTCAAACTATTAAGTTTATATTAGTCCTAAAAATCCCTCTTCAAATAGTGCAAAAATTTAAAGAATCCATAAAAGAAAATACCACCTCCACCGGCTAACTAATGATGAAGTGAAGGTTGCCGTCGGCTATTTTTCTTCACAAGAGATTGATCGACCAATGATTTCAACAAAGATCCACGAAGATCATTAATGATTCTATGATTTGGTGATCAATCTCAAATATTGATCGACCATTGATCTTGGAGGTCTCCAAGATCGACTAATCCGTGATCAATCTTTATTATTTGAATATAACAAACAAACAAAAAATAAGTTGGAGATAAAAATAATTGTTGAAAGTTATTTTGTATAAGTTAAAGAGTATAGTAAAGAAAAAAATAGTGAAAGTCAAATATAATCAAATAACAACAACAAAAGCATAATATGGCTAGATGATAAGAGCACCGATACCGCTTAATAATATTTCAGGTCAAAGTAGACATCACTACAAGTGTATATAAAAAAAAATTAAAAGATATTAAAATTAATAAATTAAATGATTATAAATTAATAGATATTATATATTTGTGTATAAATTAAATGACTCTCATGAAACATATTAAAAGATATAAAAAATAATAATAAATTAAATAAATAAAAAATCTTAGAATCTCAATACATACTTTTTACATGTTTATTGAAGAAATAAATACTAACTTTATTTATTTATTTAATAAAAACTTGTCACCTATGAGGAGCATTGAATTGGTTGGCATATAAAAATAAAATTATAAAAAGATAAGAATGACATGACATTTATAACAAAAAAAATTGATGGTTTGTAATGAATGAATTGGTAATTTATTAATTTGATTTGCATGTTAAGTCAACATCAACTAGAAAGCTAATAATACATTTTTATGGTAAGTTGATTGGACTTGACCTATACAACTTTAATTTACAACTATCTCTTTCTTACATTCATTGAAAACTACTGTTACATTGGATCAACTTGTTCTATTTGCTTTCAATGCTACTTTCTTTGAAAGTGTTTTTTTTTTTTTTCCCTTAATATCTTAAGGGATTTGTAATTCGAATTTATTGAACGTCAGCAACTCATTACTCAATGTGGTAAAAAAAAACTTGTTTAGGAGAGTATATTCAATTAGGATTTCGAAAGACTTTTAAAGACATTTTTTAAGTGGATGACTTTTGCATATTTTATGGACTTTTATAGACTTTACAAGATTATGAAAAACTTTAATAGACTTTTATTTAAAATACTTTCATAGACTTTTATTTTAAAAGACTTTCTTAGACTTTCTTAGACTTTCATTTTAAAAGACATTTATAGACTTTCATTAACTTTTAAATATAATGTATACTTTGTTTTAGTAAAATTATATATATTTATCATGTCAGTAAAAATATTTTTTCAAATGAATAAAAAAAAACCATCGTTAATTAAATTTGACAAAAGTATTCATATCTATATATGTGATTTTACAATTTTATTGTTATTTTTATTATATTTTGTATTATAAAGACATTATGCTCCTTTTTTTATTTATTTATAATTAGTCAAAATTTTATTTGTTTTTATAATTAGTCAAAATATTATAATTTTTTTTTTAGAATAAATGTAGCAAATCGACAATAATATTAACATTTACATGTATCTATGAAAATATGATAATGAGTATAAAAAATTTATCAAAAATTCATTCAGGTTACTAAAGATAAAATATAAAAACTGCACATAGTTGTTGAATAAGACCCATGCTTAAAAGTGAGTATTTTGATATTGATTAGAATTATAAGGAGTTACGCTTATATGCGACTTTGATTATGGCATATTGACATGATTAAGTAATGATTTTTGTCTTTTATTATTTTTATTTTACATAAATGAAGTTCATTTAATTTGTTTCAGTGTTATTTAATTGTTTTGATAAAATAGGTAAAAAAAAAAAAAAAAAAAAAAATTGTCCTTAATTGCATAGCTGATGAAAAGTTGTTTTATATTGTTTTTTTTTTTCTTTATAGATCGTTAATGGTTGTATTTTTTTTTTATAATGTTTATTCATTTTAAAGTTATTTGTTTTATTTTATTTATGAAATTTGTTAAGAATGAGTGTGCTTTTGTTTGAAAATAGAACATATGTTTGGTGGTTGATGTTTTTCAAAGAGTTTTATGCTTTTCTTCTTAAGTGATTTTATTTTAAGTAATTCAAAGTCTTTAGTAGGAATGGAAGAAAAATTGGGAGATTTGTTATAACTGAAAGCCATTAAAAGTCATTAAAAGTTACTAATATTTTAAAGTCGTTAAAAGTCATTGAGATTTTGAATACCTCATAACTTTTAAAGACTGTTAAAAAGTCTTGATTGAATACCACATGACTTTTAAATATTTTTTAAAAGTCTATAAAAGTCTGTACTAAATACCCTATGACTTTTATAGACCCTATGACTTTTATAGAGTCATTAAAAGTCTACATTGAATACACCTAAACCTTTTTATTTCACAAAAGTCATTAAAAGTCTTATAAAATCCTAATTGAATACACCCTTTTATATTATAACTTGTAATTTTAAAATAGAAAAAACAGTGTGCATTTGTTATGAGTCCATATATTGTCATGTCATAGATATTTTAGAGTAATAAAAGTTAGATTAAAGGTTATTTCATTTCGACAAAATAAGGTTGGTTCGGTAGAAAAGCCCCTCACACTCATACCACGAGATTGTGGGTTTGAGTCTTCCCCTTATAAAACCCTAAATTATTGTAATGATTAAAAAAAAAAAAATCATTTCATTTCCTAAAGAGTTAGAATATAGGTGTCAAACGGGTTGGGTGGCCTACATCGGGACCTGGCCCTCAAATTTAGAGTCAGGGCTTATAGTTGGGTTGATTATCAATCAAGGCATGTGTTTCTGGAGGGCCTGACTTGAGGGCAAAGTCATGCGCAAAGAATGGAAAAAAATAAAATAAAAAATCAATTGTATTATAAACAAAGAAAGGAGTGCCGGTCGTGACTTTTTGAAGGCCAGTGGTGAATATTTAAAATGGACCCATTTGTTCAATCCCGTTTCTAAGAACTTGTGAAATCCCGCACTTAATAATAATAATAATAATAATAATAATAATAATATAGGCTGAATTATTTTTTGAGAAAACTCTTACAAAACCTTAATTAAGGATAGAAAAAAAAAAAAAAAAAAAAAAGTGATTTGCATAACAGTTTCCACTTAAAGAAATTGGATTCCTGTTTCTTTAAGTAGAAACGGTTATGTTGACTTCAAATAATTTTCATCAAGTTTATATCATGATACATAGACAAAACAAAACTGAAAAAAATAAAAAATAACGAGCAAATAGATTTGTATAACAGTTTCCACTTAAAGAAACAACGTATGTAAATAAGGAAAGAAGAACTTGCTTAGAAAATGAAATAGGAAGAGACCTCCTCCTTTTTTATTTTATTCTATTTTAATTATTTTAGAATTTTAAAAAACAAAATAAAGGGTATATTTGGTAATGTTTGGGGTGTGCTTACAAAATATTTATAAAAAAAAAAAAACTCCTAATGAGGTGTACATGCAAAGAGGGATACATATACAAATTTTTAGGGGTGCAAATAATGTTACTCATTTGCTTTTAACAATTCTAATGAAAATTGATATGAAGTTCAATCTTCATATAAGAAGTTGATTTCTAATTTTTTTTTTTTTTTTTTTTTTTTCTGGGCCCTTGGCGGGTGCCCATGGTTCCTATCTTAGGGCAGGCTCTGAAAGTAAGTTAAAATTTTGCGGGATTTGTCTATAGGTCAAGCCTGCTCTGCTCTGAATATGGTTCATGGGTAAGGTCAGACTACAAAAAAAAAAAAAAAAAAAAAAAAAAAAAAAAAAAAAAAAGCTCTATTACCATCCACAAAATATCTTCATGCATCTATATTTTAATGAAAAAGGATTATTTCTAAAATACCCTTACATTTAAGTACTTAAATATATATGGCTTTATAAATGGAAATTAAATTTATTTCCTACACCTATAAGTTGAACATCCAATCAAAACAAACCTTAATAATATATAATTAATAGAACCCAACATCAATCAGGAAATATATATATATTTTTTTTCACATGTAGTCAAGGAATGAATGAACAAATAATTGATTCCATTGATTCCGAATGCATTCAGGTATGTTAATTTTCATTTTTATTATTATTTTGTGATTGAATAAAAAATTGTTGCAGTTGTAGTCTTGTAGAAAATTTTTATTATGAACAAATTGTTGTAGTTGTATGACTCGATCAAGTCTATATGGTTGTCAAACACAATTTACTCACTCACTCTACTTTAATTCAACTATAAATTCTTATTAATTTAATTGGTTTATAACCTGAAAAACTTGGTGGATGGATTTTAAGAAAACCAAATTTTTAAATGAAAAAATTTGATTTATTTGGTGATTGAAAAAATAGTTATTTGTTATTTGTTATTTGTTTTTGTTTCTTTCGACAAAAGAAATTGGATATTGTTGTTGTTTCCTATGAAGTTGATTAAATGTATAAATTATTATGATTTCATTGTTTTTAGATAATTCAATACATTGATTCCACAGATAACAACGGAAAATAAAAAGGTTTAGAATTGAATTTGTATTTTATTTTTGTTCAAGTAAAATATTAGTTATAGAGTTTTATTTGAATATGATATTTTTTTTAATCTAAGTAAATTCTATAATGTTTGTTAAAGGGGATGAAGAGACTATACGTAGTTTTTTTTTTTGAAAGAAGAAACTGTATGTTCAAGATTTTTTTTTCGATGGTGAAAGCAAATGAAGAGAAATGAGTGTAATGAGAAAATATATATGTTTTTTTTTTTTTAAAAAAAAAAAGATACTTAAAGTATAGTTTTGGTATTTTAAAGGATGTATTGTGTAAAATTAATAGTTTTAATTTTTTAATATGAGTGTAGGAAGAAAAATTGGTGTATGATGATATTTTGTGGGTGGCAATAGAACCACCAAAAACAAAAATAGGTTCGAGCCAACTCGGCACTCAAAGTTGTTTAGGTCTTAAAATGACGGTTCGTCACATTTGACACCTCTAAAATATAATTTTAGTATGAGAATTAATGTAATAAAAATTGTATCAAATATAAATATGGATACTTCATGGATAAGATGAGGTTGGTCTGGTGATAAACTTCTCACACAGGTTGTTGATTCGAGTACTCTCATTCCCAAAAATTATTGAATTTATGTAGCAGTGTAATACTTAAATATATATATATATATATATATATTTTGTGGTCAAATACACAGTCTCTTGATAACCGCACTTTAAACTAAGAAAAATATTGAAATCTCTCTAGCATAATAAAATAAATAAGTAAAGATATTTCAAGAAAAATATTGAAAGAATTCAGGGGCCGTCCTGCAGGCCGTTTTTTGTTTTTGTTTTTCGAAAAGAAAAATGAAATCGAAAACAGTGTTTTTGATTTCATTTTTGAATCCCGAATAAGCGTCTGGTAGCATTTACTGGAATCTGTATTTTGAAAATAAAAACGGAAAAAACGCGTCTGGTAGGAAACCGAAAACTTTCGAAAATAGAAATATCAATTCTTAAATTTTGTTTAATATTATAATAATTATAAATAAATGATTAAATGATTAAATAATTATAAAAAAAAAACATTTTGTAATTTGGGTTTACATTTTTTACGGTTGAAGACTTGAGGAAGAGCAAGCAGCAGAAGACCAGATCGGCGGCGATCGGAGACCAGATCAGCGACGATCAGCGGCGGAAGGAAGAGGAAGAGGAAGAGGAAGAGGAGGAAGAAGAAGAAGAAGAAGAAGAGATCTTGTCGGCGGGAGGAAAAGGGAGAGAAGAAGAAGAGATCTCGTCGGCGGGAGGAAGAAGAGGAAGAAGAAGAAGACGACGGCGAGATGCAAAGCCGATCTCGGCAGGAAGAAGAAGAGATCTCGTCGGCGGGAGGAAGAGCCGATCTCGACGGGAAGAAGAAGAAGAAGAGGAAGAAGAGGAAGAGGAAGAGGAAGAGGAAGAGGAAGAGGAAGAAGAAGAAGACGGCGGTGATGGCTGCAGCGATCAGCGGCAGGCAGGGATGATCAGCGGCGAGAAGGAAGGGATAGATGATGAAGAAGAAAGAAGATGAAGATGATGATGCCTGGTTCAAGAGAAAAAGAATAAAGAAAAAAGAAAAAAAGTATTATTAATAATATGGGATTCACTTTAATGAAAAACAAAAACAAATTCATGAAAAACAAGTTTTTTTTTGTTTTTCAAAATTTCTACTTTTAATACTGGTTTTGTTTTTCATTTTGTTTTTGAATTTTAAAAATAAAATGAACAAAATGAAAAACGATTACAGAACGTGAATTCGAAATCATTTTTAAAAAACAAAAACGAAAACAGGCTGAAAACATCCTACAGGACAGCCACTTATGTTTTATGAGAATTTGAAAAAATTTGTACAATGGTGTTGAGATGGAGATGGAGTAATAAAAGAAATAAGAATAGCAACTATGGGGACCACAAGTGTAGAAGCGACTACACATGATGAATTGATTGGGTTGAACAGTATCCAACAGTGTTGTTAACAGAGACAGAGCAGAGCATTGAATTGCAACTGCCAACAAACCAAACTGGGTTGTGTTTTCTGAAAAACAGAGAAAACAGACCCATAAAGGTGAGAAGCAGAGAGAAACTATGAATGGTGCTTGTCAAAACTCATATTCAACCCACTCGATGTAGCCTACTGGTAAAATCCAGATTCTCTTGGTGTAAGGTCGCTACTGGACTATGATTCAAGCCTACGACCCTACATACGGTGGATTTCCGCCCGATAACCCAAAAAAAAAAAAAAAAAAACACATTGGGTCACCTCTCTCAAAATTAGTTAGGATACACCGGATAATCTTTCAGATTAGCATTCTCAAGAAGACGCAAATCATGGCATATTGATCGTATAATGTTCTTCACCTACCTCTTTCTTCGATCTTCAAGACTTCCCACATGGACCACATGCTGACATGCTTCTCCTGAATGTTTTGAAATGTATCCATTAAAAGAAACCACAAAAACTCAAAAATATACTGAGAATAAGCATATACTTACATGTTACATAGATAACAAAATACTATTTAAAAATCAATCAATTTAAAATATATATAATTTGGAAAACTCTAATATATATGTATATTCCTTGCGCGGTGGCGGAGACGACTCGAATTTAGAATATTATCATACTGAATGAGCGTTATTACCAATCAGTCAGTTACTATCGAGCCATATCATACGATTAATTCTATCATCAAACTTCAATAGTGATAAGTTCTTATGATTTATAGTTGAAAAATAAACTCCACCAATTACAGTGAAAGCTAATTAAAATAACAACCAAATGTAATAAATTTTATTTAATAATATACTATTACATTAATAATGGGTTTGGTGAAATATATAATTAATATATTAATAAAAACCATTTAAAAAAAAGTAAACTCGTGAGTTCAAATCCCATAATACGTATTTTACAAACATGTGTATGGAGTTTTCTCTCCAATTTGTGGTGAGTATGAGTAAATATCTGAATTGCATTTGTATTGTTTGATCTCGACATATCCCGACAATCTTATTGTAATAGTCTTTATAATTCTAAAAAAAAAAATGTAACCGTACCCCCCAACAAAAACATAAATCTTAAAAAGCCATGTCAATTATAGTGAGATACTGGAGAGGTACAATATGTCAATATATATATTTATTAATATATGTTGCTTTTAAATAATTTCATAGCTTAGCTTAGCTTGAGAGCCAAGACAAACACCAACCATCATTTTCTAGAAAGGAGACTCACTCTATGAGAGTGATGTTGTGCTGTTTTTATTGAAATTGAACTAGTTTTATTTATTTATGGTCCCCCATACAATTCCCATCATCATTCTCTTTCGCTGGATGGTCAGATATTTATTTCTACCGATCAATCCTTTCAATTTCTCACCAGTCCTAATCAATTGTTGGGAATAATTCTAGAACCGATGAACGCGGAAACACCATGCCTAATACACGCCCATAACTCATAGTAATTAAGAACGTCAATAAGCAGAAAAAATAGATGAGAGAGAATAAACAATCACAATACAAGATATACGTGGAAAACCCAAATTGGGTAAAAAACCACGGACCGTCAGGACTACAGAGAAAGTTTCACTATATGATAAATTGTTATAAGTTATAACCATATATTCCAGGATTAACTCTCTCACCTCAACCCCAAACCTCACTCACAAGATCCTCACCGAGTACCCCCACAATATCCCACTGGTCTCCCCTGAATATCACCCACGAATCTCTAATTTGATCCATTGATATTCCCTTGGATCCCTCCCCAGATATTCCCTTGGGTCTCCCTCGGATCTTACCACACTTTCTCTGATGTTACATGGTGTTCTTTTCTTCACAGCCTTCGGTGTTCAACACACACTTTCAATCTAATTACAAGGTTCTATTTATACTAGTTACAGGGAGTTTAAGATAAAAGGAAATCCTACTCCTAAACATACAAGACTTACTTATTTCATATAAATACAATTTCCTTTTATGACAAGTCTTATTGTAGGAAGTAAATCCTTTTCCTTAAAACATAAAAACTTCCAGAAGAAATTTTCATATTCTACACAACATTCCTGATCTCAGTAGTATATCGTCTCCGCCGTATTGGTCACGGTGTGCACCCTGCTTCCAACACCACGAAATAATTTTGCTCTTGACTGCTCTTACCACCGCTGTGGCTTTCACAGCGCCACTCGTAGCACTCTCCACTGATCTTCGACCGCTCTCATTACCGTTGTCGAAATGCACAGCGATGTTCTACCACTGTCAAAGCCAGAGAGATTGTGACAGCGATCGTGCCAGTTCTTCATTTCTTCAGTTCTTCTTCAATCTTCAACCTCTCTTAAACATCACTATTCAACTTCCAAATGTTTCCCACGTCTCCAGGAAGTTCCACATCAGTTGAGTCTTGTTTGGTTCACATTTGATTCACTTAGAAATACAAGTCAAAACCTAACATCAATTTCGTTTAAATGTTGAATTGTGAGCGATAACCATCGTACACGATCCGTATAGTTACTGAATGATCCGTATAGTTACTGGATACTGGATAGTTATGTAAAAGATAATTAATTTCCTTTTATTTTAATTTTCAAATCATTACTTTTTATAGATCTTTTTTTTTTATTGAAATCCAAATACTTTAAACTAATCCAACGGGTATGAACATACATAACCATAACTATTAGGAGTTAAACTCAGTAGAAATAAAAAATGTAAAATCTGTAACAGTGACAAAAGGTCTTTGATAAATATCAAGTCTTCAACTTTATTTTTCTTTTATTTTATTGTATCGGGTTTATATATATCATTCAAATAATTAATTTAAGATCAAATCTAATCACCTTCAAAAAAAAAAAAGAAAAAAAAAAAGGATCAAATCTAATCATTTTTAATATAAAAGAGATTAATGGAAAATAAGATTATTTTCGTCGGTGAATCCAAAGATGTCCGACAAATAAAATACAAAGTCATCACGTTCGTTGGCCATTACTTTTGAGAAAATCTTCTAAGCACCAACCGCAAATGCTGATTGGTGCACCAGTCTACCGAATATTTGACACGTATCATGGTCAATTCTCTAAAAAAATTTCCCCTTATCTCATTTTTCTTTTATATATATATTATCTCATTATGGCCGAACTGAATTTTTAAGCTTATGAAAAAACTTGTAAATCATTGATTAAGTCTAAAAAGACTTTAACTAAGCTGAGGTATATATATCTAATGGTTAATAATTGTGGAACTGATATAAATAAAATCGATTCATCTAAAGAAGAGAAAAACTATATGAGTAATGTTATTATACCCAAATTTGATGTACAAATCTGATGCCCAAATGATGTAACATCACTGTAATATATTTATTTAAATCATGAAAATCCAACATAATTTGAATGGATGAATTATAGTAATGGAATATCATCTGAGCATCAGATTTGGACAAAGTAGCAATATCGAAACTATATATACATAACTAATATAACTAATATTACCACATATCTGAAGATTTTCTCATTATCTTTCACCGCAAGTATTCGAATCCAAATATTTCGCAAAAAAAGCAAAAGAAAAAGAAAAAAAAAAAAAGAAGGATAAACATTGACATTAAAGAAAGGGCTGGGAATCATAGGATCCGAGACCATGAAATATAAACTAAGTTTGGTAACGTCAAGGCATCATTGCAGAAATTCTAATTAAAAATTGTTGCTTTGTTTTTTTTTTATATTTATAATATTCCTAAAATATATTATATATGCCTTCCCAAACAAAGCCACATAAAGACGTGCATATATACCATTATTTTATCTCCTACCGACCGAGCCTCTGCCTCGGACAAAACAAGGACATCGAAATGGATGGGGATGCCATTTTAATTTAGAATATTTTAGTAATGTTTTTTTTAAGATCCGGATAAAGTGTAAATCAATTACTTGAGTTTGTTTTTTCATTTTAAAATCGACTTCGATAGTAAATGATGATCATTCAAATGATGTTTTATATTCGAATATTGTAACGTTTTATATATATATATACCCGATTAACACGAGTTTACATTAGTCCTTCAAGTTCCAAGCAAAAAACTAACCATCAAAATCATTCCATTGCTTTATCAAGATGATATTCTTAGAAATTTAAGTGTTTTATAATAATTGGATTTTTTTTGATAACCAAATTTTTTTAAAAAAAAAAGTGAAACCAACTTTGAAGATTTTATCTTGTTTTAAGTCTTAGAAGATAATATTTATATTTTGTATTCTGTAAAAATCTATGTGCCTTTTTAGATTATTATATTTTGGGACATGTGCACCTCGCTGCTTTCATTTTTCTTTTCTTTTCTTTATTTGTTTTTATTTTTATTATTATTAATAAAAAATAAAAGTGCCAAAGGAAACTTCTAAGAAATATTGATGCAACTGCACAGGTTATGATGTTATTAATAATTTTGAAATTCAAAACTATTTTTGATTTCTTCCAATAAATTCTAATGTAAAAATTGTGGTTGATCGGAGGAAAAGGCCAAAAAAACAGATAAATTGAAATTGGACATTGAAAATTAGTGCTGCTCAGTTGATAGGACAGATCTTGGAATTCTGTTTACTCTGACAAATGTTTTTTATCTTCAATAATTGAAAGGTAATTTTATTTGGACAATGCTTGGGTACTGACCAGTCAGTACCTAAGGTACTGACCACACCATTCATTGTTTGCCACGTAACCCAAAGCAAGGAGAAAAATGGAAAAAGCTAAATAGTTTTGTCACGTGGCAACACCCCATTGGATGGTTTGGTGTGGTCAGTATTGCCAGTCAGTACCCAAGCAATTTCCATTTTATTTTAAAGAGCACAGATATTTAAAATAATTACTCAAGCTGGATCCCCTAGATAATTGAGGTGGCACTGCGGTGAAATTTAAGTTCGCTGAGTAAATAATATGTCTTTTGAGTGAAATTGTCGAAACTGTCAGCTGTCTTGTTCGGTCGAATTATTAATGTCATATTGTCATGTTACCAGACTCTGGTAATTGGTAAATGGTAATAAACTGTAACAGTTACTTCTCAGTTCTCATCCAAAATGGCTTTCCCAAATTATAGTAATATTTTAAAACAAAAAAAAGTCATCAATTGGTGAAGTATCGTATTGTTGTATAAAAATATTGATTTAAATTTTCATCCCATCAAAGTGAAAATGTAGTTTGTTTTAATTACATCATATTGTTTTTGTTTTGAATAAAAAACATGGGATTTCCAAGATTTAAAAATAATTTAATCTATTGTAAATCAAGATAAAAAGTGTTTTTTATTAAGGCCTATTGTTGAGGTTGTTAATTTCGAAGATATTAAATTCAATCAAAGTTCTAATTTTGAAAAATGATAAAAGAATGAAAAAAAAAATGGGTATTTATTTTTAACAATATTTACGAAAGCTAAGGACCTGAGGTAGTCTAATGGTAAAACTTCTTATATTCACATCAACAAAACTGTGGGTTATAATCATGCTTTCGATCTTCAAATTTGTAATAATTAAAAGAAAGAGAGAAAATCAAAATAAGTTTTAATGATTCACGAGCATGTTTAATAGTTCTTGTCAACTAATTTAAATAAATTAAAAAAAAAAAACTAATTACACCAAATTTACATGAGGTATGATATTTTAAACGTTCACATTTAAAAAAAAAAAATTGACACTCATCTCTGATACCATTAGTCAATCAATAGTATAATTTATGAATAGGTAACAAACCTCTCCTTCCGTATAAATAGGTGAAGATCGTCTCAAATTTCAAAGGAGGTTTCGTAGCCTCCTTCGATCCATCCAAATACAAAGGTTCACTTCATCCCGCTTCCTCCGTTGTGAAGATGTAGTGAGTCTACCAGTAAGGAGGACGCTATGGAGGTCACATCATTACATGGGTGGTATACTGTATTTTTATTATTATTTTTAAAATTTAAATTTTTGATTGAATACCTTTTTAATGAGATTAATTTTATTTTTTCATATTTGTGTTAAGGTCTTAAGGACATTTTATTAAGTGTCATTTTTTTTTATTACAAAAGAAGCTTTTATTAAACCCAACTCGAGGCTAACTTAGCTAAATTGGTGTCATTTTTTTGAATAATTGTTACCATAACTCAATCATTACATAAATTTGGGGTGGGTTTTGTGAGGAGGATTTGAATCCGTAATCGCTTAGGCTGTGTTTGGTTCACCGGAATGGAAAGGAAAGGAATGGAAACAATTCCATTCCATATGTTTGGTTTACAAAAATCCAATGGAATGGCCTTTCCAATGGAATTGGGTTTCCACCAAAATGGTGGAATTGGCTTTCCATCCACAATCCAATGGAAAGGCCATTCCAATTCCATTCAACATTTTCATTGTCGAAAATACCCCTCTGCTAACAATTGGAAAACAAATCAAAATTTTGAGAAAAAATTTCAGAGGAGAAAAAAAATCGATGAAGCAGCTGTTGAATCTCGTTGAATTTCCTGTCCAACGAGAAGAAAAAAATGGAGAAAAAAAAATCAAAACTTTTGTTGAATCTCCTGTCAAAGAAGAACAAACCCTAGATCAATTGTCAACAGGTCTGGTCTGACGGAGACGCGAGAAGGTCGACGGCGCACGGTGGTCGGGAAGAAGAGACGATGAGTCGTCGGTGAAGAAGAAGCGACATGGGTCGCTGTTGAAGTAAGTGGGTCGGGTCGAACAAGGCGACGCGGGTCGCTGGAGCTGTCGGTCGGCGTTGGAGCTGGAGCGGATCGTTGGAGCTGTCGGTCGGCGTTGGAGGTGGAGCGGTCGGTCGGTCGGCCGGCGCTGGAGCTGTCGGTCTGGATATATATATATATATATTTTTTTGAGGAGAACAAAGACATTTTATTTAAGAACACAGAAAATAATTGAAAAATATATATTTTATTATTAATTAGATTAATTTATATATATAATTATTAATATATAATGTTAGTATAACTATTATTTAATTAGGGGCATTTTGGTCGAAATACAGTTAATTCCATTCCTTTCCGTTGTTAACCAAACAAAATAATACTGATTCATATGTTAATTCTAAAGTTCTAACCAAACAAAGAAATCAGTTTTCCATTCAATTCCATTCCGATTCCCATTCCCATTCCGATTCCCATTCCCATTCCGCTATTTAACCAAACGCTACCTTAGTGTAAGAGTGAGTTTCCTGGATCAACTTTATCTTGTTATTGGTCAATATGATTTGACGTTTTGTTCAATTTATATTTATGTCGTTTTGTGGTCATTAATTATTCTCTCACACACAATCTCACTCGATCCTTTTATTTTAATTTTTATGGGGCAAAACGTAATTTTCTTTAAAAGTTGTCGACACGTCGAGTGTCTAGTGTCTACACTGTCTCTACGTGAGACCCACAACATATACAGTGGGCCCTCGATCTTCAAAATAATCAGAGCCAGGATGGAAAAAAGAGCAACACTGTACTTCTTTGTAATCTTCCCTCTCACACCCACTCCCACTCTCTCTCTCTCCCTCTCTCTCTTAGTTCTAGGGTTTTTCAATCCTGAATCTGATTCATTTCACTTTTCCCATTTCGCAAGTCTGCTTGTATCTGCCCTCGACCTCGTCTTGTTTCAGGTATCGCCTCTATCTCCGATCTCATTTCACTTTCTGCTGGTATTCACTTGATGTATGTGGGGCTTGCAATGCTTTACTACGCATTTGTGTATTACTTTGCATTTATTTACTGGGATTTGGATGCTTTGTTTTGGGCCCTCCTCATTTTTTGCTATTGTTGTATCATTTATCTTAAGTTTTGTTTTGTTTTGTTTTGTTTTTTTTTTTGTTTTTTTGTTTTTTTTGCCTTTTTCTTTGTGATTTGAAGTTGTTTTGTTAGGTTTTCTATTATTCTTTAGTTTTAGCTGGCTTGATAAATCAGTGTTGATTTTCATTTGAAGTCAAATTAATCTTGGTTTAGGTCTAGCTGAGGCAAAACAAATTAGAGGTGGTAGGTGGGTTCTGGTAACATCTTCTTATGTTGCACCATTTCTGATAAACAAAAGTCGTGGAATTTCATTCTGCGGATAGGTTTCTTCATCGAAGTTGCTGTTTTTGTTATTGTTGAATCTGGAGTCTTTGCTGAAAGAAATGGTTGGTGATGCTGATTGCTGAGAGCTTAAGTGCTTCCTGTAGATGTTGACATTGAGCTGGGGTGAGTTGGAGGTTGCAATTAAAATACCATAATGTTGTTTTAATTATCATCACTTTTAATCTATTTTTTTTTCATGGGATGATTTTATGTTAAGTTTAATTAGATTCTAGATATATTGTAAGGTTATTGTAATGTGCTACGCTGTTGTTTATTGTTGGAGACTTGCAAGTGTACAATTTGAAACATTCGAGCACATGTACAATTGGGTGATGAGTAGAATTCATTGCACATGACATATGCCTGGAATTCTAGAAGTAATGTAACTCTTAACTATTCAGTATTCCCTATGAAGGCATTCTATTGCTTGCACCCTTGGCGAGACAGTTCCTGCTGCGAACATAAATGAATCAAATCTTACTTTCTTCCAACAGTTTTTTCATCAATTTTACTGATGCTCTTGAAACTTTGCAATCATGTCAGGTTCAGGTATTGCAATTTTGGTGTGCTTGAACAAACTTGACAGACAATAGGAGCTTTGGAATCTCTACATAGGAGACCAAAAAACATGTGTCCTAAACTCAGACTTTTGAAATTTGTAGATATGAAATTCCCGACAAATGGATTAGTTTAAACTCACTATATATCCAACAGTTTCTACTTGTGCTACATCCTAGTGAATTCAGCGGGGTGTGACAAATCACAGTAATGGGTTCATTTCCTGGTACTTGTGAAATTGTGGAAGCAGGGGAAGAGGTGAATTCGTTTCAACATTCTCGAAGAACTTACCGGCCAAATTCTGGGTCAAGTATGGCTGACAAGGATCGCAAGCTTCCTATGCTGAAATTGGGATTCAAAGATTCTCTAGAAGATGATATTAATCAGCTTTTTGAGGCTGTAAGTCTTCGAACTTCATCCAAAAGTTTGGGTCTTTTAAATGAAGTAGGCACCACTTCAAGCCCGTTAAGAAAAAATGCTTTGAAAAAGCCAATTAGTGTGCCACAGTCACCACGCATTGGAGCTTCTGAGACAGTCTCTCTGAAGCAGGCATTCAGGGAACTTTGTATCAGCAAGGCATCAGAAATGGCTGCTGTGAAACGATTATCAAAGCCGATTGGTTCTCCAAGGATTTCAGAAGCTTCTAGGATAACGAGTTTATACAATGCAAAGGTGATTGATCCTGCTAGTGGATCTGGCCTGTTTGTAGATGAAGGGAAAGGGAGTATGGTTGAAATATCTCTGGTGCCAGAAGAAAGTCCATCAACATCATCTCAAAAGATGCCCCAGGCGCTTCAAGTTCCAAAAATAAAATCATCAAATCAAAGTGCCCATTCTTCTCCTCGATTTGTTGTTCCGACTATGCAAAATGATACTAGAACCAACCAAACTCCCCATCCATCAACCCAATTAGCTGTCCCGTCAACACAAAATACTACTGCGACCAACAAAAGTGCTCATTCTTCTCCTCATTTTGGTGTTCCAACCATGCAAAATGCTAATGGGGCCAACCGAGGGACTGATAATTCGCCTCAGTCTGCTGTTCCAGCTACACAAAATGGTGTTGAAACTAACAAAAGTGTTCATTTTTCTCCTCGATCTGCCATTCCAACACAAAATGGTTCGAAGAACACATTGATGCAAACTGAGATTGTTCCGGTGACAAAAAAAGTTGAAACTCTTGCAATGAAAACAGAGCTGGCGCAAAAAGAGAAGGATGTACCTGCACCTTCACAGTCTTCTAATACTACTGACATGCCAGAGCTGGGAAAAAATGCTCGTGCTGCAACCAGATCAGCAAGCAGAGCAGCAGCTCTAAAGTCAGGGAGGAAAGGCAGGTTGCATATATTACCTTCTTCTGGTTCAGTCAATGGCAGCAGGGTTAGCAAGCTAACCAGAAATACCCCACGTGTTGCCAAACAGGTCCTCAGGAACAAGAATTCTCTTAAGAAGAAAATAAAACAGGATTCAACTTCTGCTGTCTGCTCATCTAATGCATACGATGACATTAGAAGTGACTTGGACCCTAGTACTACTCAGCTGGTTTGCCAGAGATGTCGCTGTACTATGAAGAATGCAACTAATTTATCCAATCAGGTTTCTCCAGAGTCCAACAGTACTGGTGTTAGTGCTGATGTTAGCTCTATGAATGTGAATTCCGGTACAAACGAACGAGACTTTACTGACAGTAACCGTAACAGAGGCCAAGCTGTTGTTGCAAAAGTGAAAAAGAACCCAAAATCAAGTGAAAAGGGGGAGTTTTCCCAAAGCTCCAAAAGTAGCCTGGGTGAGTATAGTACTAGTACAAGTAACAGTGATGAAAGCAATTTGAGTGGGTCTAGTTGTGGCAACAGACCTCACATGTCAAAGGATGTGAGATGGGAAGCTATCCGTCATGTTAAGATGCAGCATGGAGCCTTGGGGTTGGGAAATTTTAATCTTTTACAAAAGCTTGGTTGCGGAGATATAGGGACTGTATATCTGGCTGAGCTGATTGGCACCAATTGCCTCTTTGCTATAAAGGTCATGGACAATGATTTTTTGGCTAGAAGGAAGAAGATGCCAAGGGCTCAAACAGAAAGAGAAATACTGAGAATACTAGATCATCCTTTCCTCCCTACATTATATGCCCAATTCACAGCAGATAACTTATCTTGTTTAGTGATGGAGTATTGTCCTGGTGGAGACCTGCATGTCCTTCGACAGAAGCAGTTTGGCAGGTGTTTCCCTGAACCAGCTGCGAGGTAGGGTTCTTTGATTAAAGTTCCAGTCATTATTATTTAATTTGTTTTCTCTAGATGCGTAACTGAACACTCTGAACACTTTATCTTAATTTGTGATTCATATAACAACGTTTAGTTTGTGTATATTCTGGGTACTTAATTTGCCCATCTGATGGGCATTTATGCATTCTGAGAGTTGTACTTACAATCAGATGGTTGTGCACTCCTTTGTCAGCTGTCGTGGCTACAACCATGTGATGTGAGTCATGCTATATCATCAATTATTGTCAACATTTGCATCCTCTGAAACCCAAGGGGTTGGCCTATTGGTTGAGGTGTGAGGCTTTAAACCATGAGGACAAGGTACAAAATCCGTGTCACCTATTTAGGGTATTAAAAATCCTAATAGTTTTATGACTACAAAGGTTGTAGGTCTCGTAGTAGCCCCCACTTTAGAACCTGGAGGACAAGGGAATGATTGGGGGAGTTCTGGGTATTAAAAGGAAAAAGGAAAAAACATTTGCATCCTCAAGGTTCTGATCAAGAGGTCACAACCTTGATACTTCATTATAATTCGCTCAGACAGCTGAATTTTAGTTTTCTGTCCTTTTTGCTAATTTTGAGGTGCACCCCAATACTTTGTTCCATCTTCGTGGTGGATGCAAAAATTTGATTTCTAGAAAGTTGGACGTTTTGTTGAGTTTTTCTATTATCTGATGATAGATTTTCTTGGTGTGTCATTTCGTATTGTTAAACAAACTTAAAATGGTTTGTGCAGGTTCTATGTTGCTGAAGTACTCCTTGCTCTGGAGTACTTGCACATGCTTGGAGTTATTTACCGGGATCTGAAGCCAGAAAACATTCTTGTTCGAGAAGATGGCCACATTATGCTGACAGATTTTGATTTGTCACTCAGATGTTCTGTAAGTCCAACACTGCTGAAATCATCTTCATCAAAATTAGATCCCGCAAGAATATCCGGTGCACCATGCACGGAATCTAGCTGCATTCAGCCTTTCTGCATTGAACCCACCTGTCAAGTTCCATGCTTCAGTCCTAGGTTCTTACCTGCCAGTGCAAAAACAAAGAAGTCAAAAGCTGACCCCGCAGCCCAGTTAAGATCATTGCCACAGCTTGTGGCTGAGCCTACTGATGCACGATCCAATTCATTTGTCGGGACCCATGAATACTTGGCTCCTGAGATTATCAAAGGTGAGGGTCACGGAGCTGCAGTTGATTGGTGGACATTTGGTGTCTTCCTTTACGAGCTTCTATACGGAAAAACACCCTTTAAAGGGTCTGGGAACGAAGAAACATTAGCCAATGTGGTATTACAAAGCCTCAAGTTCCCAGATAGTCCTCTCGTTAGTTTTCAGGCGAGGGATCTCATCAGAGGGCTGTTGGTGAAAGAGCCTGAGAATCGGTTAGGATCGGAGAAAGGGGCTGCTGAGATCAAGCAGCATCCGTTTTTTGAGGGGTTGAATTGGGCACTTATACGTTGTGCCATTCCACCAGAGCTACCGGAGTTCTATGATTTCGGAGTTCCAGAAGTGGTCTCTCAGAATAGCAACAAGTATTTAGAGTGTAAAGCCACAGGAGAACACCTTGAGTTTGAATTGTTTTAGCGGAATACATCTATTTAGAAATTGGGGGGCACTCTCTCCCTACTGTTGTAATTGTATGTAGCCTGTAGTGTATATCTGATTGAGAATGTTGTAGCAAAGGTCAAAGCTATCACCAGAATTTTGCAATTTCAGACTTCAAAATCCGTATTTTAGCAGTTACTCACTTGTATATAGTAATTCTCTTTTGTTTCAAAACTTCTCCTTTTGTGCCTGGTTTCTGCCTATACGTATTGGAACAACAGTTCCTCATTCCTGGGGGTTCAGAGGTTTTTTTTTTTTTGAATATACAACAATTGCCGGGACCTGGCGAGATTGGACTCTACTAACGCAGCCCGGATTACAACTCCCACAAGCGGGGAGAGAGCACCCACAATTGGTGGGACACCAAACCACCATCGGGATTAATGGCCAAAGATGACAAATAATCTAAATATATACACGCACACATTGGACGTTAAACCGTGGTGGTGGAGGCTTCCAATGGAGAGTCCGACCACATTGGCAAGAGGCCCAAGTGTTGGGGGTTTAGAGTTTTATTCGCCGCTGTGGTAGTAGATATTCAGGCTGCGTATATAGTTAATTAGTTATTGATGTTGTCGTAGTAGATATCTAACAATTCATATAGTGTTAGAACCCGGAACATCTTTCGCATTATGATATTTTTTATTTAATAAGACAACTACTATACTCTAATTAAAACGATTTTATCTCTATAATTTATCTTAAACAAAGGCATGTTATACAAATACAATGGTGCGCTTCCAAGAAGAAACGCGAAAATAAAACGCTGTCGTCTAATCTAACTATTGAAGAAGAATCTATAAATTCAAACGCTGGGGCAACATACAGATTTTGGCCAGTTTTTGTTTTAAGTGTCTGTTTTAACATCGTTTCCTGCACACTAGTTGATGGCTTCAAGCTCAGGCGACGATGAATTCGTTATTCTCCGATGCACAAACGATAATCCAAACGAAGCTGATATCGCAAGAGACACAGAAATTTTCATTTCAACAGAGGATATCCAATGCTGGGATTTTGATACAATTCTTCGTTACCAAACAGTCAGACTTCAAGCTAATCGTATCAGGTCCAACGCCTTCCATTTCTCTTTCATTTTCTAGAATTAATTATTGGAGTATTTTTTATTATCATGACTGTTAATATTTCTCGTCTTAAGCTTTTAAATTAACTAGGTCTGGATATTTTTCTACAGGCTCGCTGAACATTCTT